>OY288250.1:33480082-34077582 GCA_958450325.1 Agrostemma githago
ATATTTTATAACTTTAGATCGTATATTGTAACTTCAGTCCATATATTTGTAACTTCCAGTTCACATATTTTGTAACTTTAGTTCACATATTTTGTAACTTCAAATCGTATATTGTAACTTCATTTATAATCAGTTCATATATTTTTGTAATTTTACTTCATATATTTTGTAACTTTAGTTCACATATTTTGTAACTTCAGTTCACATATTTTGTAACTTCAGATCGTATGTTGTAACTCAACATTTTTTTAACTTCAATTCTAATCATTTCATATATTTTTGTAACGTCCGTTTATATATCACGTAACTTCAGTTTATATATTTTGTAACTTCAGATCATATATATTGTAACTCCAATCATGTTCGTATATCATGCAAAAAAACTTCTACTCCTACTAATCAACAAAATAGACGATCGTGAAAATAAAACGAAAATAAAACAAGAAGAGAGGAAATTAGAGTAATTAAAGAAATCTGATTTTTTTTTTTAAATTAAATTGTATGGAAGTTGATTAATGTGGTGGGAGGAGAGAGAAATGATTTGAGAGAGGGTAGTAATTGTTACATAGGAGTGTGAATTAGGGTGGAAATCTGTGTATTTGCATCAAATCTCAACCATACATCCTCACCTCATCCTATGGCCCAAAATAAGACTTATGTACTTATAGGGGAGGGGTGTCCCTTATGTGAACCTCTCTCTCTCTCTCTCTCTCTCTCTCTCTCTCTCTCTCTCTCTCTCTCTCTCTCTCTCTCTCTCTCTCTCTCTCTCTCTCTCTCTCTCTCTCTCTCTCTCTCTCTCTCTCTCTCTCTCTCTCTCTCTCTCTCTCTCTCTATATATATATATATATATATATATATATATATATATATATATATATATATAGAGGTACGTTCAAATAAGGTCCACAATTTTTTTAAGTCTATATTGAAGTTACAGATGACATACGCTAAAGTTGCATTTGTTCAAAATTGATATATATACAAATGCAACTTTAGCGTATGTCATCTGTAACTTCAATATAGACTTAAAAAAATTGTGGACCTTATTTGAACCTACCTCTATATATATATATATATATATATATATATATATATATATATATATATATATGTATATATGTATGTATGTATGTATGTATGTATGTATGTATGTATGTATGTATGTATGTATGTATTGTTATAGAACAAATATGGTAAGAATATTGGGTCAATATCCCTTTACCATAATACTTAGATGCCTTGTGTACCTTAGCCCTATATATAGAGGCTCTCCCCCATGTAATCAGACACACTTCTAATAACAATTACAATCCTTCTCATAACACGTTATCAACACGTAGCTCAATAACACTTTCACGATTATTTATTTTTATTTTCTTTAAGGTCATATGGATTTTGCTAACGGGATGTTGCAAACAAACAGTGAAGATATATGTCTTGTAGACAGCGCAACAACACATACAATTATTCGCAACAAGCGATTTTTCTCACATTTAACGTTAGCTACGGCCAACGTAAGTACAATATCAGGGACATCTAACCTTATCGAGGGTCATGGAAAAGCATTATTAATATTGCCTAACGGTACGAAAATTAATATTCAAGATGTCCTATATTCAAAAAAATTTGAACGAAACTTGTTGAGTTTTAAAGATATCCGTCTTAATGGATATCATCTCAAGACAAAAATTGAGGATAACACAGAATATCTTTGCATTACTTCCATCATTTTAGGGAAGAAACAAGTGTTAGAAAAACTTTCTGCTTTACCTTCTGGATTATACCATACTATCCTTATTGAATCACATTTTGTGAGACATACGAAAAATTTTGGTCCTAATATTTTCAAACTTTGGCACGACCAGCTAGGCCATCCAGGATCAACAATGATGCGTCGAGTTATAGAAAACTCGCATGGACATCCTCTAAAGAATATAAAAGTATTATCTATCAATGATTGTCCTTGTGAGGCTTGTTATCAAGGAAAATTGATAATTAGACCATCTTTGATGAAAGTTGGTATCAAATCACCAAATTTTTTGCAACGAATTCAAGGTGATATTTGTGGGCCAATCCATCCTTCATCTGGACCATTTCGTTATTTTATGGTCCTAATTGATGCTTCAACACGATGGTCCCATGTTTGTCTACTTTCGACTCGTACTGTTGCGTTTGCAAGACTTCTCTCACAAATAATTAGATTACGGGCTCAATTTCCAGATTTTCCTATCAAAACCATCCGTATGGATAATGCTGGTTAATTTACATCTAAAATATTTGATGAATATTGCATGTCAATTGGCATTGACGTCGAGCATCCGGTTGCCCACGTGCATACCCAAAATGGCTTAGCAGAAGCATTTATTTAACGGTTACAATTAATCGCTCGACCATTGATCTTAAGGTCCAAATTACCATTTTCAACATGGGGTCATGCAATATTACATGCCGCAACACTAGTACGTATCTGACCAATGAGTTATCAACAATACTCACCGGTTCAACTAGTTTTTGGACATCAACCAAATATCTCTCATCTTAGAACTTTTGGTTGTGCGGTCTATGTTCCTATAGCTCCACCTCAAAGAGAAAAAATGGGTCCCCAACGTAAACTTGGAATATATGTCGGCTACGAGTCCCCATCTATCATTAAATACTTAGAGCCTTTAACGGGAGATGTTTTTAAAGCACGATTTGATGATTGTCAGTTTGACGAGTCAAAATTCCCGTCACTAGGGGGAGAGAAGTTTAAACTTGAGGAACGTCGTGAAATTTCCTGGAATACACCAACATTAGCCCATTTTGACCCCCGTACAAAGCAATGTGAACTTGAGGTTCAAAGAATCATACATTTGCAGAATATTGCAAATAGATTACCTGATGCATTTACCGATATGGGAAGAGTAACGAAATCACATATTCCTGCTGTAAATGCCCCAGCAAAAGTGTGTATACCCGAAGGAAATTATGATAACAAAAATGAATCCAAAACACGCTTAAAGCGTGGGAGACCTCTAGGTGCAAAGGATTCAATTCCCCGAAAAAAAGGTTAGCAAGTGTCATTCCAGAAAAAGACACATTACCTGAAAACTTGATTGAACAATCAAATACGGAGGAATTAGTTGCACATAATGAGGAAAATGGACCACAAAACAACGAGATCTCTATAAACTATGTTGGTACAAAACAAAGTTGGGACATGAACACAAAAATTCCTGATAATATATTTGCATTCACATTTGCCCAAAATACCATTGAAAATATCGACGATCCTGAACCACAATCTGTCGACGAATGTCAAAACAGAAAAGATTGGCAACTGTGGAAGGATGCTATCCAAACAGAGTTTAACTCATTAACAAAACGTAATGTTTTTGGTCCAATTGTTGAAACTCCCCGTAATGTTAAAGCCGTGGGATACAAGTGGGTATTCGTAAGAAAACGCAACGAGAAAAATGAAATTGTGAGATATAAAGCTCGACTCGTTGCACATGGTTTTTCACAAAGACCTGGAATTGATTATCAAGAGACTTACTCTCCAGTGATGGATGCCATCACATTTCGATTTCTTATTAGCCTGGCGGCTTCAGAAAAGCTAGATATGCATCTTATGGATGTAGTCACAGCTTATTTGTATGGATCACTTGATAGTGACATTTACATGAAAATCCCAGAGGGACTTCATATACCTAAAAACGTATCTAAACAACGTTGTATATACTCAATTAAACTCCAAAGAGCTTTATATGGGCTAAAGCAATCAGGAAGAATGTGGTATAATCGGCTTAGTGAATACCTGTTAAAAGAAGGATACACTAATAATGTCATTTGTCCATGTGTGTTCATTAAGAAACCTTCTCCCTGATTTGCCATTATTGTAGTATACATTGATGATTTAAACCTTATTGGGACGTTTGAAGAAGTTTCTGAAACCGCTACTTATTTACAAAAGGAATTTGAGATGAAAGATCTTGGTAAAACTAAGTTTTGCCTGGGTTTACAAATTGAACATGTCTCAAATGGGATATTTGTGCACCAATCTAATTATACACAAAAGGTCTTAAAACGCTTCTATATGGACAAAGCACATCCATTAAGTTCTCCAATGGTTGTGAGATCACTCGATGTGCATAAAGATCCATTTCGTCCTAAAGAAGATGAGGAAGAGCTCCTTGGACCAGAAGTACCTTATCTTAGTTCAATTGGTGCCCTCATGTATCTCTCAAATTGTACTAGACCAGACATTGCTTTTTTTTTGTAAACTTATTAGCTAGATACAGTGCTGCCCCAACTAAGAGACACTGGAACGGAGTCAAACATTTACTTCGGTATCTTAGTGGCACCACTGATTTAGGTCTATTCTACTCCTATGAATCCAAATCAAAATTAGTTGGATATGGAGACGCAGGTTACCGATCTGATCCACACAAAGGAAAATCTCAAACTGGATATTTGTTCACCTATGGGGATACAGCTATATCATGGCGTTCAGTGAAACAAACGATTGCGGCTACTCCTACAAATCACTCCGAGTTACTAGAAATACATGAGGCAAGTCGTGAATGCGTGTGGTTAAGGTCCGTAATTCATCATATTCAAGATTCATGTGGACTCCATTCGAATAAAAATCTGCCAACAATATTGTATGAAGACAATGCTGCTTGTATTGCACAACTAAAGGAGGGTTTTATCAAAGGTGATCGAACGAAGCATATTAGTCCAAAATTCTTCTTCACACATGATCTACAAATGCAAGGTGAAATAGACATTCAACAAGTACGTTCAAGTGACAACTTGGCAGATCTATTTACCAAAGCATTGCCGACTTCAACATTCAAGAAATTAGTCTATAAGATTGGAATGCGTCAACTTAAGGACCTGAGAACCTAATAAATTTTGTAACATCCATGATGTTGGACTTTCCACGATGTACTCTTTTTCCTTCGTCAAGGTTTTTTTTCCCACTGGGTTTTCCTTGTCAAGGTTTTAATGAGGCATCACAAGCATGTCCAACACATGTTGAGTTTTATGTTTTAACTCTATCAAAATTTAGTAATGCTAAGACACACTGTCATCAGGGGGAGTGTTATAGAACAAATATGGTAAGAATATTGGGTCAATATCCCTTTACCATAATACTTAGATGCCTTGTGTACCTTAGCCCTATATATATAGGCTTTTCCCCATTTAATTAGACACACTTCTAATAACAATTACATTCCTTCTCATAACACACACACACACACAGATATATATATATATATATATAGAGAGAGAGTAAAGATCAAGTGAGTCCTTTTATTTTTTTTTTGAGTCCATGAGTCCTATCTACAACCATTGATCTAGAGTGGGATGGATGGTGGTGATTGATTCTAGTAATTAAGGCAATAAATAACATATTTTGGTAAAAATAAAATCAAATCCTCTCTCCTCCCTTAATTATCTCCAACCAATACACGTTACTTCCTCACATTCAATTTTTTCATTCACATCCTAACTGAAACCCTTCACCTTCATCATCCCAAACACAATCGCTCGACTTCCGTTTCTTTTCAAAACACACCCGCGCATCCTCCCGTCTTCAACTCAAACAAGACTACATTGAAGCAACTCTCTAACTTCAGCAAAGATAATCTTCAGGCGGCATAATACAAGGTAACTCGCTAATACTCGATTGTTGTACTAAAGAACTAGGTTTAGTTTATATTCGTATCTGATTTCATTAATTTTCTCGCTAATTATTGATTGATTTACTTTGCTGCGTTTGTGCCCTATAATTGATTGGTTTCACTAAAGATTGTTGCGGTATCTGGGTATGCATCTGTAGAGTTTAATTGAATTCACCTACTTCGTACTATGCTTCTACTATGCTTCTACTATGCTTCTACTCTTCATACTTAGTCTAACATATATTGAATGTTACTCTAAAGAGCATATTCAGTTACTGTAATAAACTTGAGGTGTTATTGTAAGGGGTTGTTCAGTTAGTGTTACACATGTATGATGTTATTTTAAAGACAACCATGTGTTACTGTAATGTACAAGACATGTTACTTTTAATCCCATCTTTGCGTTACTTTGAATGCTAGTAATCTGGTACATTTAATTGTGTAGACGTGTTACTCTAATTTGCACTCTATGTTACTCTAACACTTTCTTTGTGTTACTTTAACGTGTATCAGCTGTACATATGGTATTTCTTTCACTCGTATCAGTTGTACTTTAATTTTATATACCAGATTAAACTGTAACAATAGTTGTACATAATTATTGTACTTTTCAGATGGCAAAAGGAGGAGACAAATCAAGGTGTGATCGCAGTTGTTGGATAACGTAGATAAGTATGTGAACGCTAGGCAAAAGATCATCGATGGTCCCAAGAGCAAGCCAACAAAGCGTCGAAAAAAATAACGTGTCTAACGAATTATGTCATCTTTTTCTAATTACGAATAATGCTTTGTATCGTTTTCGAAACTTGTTATGTACATTAGTATTTTGATTATCACCAATGGAACAACGCTCTTAAACTCTGTTACCCTGACTAATTGTTCCTGTCACTCTAATTAACGACTGGTGTTACTATGGGAATGAATGAAGTTTACCCAATATACAAATGTGGTCTCATAATCATTGTGTTACATTGACGCATTATAACTATTACTTTAATGAACAAATGATGTTACTCTAAGTTATTAATGATGTTATTCTTTGTCTCATGGTTAAACAATGCTATTATCAATGACGCATTATATATGGTTCTCTAAAAAATGAATGTTGTTACTTTGGTAATGAATGGTTCTAATCCAAGTTATCCTCAGTTACTTTGGTAATGAATTGTTTAAACAACGCTGCTGTCCTCATTAATTACTTTCATGCATTATGTCTGTTAATGTAACTAACGAATGGTGTTACTCCAATAGACATGAGATGCTACTCTAACCAAATGCACATGTATTAAATAAATACATAGTTAATTGCAACGTAGCACATCGCTATGTGTAAAAAAATGTGTACAAAATCCAGTTCCCGTGTTTTGCCAATATCCCCCCCCCCCCAAGAAACCGGCTGTCTCTACAGCCTGAACTCCCGAATTAATCCGCACAAGCTTTTCACATTCGCCTTGTCTTCTGCCCTTAGAAGTCCGTATCAATGAAGCTTCAATGCCGTGTCTGCTTCAACAGAAAACAAAACAATAATATCAGTGAAGCTTACGTTAAATCTGGGATCTATAGTATCAATGTATATCATGGAAAACCAAAATAACAAACATAAAACTCTGGAATCTATAACAATTAGCCATTGATATGAATCTATGATGAATGAAATGACAATAAAAGCAAAATATCAACATTAAAAGTGACGAAAAAAAAAGAACGCAAATTGACGCACGACGTATCCATGAATAAAAATTGAAGCAAAACGTGAAAAAAATATCAAAACTCACCATTGTTATACTCGATTAATTGCTTATAAACAGTTGATGAAGATGTCGCGCTCATTGAATCCATGGTAACGGGATTTCGAACTCAGATTTTATTGAATGAATGACGGAACGTGATGACGAAAAAAATAACTCACCATTTCTGTGCATTCGTTTCTTGGCAAATGCTACCTGCAAAAAATTAAAACTCGTTACAAAATGATACTCGTTTTGTGTTAATCTAATTAAAATTAGGTGTTACTGTAATTCATAACGTATGTTACTTCAACACCGTGTCTACTTCAACATAAAACAAAACAATAATATCAGTAAAGCATACGTTAAATCTGGGATCTATACTAAAACGAGAGCAATGAACCACTGTTATTAATCCATGATTAATCAAATGAGTAAAATTCCACCTTTTCCACTGCTGTCTTGTGCTTCGCTTCTTTGCCAATACCACCTGCACAATAAACAACGTTACACCCATGCAACAAATGTGTTATATCAATTCATAAGTTGCGTTACTCTAACTAGTACACTACGTTACTTTTAACATCATCATCAAAACCCTTTTTCTAAACGTTCAATGTGTTACTGTAATTGCAATTAAGTGTTACTGTAACTCAGAAGGTATGTTACTTCAATGACGTTTCTGCGTTAATATAAAACAAAACAATAGTATCAGTGTATATCATGGAAAACCTAAATAAGAAACATAAAACCATGGAATCTATAAAGATCGATAGAGCAACTAACCATTGATAAGAAACTATGATGATTGAAATAACAATGAAAGCAATATCAACATTAAGATTGACGTGCAACAAATGTGTTATATCAATTCATAAGTTGTGTTACTCTAACTATTACACTACGTTACTTTAACATCATCATCAAAACCCTTTTTCTAAACGTTCAGTGTGTTACTGTAATTGCAATTAAGTGTTACTGTAACTCAGAAGGTATGTTACTTCAATGACGTTTCTGCATTAATATTAAACAATGCAATAGTATCAGTGTATATCATGGAAAACCTAAATAAGAAACATAAAACCCTGGAATCTATGCAGATCAAGAGAGTAACTAACCATTGATAGGAAACTATGATGAATGAAATAACAATGAAAGCAATATCAACATTAAAAGTGACGTTAAAAAGTAACGCAACAATGAAAGCAATAGCAACAATGAAAATTGACGTGAAAGAAATATTGAAACGTGATGAAGAAAAGGGTTTTTTTCTCACGTTTGAATGAATGAATGAACGTGATGAATGATGAATGATGAATGAACATAATCAATAAAGGGAGTTATTGTTTCCTAAATTCTTGGGAGCTATTTTAGGAACGTAAATCTTCCTCTCTTTTTTTTCTTTTTTTTTAAATGGATGCATCTTGTCCATCCATCCTCATCTCATCCAATGGATGAGATGAGGACTTATGGACTCTGTTTGGGTATCAAACAATCGAAGGCCTCCCGCTGGGTATGGCCGGCGATCCTCCTCTCCTCTCCTGGTGAACCCGAAATTCCGGACCTGCACAGGGAACAAACAAGGACCTCGGAGGGATTCCGAGGTTGCCTCTCCGACGCTCAAGTCAGTGGTGTGGATTGGAGGGTAGAGGCAAGATTATGGAGGATATTACTTAACTTTCTAGAGAGATATGCCGTGTGAGTGATATGTTGTGTGAATGATCTGTTGTCAGAATGTTGCCCCCCTCTTAGATGGATGTCTTCGGGGTATTTATAGGACTTGGGACATGGAGGTCAGCCGCCGGACCTCGAGTCAGACCGAAGACCTCCCTCCGGCTGGAGGGAGCCGGTGGGCCCTAGTTGGAGGGGTGACGACTTGGTCATGACTCCGCCGGCTGCCGACCGTAACTGTGGTGCCGACCCCCGTCAATTGCCCCTCACTGGATGTCCGCCCGGGGTCACCGTGGGCCGCTTTCAGTGAATAGTTCCTGGGCGAGGTGCCGCAGGGTCGGTATTGGTTTGCGTGCAATCCGTTCGCCTTCCCTACTAGCCTAGGTTGTGTGTAGAGGTAATGATGGCTTTTGGTTTCCCTAGATTACTTTGGTGGTTGCATGCATTTAATGGTGTGCATGCATGGTTTGGCTCCCCTATATAAGATCCTCATTTTTTGCCATTTTTGGCATCAATTTTCCATCCCCATTCTCTGAGAACTCTAACTTACTCATGTCGTCCTCCTCTGGTAGCAATTCTCCACCCTCCGCCGTGGTGCATCCGAGCAGTCCTGTCCGGCGCAGGAAACGCTCCCCCTCTCCGGAGACTTCGAAGCCTAAGTATGGGCGCTGGATTTCTCGAGGGCCTCCCTCCCGTCCACCGGCGCCTGTTGACGCCGCCCCTCCTGCTCCTCCCCCTACTACGGGGACTGCAGGGCGTTCTCCCAGTGATGACCATGATCGCCGTCGCCGGCGTGCCAGGGTGCACTTCGGTGTTTCAGAGCCGGACATCGATCCAGATTGTCCGTCGTCGGGCGACCCCTCCGGCTTCTCTTTTTCGAGTAGCCGTTCGTCCGGGCCGTCATGGATGGGCGGTCCTCTCTGCCCTAGGTGATTCGTCGGGTGAGATGGTGGACGATTTCGACATTCTTCGTGGGATTCGCGCCCCCCCTCCCTCTCCTGCCTCCTCCTCTTCCCCTGCTACCTCGGCCTCCTCCCTTCCTGACGAGGACACCGAGGGGGAGGATATGGAGTGAGGTTTTCTGGGTGGTATGGGTCCGGAGGGTGCCTCGTTTTGTCGGTTGAGGCTAGTAGGTGGGAAAGGCGGTATATTCGGCGGCGTGGCTATGTTGGCGGTGCTTCGTAGGCGGTCTTCGGCCCTTATCTTGTTTTAGGTAGTTTTCTGTGTAATTTTGGGGGTTACCGGCCCTTTCTTTTATTGATGTTGTATTACTCGGTTGCCGGTTCCCTTATCCTGTGTATGATAGGATGTCCGGGTGTATGCTGATTTTGTTTATTGAATGTGAATCTTCGTACATTGCGCCCCAAGTCACGCTTTCCCACTTGCCTGTTCCTTTTTGTGTTGTCTTTTCGTATTCTGCATTTTTGTGTTGCATTGAATGCCACTTGCCCTTTGTCAGTTAATTTGGTGGGTGGCCCTAGGAGGCCTTCTTCATATAAATAGGGGCTCCCCCCCTCATTTGCCCCTCATTTGCCATTTCAGTCTCTCACTAAGTGTAAAGCAAACTGCTCATTTTTCTTTCGTTTCTGATTTAGTCGCCAGTTCCCGGCATTCTCGCTTTGAGGTAGAGGACGATGAGGGGATGTCGGAGCGTGACGGGACCCAGGGTAGTGGGTCCGTCGAAGGGGCCGGCGATTCCTCGTCGGGGGAGTCTGTAGAAGAGGTGGAGCCCGTTTATGCGGAGCCCATCCGGGCTTTGCGCATTTCTGCCGGGGGATCTTCAACTCTTGCGAGGGGTGGCGAAGGGGTGGCGAAGGGTTGCCGCCATCCGGCGCTTCTGGGGGGATGTTATCGTTGGCAGCTCCATGGTTTTGCGCCGCCGTCTTCAGAAAGGGGGTTCTTGTTTGGGGAATCTTCTAGGACGGGGGCGTCTTCTCCCCGTCGTTCGGCCTCTGTTTCCAGGCCGGTGGAGCCGGACACGGAGGGTGTTGGGAGCAACCGTCGCCCTCTCCTTCATGCCAATACTTTGATCAATGAGGGTTGGCGTCAGAAGGTCTTTGATGCCGGTGGTCTTGATGATGCCAAAGAACTCTACTCTCTCGGGGAGGGTTATGAATACTTATTGCCGGACCCGGGCCAGTCCATTTGCTCTCCTCCAGAGGGATGTGTCGGAGTATCCGTAGAATCTTTGAAGTTCGGCCTCCGTTTTCCCCTTGACCCCTTTGTGGAGGAGGTATTTTGTCGTATGAGGTTGGCGTTGGGTCAGCTGGGTGTGTCATCATTTCATTTTGCTGGGTGTGTCGGTTTAGGAAGTGGAGGCCTTCGGTGGAGGCGTTTAGGTTCATGGTGCGTCTTAAGGCGTCGTCGTCTTCTTACTGGGCCCTTGGCCGGCGGGGCAAGTATGTCACTTCTTATTCCATCCTTTCGAATTGTCACAAGTGGAAAGGTGCTTTCTTGTATGTGCGTTCGGATAAGCCCTGGGCCGTCCCCCGGTTTTTCCAGTCGGATGTACGCGTCAATCTGGAGAGTGATAAGGAGATGGGGAGTTGTTTGGATTTGAGGGAATCCGACTTGGGGCAGTCGGATAGGGAAGTTGTCGGCGCCTTTCCTGCCGTTATGAAGTGGTCAGGCAAGGAGAGGGTGGCCGCTCCTTCAATATGGCTTCCTCACTATGATCTGATCACGAGGAATGATTTTCTGGAACGGGTGGGCATGAGCGTCCCTGTCGCCGGCTCAGGTATCTGGCGACCTACTTATTCACTTGTGTTGTCTACCTTCCTTGATAGTTCTCAGACCCTCAAGCCTCTGCCCATTTTTCTGCCTAACTTTGCAGACAACAGGTCGGCGGCTACTTGGACGCCTGAGGAGATTGACTCACTAGGGTTGGATCCTTCCCTCCGTCCTCTCATTACTACGCCGCCGGCTCCCTCGTTGGACCGTTTAACCATTATGACCCACCAGAAGTCGAGGCTTTCCAGGCTGAGGAGGGCGGCGGCGTCGTTCGGTGGGGCTCCTCCTCCCAAGAGGCAGGCCGTGGGCCCCTCTGTTGATCCTGAGGGGGCCATGAGTGTGGCCGGCGCGCAGGCTGATGTCGGGGCTTCCGAGGTTGTCACCTCCCCTAGGACTACGAGCTCGCCGGTTGTCACTATTGCGGCTCTTCCCGAACAGGGGGTGGTTGCCGAACCATCCTCCGGATTCAGGGAGGCGGCCGCCTGCCTGGAGGCTTCTCAGGACCGGGAAACTATGCACGATGTTGCCGCCGCCGTGGATGCGCCTCTCCCCTCCTTGTCCGACCTTTCTTTTTACAGGATGTTGGAGGGAGACGTTTCGCCTGTTGACCGGATTCAAACTCTTGCCCAACTGGATACCGTCTATCGTGGCCTGGGGGAGGATTTGTCTAAGGTTGTCCAAGTCAGTATCAAGATCAAGAAGGCGGCGGAGGAGGGCGCGAGGCTGATGTCTCGCTTGCAGGAGGCAGAGTTGAAGCTGGAATTGGAGAAGCAATTAAGGTTGGCGGCTGAGGAGAAGCTGGAGTCGGAGAAGAAGCTAAGGTTGGAGGCTGAGGAGAAGGAGGTGACCGGTCGCAAGGAATTGGAAACTCTCCGGGGGGGTCCATTCCTCCTGCGAGTCGCTCAAGAGGGATCTGGAGGGGCAATTACAGGTGGCTCGTGCTGATATGGAGTCCCTTCAGTCGAAGTTGGCAGCCGCTGAACAGGAATCGGAGAAGAAGTCCGGGGAGATTTCCAACTTGGCGAAGGAAGGTGACGCAGCTTTTCTTGAGGGAATGAATGTCGTTGTTGACTTGACGTCAAAAGCCCTTCTTGAGTACGACCTGGGTTTCGACTTTGGCCGGTATAATCCGATATATCAGCGAATTCAAGCGGAGGAGGATGAACGTGAGGGTGGGTCGCCGGCGGCCGAGCCTCCTACCTCTCCTAAATAGGAACTCAGGCCGTCGTCCTCCTGTGCCTCATGTACCCTCAGGGAAGGAGAGGAGGGGCCGGCAGATGAGCCGGCAGATACTGCTAACTCCTCTGCCCCCTCTTGAGGCTTTTTATGGATCTCCTCGCACCTACCCTCTTAAGGTTTAGGCATAGGCTTGCCCTCCATGCTTTATCCTTTGTATTCCTTTTTGTTCTGTTTGTAGGTGGCGCTTGATCCTTTGGGGACGGCTGCCGATCTTTGAATTGTTGTAGCCTTATTTTGACTCCTTGTGGTAACAAACGCCTGGCGCTTCTGACGCTTTTAATTTTCTGTTTTTATCATTCTGTCTTGCTATATTATTTTATGTTTATTCCATGCTTTATTGTAACAAACTCCTTATCCCACACTCTGGGTGGGGGAGACTTGGTCGGTAAGCCGGCTGTGGTCAGGCCATAGTCGGTTCTCGGCTTATGCCCCCACACTCTGGGTGGGGGAGATCTGGTCGGTAGGCCGGCTGTGGTCAGGCTACAGCCGGTTCCCGACTTATGCCCCCACACTGGGTGGGGGTGATTTGGTCGGTAGGCCGGCTGTGGTCAGGCCACAGCCGGTTCCCGACTTACCCCCCTCACACTCTGGGTGGGGGTGATTTGGTCGGTAGGCCGGCTGTGGTCAGGCCACAGCCGGTTCCCGACTTACCCCCCTCACACTCTTTGAATTGTTGTAGCCTTATTTTGACTCCTTGTGGTAACAAACGCCTGGCGCTTCTGACGCTTTTAATTTTCTGTTTTTATCATTCTGTCTTGCTATATTATTTTATGTTTATTCCATGCTTTATTGTAACAAACTCCTTATCCCACACTCTGGGTGGGGGAGACTTGGTCGGTAAGCCGGCTGTGGTCAGGCCACAGTCGGTTCTCGGCTTATGCCCCCACACTCTGGGTGGGGGAGATCTGGTCGGTAGGCCGGCTGTGGTCAGGCTACAGCCGGTTCCCGACTTATGCCCCCACACTGGGTGGGGGTGATTTGGTCGGTAGGCCGGCTGTGGTCAGGCCACAGCCGGTTCCCGACTTACCCCCCTCACACTCTGGGTGGGGGTGATTTGGTCGGTAGGCCGGCTGTGGTCAGGCCACAGCCGGTTCCCGACTTACCCCCCTCACACTCTGGGCGGGGGAGATTTGGTCGGTAGGCCGGCTGTGGTCAGGCCACAGTCGGTTCTCGGCTTATGCCCCCACACTCTGGGTGGGGGAGATCTGGTCGGTAGGCCGGCTGTGGTCAGGCTACAGCCGGTTCCCGACTTATGCCCCCACACTGGGTGGGGGAGATTTGGTCGGTAGGCCGGCTGTGGTCAGGCCACAGTCGGGTCCCGACTTACCCCCCTCACACTCTTGGTGGGGGAGATTTGGTCGGTAGGCCGGCTGTGGTCAGGCCACAGTCGGTTCCCGACTTACCCCCCTCACACTCTGATGGGGGAGATTTGGTCGGTAGGCCGGCTGCGGTCAGGCCACAGCCGGTTCCCGACTTATGCCCCCACACTCTGGGTGGGGGAGATTTGGTCGGTAGGCCGGTTGTGGTTAGGCCACAGCCGGTTCCCGACTTATGCCCCCACACTCTGGGTGGGGGAGATTTGGTCGGTAGGCCGGCTGTGGTCAGGCCACAGTCGGTTCCCGACTTATGCTCCCACACTCTGGGTGGGGGAGATTTGGTCGGTAGGCCGGCTGTGGTCAGGCCACAGTCGGTTCCCGACTTATGCCCCCACACTATGGGTGGGGGAGATTTGGTCGGTAGGCCGGCTGTGGTCAGGCCACAGTCGGTTCCCGACTTATGCCCCTACACTCTGGGTGGGGGAGATTTGGTCGGTAGGCCAGCTATGGTCAGGCCACAGTTGGTTCCCGACTTATGCCCCCACACTCTGGGTGGGGGAGATTTGGTCGGTAGGCCGGCTGTGGTCAGGCCACAGTCGGTTCCCGACTTATGCCCCCACACTCTGGGTGGGGGAGATTTGGTCGGTAGGCCGGTTGTGGTCAGGCCACAGTCGGTTCCCGACTTATGCCCCCACACTCTGGGTGGGGGAGATTTGGTCGGTAGGCCGGCTGTGGTCAGGCCACAGCCGGTTCCCGACTTATGCCTCCACACTCTGGGTGGGGGAGATTTGGTCGGTAGGCCGGCTGTGGTCAGGCGACAGCCGGTTCCCGACTTATGCCCCCACACTCTGGGTGGGGGAGATTTGGTCGGTAGGCCGGCTGTGGTCAGGCCACAGTCGGTTCCCGATTTATGCCTCCACACTCTGGGTGGGGGAGATTTGGTCGGTAGGCCGGCTGTGGCCTGGCCACAGTCGGTTCCCGACTTATGCCCCCACACTCTGGGTGGGGGAGATTTGGTCGGTTCCGACTTTTGGTGGGGGGTCCATTCTTGGTGATAGGCGAATAGGGGCTCCCCCCCTTATTGCCCCCTGCTTGCTGGTCGAGAACATAGTGAACGGGGAGCAAGTAGATAGCAAACAAAGCCTTCCTTATTAAAATTTTTACAAGTTTCTGGTGGCAGGGTCGTCGACAGGCCCGATGGTACCCTGCCGAGGTTCAGTACAACATTTCGTCCGCTTGCTCATACGTAGTACCTCCTGACGGTGTCGGCGTTCCAGTGTGACGGTAAGTCCCGTCCCTCTCTGTCTTTTAGTTTGTAAGTACTTGGTCCTAGGACCTTAGTGATCTCGTATGGCCCTTCCCAGTTGGCGCTGAGCTTTCCGTGTTCGTTTGCCTTGCCGACTGCCGCGGATTTCCTCAGGACTAAGTCACCCATCTGGAACCTTCGGTGGTTTACCCTCTGGTTGTAGGCCTTTCTCATGCGTTGTTGATATGCTACTAAGTTTACGCGCGCCTCCTCCCTGGTTTCCTCCACCAGATCCAGGGCTTCTTCCATGGCCGTCTCATTCCTGCCGCCCTCATAGTATTTGCTACGGGCGGATGGAAGGCGCGTTTCTATGGGGAGGAGGGCTTCTGCCCCATATACAAGGCCGAACGGCGAGTGTCCTGTTGCCGCCTTCTGCGTTGTTCTTAGGGACCACAGGACACTTGGTAACTCATCTGCTCATCTCCCTTTGAGGTCTTCCAGCATCTTTCTTAGTCCGTTGAGAATTTGTTTGTTGGCCGCCTCGGCCTGGCCGTTGGTTTGCGGATGGCAGACGGCTGAGTATGCCACCGCAGTCCCAAATCCTCCTAGCCATTCTCTTAATGAAGGGTTATCGAATTGCCGGCCATGATCGAAGACCAGTACCTTGGGTACGCCGAATCGGGTTATGACGTTTCGCCATATCACTTTGCGCACGGCCGGTTCCGTGATATTAGGAACGGCTTCCGCTTCTATCCATTTTGAGAAATAATCCACTGCCACAATTACGAACTTCCTGTTCCCGGTTGCTGTAGGGAAGGGTCCTAGTATATCCATACCCCATTGGGCGAAGGGGATAGGGCTCAGGATGGGCTGTAGGTCCCTTGCCGGCGCGTGGATCACAGGTGAATGGATTTGGCAATTTCTGCACTTTTTGGTTAGTTCTCGAGCATCATGTATGGCGGTTGGCCAGTAGTAGCCTGCTCTGACCGCTTTATGCGCCAGGTTTCTGCCCCCTATATGGTGTCCGCACATCCCCGAGTGGATGTCGTCCACCACTTCTGCCGCTTCCTCTGGTTTCAAGCATATTAGTATTGGAGCAGCTGTTCCTTTCTTGTATAGCTGTTCGTCCAATATCATGTACCTTGCGGCTATTGTGGGCATTCGTTTAGCTGTGGCGGGGTCTTTTGGCAGTTGTTTGCTCAGGATATACTCGATGATGGGTGTCCGCCAATCGTTATCGCTTTTGCGTTCTATGTTGAGGACGTAATCATGACCGTCTTCGGACACTGCGATGCTTTTTTCCTATCGGACGTCTACCCAGACCGAGCGTCTAATATCCTGTAAGGTCGAGCTTGCGAGCTTTAACAATGCGTCTGCCCGGTTATTCTGTGACCTAGGCACTTGTTTGATCTCGTATGATTGGAGTTGGGATAGCTCTTCTTTCACTTTCTTTAAATAGAGTGCCATCGAGGGCTCCCTGGCTTCGTACTCCCCGTTAATCTGGTTCACCACAAGTTATGAGTCAGTTGATAGTACAATTCGTTTGGCTCCGGCCGCTCATGCCAAGTGGATACCGGCTAACACAGCTTCGTATTCGGCTTCATTGTTGGACGCCTGAAAAGTAAACCTTAGTGCGTGTTCGAATTCTTCGCCGTCGGGGCTTGTTAAGACAACGCCGACTTCAGAACCGTTGCTTGTGGACGAACCATCGGTGAAGGCCTCCCATGCCTCCGATGGTGGGTCGTCGTCCTCCGAGTGGGAACATTCGGCTATGAAGTCCGCCAGCGCTTGGACTTTTATCGCCGTCCTCGACTGGTAGGTGATCCCTAGGCCGCTTAGCTCCACGGCCCATTTCAACATTCGTCCTGACTTCTCAAATTTTTCCAGTGCCTTCTCCAGGGGCATGTTTGTGAGGACGGTTACCGGGTGTGCATCAAAGTAGGGGCGCAACTTTCGGGCGGCCACGACTATGGCGTATGCTGCCTTCTCTACCATGGGATAATTTTTTTCTGCTGGGCCAAGCGCGTGACTGATGAAATACATTGGTTGCTGGGCCTTCTCCTCCTCTCTGAGAATGACGGCGCTTATTGTGACATTGGTCACAGCTATGTAGACGTATAACTTTTCACCCTCGGTAGGTCGTGCTAGCGTCGGTAGGGTCTTTAAGTGTTCTTTCAAGTTAGCGAACGCCGTCCTTTGCTCCTCCCCCCACTTGAAGTGCTTGTTGCCTTTGAGGACTCCGAAGAAAGGGGTGGATTTATCGGCCGCCCTTGAGATGAAACGGGCCAGAGCTGCCATTCTTCCCGTGAGTCTCTGTATATCTTTGATAGTTTTTGGCTCTGGTAGGTCTTGGATTGCCTGGACCTTTTCCGGGTTGGCGTCTATTCCTCTGGCGCTTACTAGGAAGCCTAAGAATTTTCCGGACCTTACTCCGAATGTGCACTTCTGAGGGTTCAACTTCATCTTTTACTTTCTCAGCGATTGGAATGTTTCCCTTAGATCGTCGAGATGATCACCGTCTGTTTTGCTTTTTACGATCGCGTCGTCCACGTATATTTCCATGTTTCTGCCTCTCTGACCTTTGAAGATTTTGTCTACCAGTCTTTGGTAGGTGGCACCCGCGTTTTTTAGTCCGAAGGGCATCATTTTGTACATGAATGTCCCGGCGCTGGTAATGAACGCGCACTTGACCCTGTCTGGTTCCCACAAGAAGACTTGATGGTATCCGGAGAAGGCGTCAAGAAAGCTTAGCATGGTATGTCCGCTGGTGGCGTCCACTAGTTGGTCGATTCTTGGGAGAGGGTAGCAGTCTTTTGGGCATGCTTTGTTTAGGTTGGTGAAGTCGACGCACATCCGCCAGGCGCCCGATGACTTCCTCACCATCACCACGTTTGCCAGCCACTCGGGGTAGTTGCAGGTTTCTATGAACCCGGCTTTTATCAGCTTGTCGACCTCACACCGGATGGCGTCGTCTTTTTCTGCCGACATGCTTCTCTTCTTCTGCTTCACTGGCCGGAAAGCAGGATCGACGTTTAGCCTGTGCACCATCACTTCCGGGTCTACCCCTGTCATTTCATCAGCTGAGTATGCGAAGACGTCGGTGTTAGCCTTCAGGAGGCTGACGAGGCGTTCTTGCTAGCCGGGATCTAGGTCGGTTCCTATGAGGACGGACCGGCCCGGCTCTAGGTTTATCGCCATGCTCCCTCCGCCTGGCTCTATGCGCTCGGAGTCGGGATCGTTCGTTCCCTTTATCTTAAGGGTTTTGGGGGCCGGCTGTCTTTGCTCGGCGTCGGGGGTTGCTTTTCTCTTTCCTTTCATTTCTTCTTGGGATCGCTTGAGGGCTACCGAGTTACAGCTTCTGGCGGAGTCCTGGTTTCCGTGTAGTTTTCCCTCGGTGTTCCTGTTAGTGACGTATGCCAGCATCAGGGCGCGTATGGATACCAAGGCATGTATCCCATCCAGGGTTATCCGGCCTATTAACGCATTGTAGGCGGATTTGGTGTTGACTACTACGAATTGGGCTGTGGTTGTCTTGGCGTTCACTCCTTCCCCGAACGTGACCGGTAGGTCGATAGTTCCCATGGGAACGACTCCGGTCCTAGAAAATCCGTACAGGGCGCCGGGCGTTGGGTTAAGATGCCGTTTCTCGAAACCCATTTGCTCGAACGCTTCTTTGTACAGTAAGTTGGTGTAGGCGCCCGTGTCTATCATGCACCATTTGACCGTGTGGTCGCCTATCTTGACGGCCAACACCAGGGAGTCACTATGGGGGTAGGTCACTCGCTTGTAGTCCTCTGCCGTGATACTGAGAGTTGGGATGGTCTTTTCCCTAGGTTCGCCGGTGTAGCATATATGTCGGGTTAGCTCTCTCAAGTGGTTCTTAATCTGCCTCCTGCTGGTCCCGGCTTCCTCCCCCCTTTTATCTACCGTACTGATGACGTTGTGTTCCTTTCCTTTCTCGGCTCTCTCCCTGGGATTGCCAGCAACCGCACCCTGGCCGTAATTGTTGCCGGTGCTGTTATTGATGGCGATGCGCTGGCCTCTAGCTGCATACGCCGCCAACGAGCCGCGACGTATGAGGTCTTCAATTTCGTCTTTAAGGTTTCGACATTCTACTGTTGTGTGCCCCGTCTGGCCGTGAAAAGCGCAGTATTTCTTCGGATCTGCGTGCGCTCCAGGTCTAATGGGACGTGGGACTCCCCACTTTTTGTTGTTCTTCTCTATTTCGTAGATTTCCGCCCGGGGCCGGGTCAGCGCGGTGTAACGGTCGAACCTTTCTCTGCGACCTCCCTCCGACCTTTTCTCCCCGCGGCTCCTGTTCGGTATTCTTTGGGGCTCCTTTTGACTTGTCGGGCTCCGAGCTCTCTCCAAAGACGGACGTCGGACCCTGGGTGGTGATGGGTCCTCACGCCGCGCTTTGTAGTCCTCTTCGTTCATATATCCTTCCGCGATTCGCCGGGCCTCGACCAGTGAGGTAGGTCTCTCTCTGAGTAAGTGGCTCTTGAGAGGCCCTTCTGTCATCGTATGGGTCAGGGCGCAGGCGGCCGTTGACGCATCGATTGTCCGTATTTGTTGGCACTCTAAGTGGAATCTTCTAACATACTCCCTGATGGTCTCTTTTGGCCCTTGCTTCATGGTCATTAGATCCACCGTCACGATCTGCCTGCGCCGGCTTCCGGCATATTGGTCTATGAAGGCCGTGCTGAGGTCTCTGAAACTCCGAATGGATTCTCGGGGCAATCCCCGGAACCATGATTGGGCAATCCCCGGAACCATGATTGGGGAACACCCGGCACCACACCGCGTCATCGAGCTCGTACATGGCCATGTAACTTTCGTATGTCGCCAAGTGGTCTTCCGGGTCGGCGGTTCCGTCGAACTGGATATTGGGTACCTTCACTCTGAGCATGGGGTGCTCCGTAATATCTGGGTGAAATGGCGATACCGTCGGCCGTCCTCTCTTTGGTGTTTTTACACCGGGCGTTGTCAGTTTCGATTCGCCCTCCCCTTCCTCGTGGGAGGTGGACGTGTTTCTGCCGGACCGGCATGTCACAAACGTTTCTCGCTCAGAGGACTTCTTCTGAGGTACAGACCTGTTTTCTCGGGCAACGCCGCTCGCCAGCCGGATGAATACCGAGCCTCGTTCTTCGGGGCTGGCGTACCTTCTTTCACGCTCCCTAGGGCCTAGCCGGTCTTGGACGGTCTTTGCAGGCCTCCCATCTCTCTCTCTCTGGCCCAGGCGGTGATGAACCGTCCTCTGGGGGCTGTGGCTTTTCCTGGCCTTTCGGGTGCCTGGACCCAGCCGGTAATGTATGGTTGGGGTATGGCTTCGGCTTCTTTCGTGGCGTTTACTACTCGTGGGGGGCTCGCTGTCCTTCCTCCCGATATTGGCTGGTGTCGGGCTGCTCGAGTTCGTCCTCGGGCGGGTCGGCGAGGGATCCCTGGATCGGTACTTCCGCCGGCGATGACGCAGCCTGATACGCTCATTATCCAGGTGCCTACTTTTTTCCAGGTATCGTTGTTTCCTTTCTTCCAGCGTCATCGTCCTTGGTAGTTCGGGGAAGAGTTCCCTTGGCGAAACGTCGATCCTTTGGAAGATCCTGGTGGTAGGTTGAGGGGTTTCTTTTGCGCGCTGCGCGGTGGGTGTTGACGGAGTCGTCGCCCCTAGGAGGGCAGCGAGGAAGAGCTGAGCGGCTGACAGCTGCTCGGGGGTGAAGGCGCTCAGCGGAACAATTGCAGGGGGCACCTCTGCTGGCGTGGACGATGAGGCCAAGTGGCCTTTGCCTTTGTCCTTGTCTCGGGCTTGGTCCTCCGGTGGGGAGGTTCCCACAACCTCGAGCTCGGCTCCCGCCTCAACAGGGGTGTCCGCGGTGTCGCGAGTTGTCATTATGACGTTTTGATGATTTTTCTTTCTTAGAGCAGGGAGCTTTTTTGTTCAAGATCTCCCCACAGACGGCGCCAAATTGTTTGGGTATCAAACAATCGAAGGCCTCCCGCCGGGTATGGCCGGCGATCCTCCTCTCCTCTCCTGGTGAACCCGAAATTCCGGACCTGCACAGGGAACAAACAAGGACCTCGGAGGGATTCCGAGGTTGCCTCTCCGACGCTCAAGTCAGTGGTGTGGATTGGAGGGTAGAGGCAAGATTATGGAGGATATTACTTAACTTTCTAGAGAGATATGCCGTGTGAGTGATATGTTGTGTGAATGATCTGTTGTCAGAATGTTGCCCCCCTCTTAGATGGATGTCTTCGGGGTATTTATAGGACTTGGGATATGGAGGTCAGCCGCCGGACCTCGAGTCAGACCGAAGACCTCCCTCCGGCTGGAGGGAGCCGGTGGGCCCTAGTTGGAGGGGTGATGAGTCGGTCATGACTCCGCCGGCTGCCGACCGTAACTGTGGTACCGACCCCCGTCAGACTCATATAGAGTAAAGGGCTCACAAGAGCCTTACTATATATATATATATATATATATATATATATATATATATATATATATATATATATATATATATAGAGGTGGGATCAGGTGAGTCCACCTATATATGTTGAGTCCGTGAGTCCCCATCTTAGCCCTTGATTCAAGGTTAGATTAATGGACAAGATTTAATCTCATAATTAAGGAAATAACTAACAAATTTGGTAAATATATCATTTCTCTCTCTCCTCCTTAATTATCTCAATCCAAATCTTTTATCTCTCTTATCAATTTTTTTAAATGTTTTTTCTCTCACACACAACAAGTTTTTTCAAAATTAAGTTTTTTTCATTTTCACCAAAAAATCATTATTTTCTTACTGCCATTGTACGTATATTACTATGTTACTGCCATAATCCATAAACTATGTTACTTTAACTCATATAACGTGTTACTTTAATTCATGAACTGCGTTACTTTAACTCATAAAATCTGTTACGTTGTTTAATATATTCTCCTGCAAAAACTATTACTCTAACTCATACAATGTGTTACTCTAATTCATGAACTGTGTTACTTTAACTCATAAAATCTGTTACGTTGCATAATCTCTTGCAAAAACTGTTACTCTAACTCATACAATGTGTTACTTTAATTCATGAACTGTGTTACTTTAACTCATAAAATCAGTTACGTTGCATAGTAGTCTCTTGCAAAAACAGGAGTTACAATTAACAAAAAGAACAATGTTTGTTTTTATTAAGATACTCCAAAACAAAAAGTGGTACAAGGTTCCAACTAAATCAACTCCATTACAATTCTAATGTTTCAAACTTGTTACTCATAATGTCCTACTTATAATTCTGCTTCTTCTTCATCCTTCTCGTTCTCTCCGTCTTCTTCTTTTTCATCTTTTTCATCATCATCTCAGAAGCTTTGATTTAATCTCATCACCGCACAATGGAGGAAACTCTCACCCACATCCCTACATCATTCATGTGGATTAAGCCAAGTCCAAGGCCTTGGCCACCAACCACCTCGCCACTGCTGGGCGCGCCACTCCAACATCCGTCACTGAACCTGCCAGGACGGAACCAACCCCCGAGGAACCAAGCAATGACACGGCTTTGGTCCAACAAATGAAGAGGGTTCGAGCTGACTCATTGAATTAAATTAACAGAGTATGCTTATACACCAGATATAAAGTAACAGAGGTCAGACATTAAAGTAACAGATAGTATGAATTAAAGTAACAAATAATGTTCATTAAAATAACACCAGATATAAGTTAGTGCAAAAAATTCATATAATGATAAAAATGAGAGCATGACGCAGTATCTTACTATTTGATATTGTTTCCTATTTTGAAGTCATCACGTCCCATAATTATAGGAAGTAATATTTTTTTTATATGATGTTACTCTTTGATATTGTTTCCTATTTTGGTGGCAATCACGTCCCATTATTATAGGAAACAATATCTTTTTTTTTATTATTTTTTTAATATGGCAGCTTTCTAAACTCTTAGGACACTACAATGCACTACAATAACAGACTACAATAACAGATGAAAAACACTAAAGTAACAACTGGAGTGTATTAAAGTAACACGACATATAAAGTAACAGATGGTAGACATTAAAATAACAGATGCTCTACACTAAAGTAACGCAGTATATGAACTAAAGTAACGCAATATATTGTAAACGTAAAAACTAATAATTGAGTAGCATCTCAACGACTTCCATGGCGATTCCAGTATAAATTACAAAACATATATACTCAACCTTTGTGTGTTCTACGATTTGCATATGAATCTATGATGAATAACACGACCATGAAAACAATATCAACATGAAAATTGACGCAAAACATGAACACAAATTGACGCAAATTAATCAAGATAATGAATAAAAATTGACGCAAAACATGAAAGCAATATCGAAACTCACCATTGTTATACTCGATGAATTGCTTATCAACGGTTAATGAAGATGTCGCGATCATTGAATTCATAGTAACGGAATTTCGAGCACAGATTTGATTGAATGAATGAATGAACGTGATGATCGATGGGAGCGTTTTTTTTAAGGTTTTGATGAACCTGTAACGTGAATGAATGAATGAGGAATGATTGTGATTATGGGAGTTATTGTTTCCTAAAATCATGGGAGTTATTTAGTATCATCTTTAATGGCTCCCACTATTATAGGAAACATAACTTTTTTAGTATCATCTTTAATGACTCCCACTATTATAGGAAACAATATCTTTTTTTATTATTATTTAGCAATGGCGGTTTCAAATATCTCCATGACTCACTAACGCGTTACAATAACAGACTTTAAGAACTAAAGTAACGTCTTCGATAAACTAAAGTAACATATCATAAAAGTAATAAAAGTTTGTCATTAAAATAACGGACATTCTACACTAAAGTAACACAGTATCTGAACTAAAATAACCCAATACCTTTTCTGTGCGCAGACATAATGTGATTAAAATGCAACATTACTATAGTTCAACGTAGAAAAGTAGAAACTAAAAAAGTCGGATTGAATGAAAAGCAGCGCGATGAAGACGATTATTGACTGAATGTGTTATTGATTGTGTCGTATTGAAATAAATGGCAGCGGCGCGTTGAAGATGATGAATGATTGAATGTAATTTTGAAGAATGAATGATTGAATGAGCGAGAGAACGATGAAGAAGGTGGTTGAAACGGAATTGATGAAAGAGAGAATGAATGATTGAATGAATGAGAATGTTACTTTACTGAAATATTCACCTTCCTATTTTGGTGGATTCAGTATCTTTTTTTTTTTTTTTTATTAAAACAGTGATTTTATTTCGTCCCTTGATCCATCTCCCATCCAACGGATGGGATGAGGACTCAAGGACTCAACACATATATAGGGACTCATTAGAACCCACCTCTATATATATATATATATATATATATATATATATATATATATATATAGATCTAGGATCCTTTGAGGCAGCTCAACTTGCCGCACCCATTGAGGCACAATCTCAACCATTAGATTAAAATCAAATTAAAGGCTAAGATTAAAACAAAAACTCATACATAAATTTTTTTCCCGGGAAAAAAATCAATTTATTTCGGAAAAAAAAAGAATTCAGATTTTTTTTTCCCAAAAAAAAAAACTGGGTCCATCCCGGCCGGGATGGTGGTGGTCCCGACCGGGATGGCCCTCCAGTGGCTCATGTCTTCTCGTCTCTTCATCCCTACCATGATGGATCCTTCCCGGCCGTGATGGGTCCTTATTTGCTCTTCCTAGGGTTCTTATCGATGCTCGGTGCTCGGGATATCATCAAGTGGGCTCCATGGGACTCGGAATCGAGTCTAAGTCACCGACTCATCGTCGCTTCTCTTCATTGGCTCCATATGCATCGGAAACGAGTCGGAATCGTTCCATTTCTTCAAGATAGGCCTTAGGAACCTAAAACAAGCTAGAAGAAGCGTAAGTAGCCTCGAAACCGCTCTAAAGAGCGATTCTACAAGAGAAAGTGGGACCAAATACGAGAAATAAACACTACAAAACGCACTTATCATATTTGCATTGAAGATCTGGAGACATTACCTGTATGGAGTTAGAGGTAAGTTTTACACGGATCATAAGAGCCTTAAGTACATATTCACTACAAAGGAGTTGAATATGTGACAAAGAAGATGGTTGGAGTTGATCAGGGATTATGATATCGAACTATAGTACCACGAAGAGAAACCCAACGTAGTAGCTGACGCCCTAAGCCGAAAGACTTCTCAAGAGCTAGTACGAGATCTGGATAAGATGGAGATGAATTTGGTGAAGAAGGGAGGAGCTACAGTAAACGCGATGTCAGCTGAACCTGACTTGTATCACGAGTTGAGAACGCTACAATGGGAAGACCCTGATTTGATAAAAATACCAGAGGACATTGCACTTGGGAAAAATGATGGTTTTGAAATTCATTCAGATGGAAGCCTACGATTGAAAGGGAGATGGTGTGTACCACAGAGAGATGATATTCGCAAAAAGATATTGAATGAAGCTCACAACACAAGATACTCAATACACCCAGGATTGACAAGATGTACAAGGACTTGAAACTTCATTATTGGTGGCAAGGATTGAAAAGAGATGTGGCCGAGTTTGTGGCTAGATGTTTGATTTGCCAAAAGGTAAAGTTCGAACATCAAAGACCAGGAGTATGCTACAACCCTTAGATATTCCAATGGGTTAATGAGATTCTATCTCTATAGACTTCATTATGGGATTGCCGAGAACACAAGGCAATAAAGATGCAATTTGGGTAATCGTGGACCGACTCACGAAGGTTGCTCATTTTATTCCGATGAAGGAGACATGGAGTTTGGAAGAGTTAGCTAAAGCTTATCAGAAGGAGATATTCCGACTTCATGGAGTGCTAAAGGACATCATATCTGACCGAGATCCGAGATTTGTATCTCGCTTTTGGGGAAAGCTACAAGAATGTATGGGAAGAAAGTTGAACCTTAGCACCGCCTTCCACCCACAATCGGATGGACAAACCGAGAGGACCATCTAAACCCTTGAAGATATGCTGAGAGCTTGTGTGCTTGAGTTTAGCGATAGCTGGGAGAAGTAGTTACCATTGGTCGAGTTTTCCTACAATAACAGTTATCACGCCAGTCTTGGATGTGCGCCATTCGAAGCGTTGTATGGAAGAAAGTGTCGATTCCCAGTATGTTGGGATGACGCCAGCGATAATGTTGTGTTGGGATCTCAAACAATCCAAGACAAAGACCACAAGTAGCACAGGATCATCAGAAATCTTATGCCAATGAACATCGTCGTCCGATCAAGTTTGTTGTTGGAGACCATGTATTCTTAAAGGTGTCACCGATGAAAGGAGTGAGACGTTTTGGTCTCAAAGGAAAATTGAGCCCAAAGTACATTGGACCTTACGAGATTCTAGAGAGGATTGGGGAGGTGGCCTATCGCTTAGCTCTACCTCTTAACCTATCCAAAGTACACAACGTTTTTCACGTATCCCATCTGAGGAGATACAAAAGCGACCTAACACATGTGATCGAACCCGATGTTGTAGCCATCGAGCTAAATTTGAATTACTCAGAGAGACCAGTGGAAATCCTAGCCCGAGAAACCAAGACCCTTCGAAGGAAAATAGTACCGCTTGTAAAGGTTAGATGGTTAAGTAGCAAGTTAGACCATGCTACGTGGGAGACTGAAGAATCAATGAGGGAGAAGTACCCGGAGCTGTTTGATTAGGTAGTTAACTCCACCCTTACCTTTGCCTTAGTGTGTCAAATTTCGAGGACGAAATTTTCTTAAGGGGGTAGACTGTAACACCTTGTATTTTTTACCATTTTAGTTATTTCTAATAACTATTAATATTAATAAAACGAGTGTCGACAAAATATTTTAAATATTGATATTCAATTCTTGTGCTTTTGGAACATTTCTATTTCACTTCACAGCTTGTAAAACTAAAACTTCTATCGCTTTCGTCGTTCTGTACGATTTCGTAAAAGGTCCATATTTCCTCATACGGGCTCCGGTTGAGGCGTTTCGAAAGCCTAAATTTATTATTTTTCCAAAATCTAAACACTGGTAATATCCAAAATTTCAGTTTCTAAGTGCATCAAAAGAATATTGTACTAGACAGCTTCTTTGCAACGAAAATCGTCATCCGATTATTCGTTTCTCGACATTCGATTTCCGTACTTCTTTCTTAACCATTATGTGACCAAATAAACTCATAAATATCATCCTAAGGCATGCGCAACCGTCACTTTGAAGTCCTAGCCTCAAAATATGCCTAACTAATCAAAAACACCATTTCTAGTAATGTACTTCTTAAATTATGATTAGCTACTTTGAGTAATTGTCAAATTCTTGTCCACCCTTTGCTCCCCCATCTAATGCACCACTTGAGTGCTTATAACCAACCATTTTCTCTTCATTTACTCATCCATTCACTCACTTAAACATTCCTTCAAAGATCCATCTAAAAATCAAAGAAAATCATACTAGTTTTTCTAAGTTCTAAGGTGTTTACACTACCATATCTCAAGAGCACATACTCTTTCTTCTCCTTACCTTATACTCTTTATTTTTTAGTCTTATTCCTATTATATTTACTAAATTACTTTGCTTGTGTGTCCTTCTAACTTATTCATGAAGAGGAGCAAGAGGAAGGGGGCTTCGATCTTAGTATATTTGATTTCATAGTTGATCCGGAGAATTGCTAATAGGTAACCTAACTTTTCTTCGCCCTCAAATCTCGTAGCATAGTGTTTAGACTCTAACTAACATATAACATCATGTTTAGGACTAAATCATTAGATCACCAAGTTTAAAGTTAACTATTTGTCGATTTATCACTTAACAATACATGCTGTAAAATGAATTCTGTAATGTATGATGTATGTTTATGATTTTTCTGTGTAATATACGTGTTGAATTAGCCTTAGGTTCTTTCATAAAAGTTGTAGATCTAAATGTCTAGTATTTTAAAATAATATGGAAAGTAATTTTTTATGAAAATTTATATTTAATAATGATTTATTTCGTAAAATGGTACTGTATGATTTTATGTACTGTCTGCGAAAATAATATGTTTCCTGATGTTAAATGTTTTTTTTACTTGGAAAAATTATATTATATTCTTGATGATGTCTATTATGTGTAAGTCAAATTTCATATAAATCAATCATATTTATTTTCATTTATAAAACTTGTACTAAAATGGGTTAGATCTGAAAAGAAGATTTTATTCAAGAACATTTATAAAGAATTTTAATCTAAATTTCTAGGGATACGTTATGTACATGTATAGGTATCCAAAATAAAAATTTGGTTCACTTTCATGATGTTTAAGTATTTTAAACAACACAAAAACTTGTATGTGACCGTCTCACGGTTATTTATCGTGAGACCTCTCATACAAGAGGTGGTTACTAAATTTGTAACCAACCCCTATGTGAGAGGTATCACGATAAAATTACCGTGAGACGGTCTCACAAGAGAGTTACTTTTAAAACAAAGTATTGAAAACCGTACTGTTTTCGTTTTAAATTTGTTAAAAATAATAAACCTTATTATTTTTGAAAAATGACTTTATATGATCTGGAAACCTAACTTATAAAAGTATGTTGAGTATGAAAATCGAAAGTTAAAAATAACATTTGAAAAATGACTCATTTAGTATCCTTAATAATATTATCGATTTCGTTATTAAAGTTATCTTTGTAAAACTTTAAGTTTGAGAAATGTGATACATAATAGGGCTTAAAATGATTTTTATAATTATTATAAATTTATTTGATGTTTGAAATATTTTACTAAGTATTGTTAGAAAGTGAAACTTCTCCAAAATAAAGTCTTGAAGATTGAAACATATACCAATTAATCAATTCATGCGTTAGGTGTAGGATTGAAAGCTAGAAACTTATACTCTATCATTTATTATATTATAAATATCTGCATGCGTTTAAGGTGTATCATCGCCTATATAAACCACACATATGTATTTTCAATATTAAGCAAATCAATCAAATAATAAAACCAAAAACAATTAATATTAATCATCTCCTTTTTTCATTTTATATTAGTCTTGCATTTCTAACAAGTGGTATCAGAGCTTTAAAGATCTTAAAGGTCGTAGGAAAAATATGGCTTCCGAAAAAAATACTTTTTCAATGCCCGCACCTCCTATTTTCGGAGGTGAAAATTATGATTATTGGTGCATAAAAATGAAGCTTTTTTTTAAGAGCAAATGCACTATGAGAAATTGTGGACAACGGTCCTCAACAACGAAAAGAAGGTGTTGAATACACTGAAATCCAATTAAAAAAAATATAATGACGATGAGCTAAAAGATGCCAAAGTTCTCTCATATATTTTAAATGCGGTCAATGAGGTAATATTTTCAAGGATCATGCGTGAAAAAACCGCAAAAGAAGCTTGGGATTTACTTCAACAAGAATTCCAAGGAGACATTAAAATAAGAACCATTCGACTAAATTCTTTACGAAAGGATTTTGAGAATATGAAGATGCAAGACAATGAAAATATCAAAGATTACACTTCGAGACTCATGGAAGTGGTTAATCAAATGAAAATGTATGATGAAAAAATTTCCGATGAAAGGACTATGCAAAAAATCATGGGAACCTTAACTAAAAGGTTTGACACAATTACCACAGTAATCGAAGAGTCTAAAGATATATCAAAACTCAGTGTGACTGAATTAACAGACTCTTTGCTTGCCCATGACCAGAAATTTAAGAAGTTGGAGAATCATCCGTCGGAAGATGCTTTCTCATCAAACCATAAATCAAAGACCTTCAATTCAAAAAGCAGTAACTCAAAGTCGAATACTGCAAATACAAGTGCTTCTTCTTGGAAACAAAGTTCACAATCAAGAGAAAAATATCCTCCTTGCCAAACTTGTGGGAAGACTAACCATGCTGAAAAGGATTGTTACTTCAAAGGCAAACCTCAATGTCTTCACTGCAAAAGATTTGGCCACATGGAGAAAGATTGTAGGACGAAAACAAAAGCAAATTTCTCAAACACCAATCAAGAAGATCGGTTGTTTTATGCTCGTCAAGCATCGATCATTAACCAAAATGAGAAATGGCTAATTGATAGTGGTTTCACAAACCACATGACTAAAAATTCTAGCATTTTTTGCAGATTGGATACGTCAATTAATATTCTAGTTCGGATGGGAAATGACGGTGTTGTAAAATCCAAAGGTAAAGGCACTATTGCTGTTGCAGCAAAAAAGAGGAACAAAATACATTAACGATGTTCTTCTTGTTCCTGATCTTACTGAGAACTTATTAACTGTTGCTCAAATGGTTAAAATGGGTACTCACTTATTTTTGAAAATGACCATTGCAATATTTATGGGCCTGACAAGAGAGAAATTGCTAGAGTTATTTTGGAGAATAAAAGTTTCTCATTAAAATGGGACTACCCACAAGAAAATGTGAATAGGGCAATGGAAGACACTTGGTTATGGCACCAAAAATATGGACATTTTAATTTACGTGCACTAAGTGATCTCCACAAACAAAATACTGTGCGTGACTTCCCCTTAATATTTTTTACTAATGATTTATGCGAGCCTTGTCAGCTAGGGAAGCAACACAGACTACAATTTCCAAAGGGACAAGCGTGGAGAGCTAAAGAGAAATTGGAGCTTGTGCATACTGATGTGTGCGGTCCTCAAAGAACATTATCACTTAATGGAAATAGGTATTTCATCTTATTTATTGATGACTTCACACGAATGACATGGGTATATATTTCATGAAGGAAAAATTAGAAGTATTTCATGTCTTCAAGAAGCTTAAAGCTCTTGCAGAGAATCAAAGTGGGTGTACAATAAAAATGTTAAGATCGGATAGAGGAAAAGAATACACTTCATTAGAGTTTGATAGATTCTGTGAAGATGAAGGCAGGGAACGTCAACTCACAGTTGGGTATACACCTCAACAGAACGGAGTTTCGGAAAGAAAAAACAGAATTGTTATGGAAATGGCGAGATGTATGCTCGCTGAAAAGAAACTGCCAAAGAAATTTTGGGCTGAAGCAGTGTATACAACTGTCTATTTATTAAATAGACTCATTACAAAGGCACTTCGAGGAACAACCCCAATTGAAGCTTGGAGTGGAAAGAAACCAACGGCGAAACATTTGAAGGTGTTTGGTTCAGTTTGCTATGCCCACGTTCCACCTCAAAAAAGAGGTAAACTTGATGAAAAGGCTGAAAAAGGAATTTTCATTGGGTATGATTCAAAGTCCAAAGGTTACAGAAATTTTAATCTTAAAACCGAGAAGATCATGATTAGTAGAGATGTTGCATTTGATGAAGATGCGATCTGGAATTGGGAGGAGAAAAAGTTTGCAAAAAGTGTGATGTTGCTTCATGAATTTCACCATGACCAACATGAACATAATGAACCTGAAAATGATGTTAACACACCTCCTAATTCTCCAATACAAGCAGGATCACCTCACCCAGGAACAGATGATTCAGACATCGTCACAGACCCTCGAGGTAAAAAAGCATTATCAGATATATATGATCATAGTCCAATTATTCACTTAGATCAAGAAGAGTGTGAGAGATGTCATTTTACCATCAAAGAACCAAAAGATTACGATGAAGCATCTAGGCATGAAGAGTGGCAAGATGCTATGCAAAATGAAATAAAGATGATCAAGAAGAATGAGACTTGGGAGTTGGTTGATAGGCCAAAAGATCGAAAATTAATTGGTGTAAAATGGGTTTTCAAGTTGAAGTTGAATCCCGATGGCTCAATTAACAAACATAAAGCTAGATTGGTTGTTAAGGGATATTCACAGCAAGCTGGAATAGACTACAGAGATACTTTTGCTCCGGTGGCTAGACATGATACTGTGCGCACCCTTATTGCTTTGGCCGCACAAGAGAAATGGAAAATTTATCAGTTGGATGTCAAGTCCGCATTCCTCAATGGCGAACATGAGGAGGAGATATACATAGAGCAACCTCTAGGTTTCGTTGTCAAAGAAGATGAAGGCAAGGTATGCAAATTAAAGAAGGCCTTGTACGGGCTAAAACAAGCACCCCGAGCTTGGTATAGTAAGATTGACTCTCACTTTATTGATCAAGGATTTGAAAGAAGTAAAAATGACCACACCCTCTATATAAAAGAAAAGGTGAAAATGATTTGCTCATTGTTTCACTCTATGTTGATGATCTTTTAGTCACAGGTAATAATTCAAAAATGGTGACTGAGTTTAAGGAGGAGATGAAGAAACAATTCGAGATGACCGACTTAGGTCAAATGCATTATTTTCTTGGCATGAAAGTTGATCAATCGAAGAAAGGGATTTTCATCTCTCAAAAAAAGTTTACCGAAGACATCCTGAAAAAATATAAAATGCAACAGTGCAAAGCAGTGGGAACTCCCCTCGTTCTAAATGAGAAGTTCTCGAAATATGATGGTCAAAATAAGGTTGACCCAAAGCAGTTCAGAAGTTTGGTTGGTAGTTTATTGTACTTAACAGCTACTCGACCAGACTTGATGTATGCTGCAAGCCTCTTATCAAGATTTATGAATGAACCCAGTGAAACTCACGTGGGTGCTGCAAAAAGGATTCTACGATACCTAAGAGGCACTAGTGACTTTAGTATTTTGTACCAACCATGCTCAAGCCCAAAGATGATTGCCTACTCGGATAGTGATTGAGGCGGTTCAGTTGATGATATGAAAAGTACTACGGGATATGCTTTCACCCTTGGATCGGGAGTATTTTCCTGGATTTCAAAAAAGCAGGATGTTGTAGCACAATCTACTGCAGAGGCTGAATATGTTGCTGCCTCAGCCGCTGTGAATCAAGCCAAATGGATGCGAAAGATATTCGCAGACCTAGGTTATAACCAAAATGAAGCCACTGATATTTTGGTCGATAACAAGTCTACAATAGCCATTTCAAAGAATCCAATTTGTTTCACTAAGACAAAACACATGAAGATCAAATTTTATGCCGTTCGTGATGCACAACAAGAAAAAGAAGTTAATCTCATTTATTGTCCGACAGAAGAACAACTGACAGATATTTTCACAAAGGCATTGCCAAGACCATGATTTGAATATCTAAGACTCCAGCTCGGAGTAATTTGAAGACGTTTCAAGGAGGAGTGTTAGAAAGTGAAACTTCTCCAAAATAAAGTCTTGAAGATTGAAACATATACCAATTAATCAATTCATGCGTTAGGCGTAGGATTGAAAGCTAGAAACTTATACTCTATCATTTATTATATTATAAATATGTGCATGCGTTTAAGGTGTATCATCGCCTATATAAACCACACATATGTATTTTCAATATTAAACAAATCAATCAAATAATAAAACCAAAAACAATTAATATTAATCATCTCCTTTTCTCATTTTATATTAGTCTTGCATTTCTAACAAGTATAAATAGGCTTTAAATATACTTGTACAAAAACAAAACCGTATAAAAATACTAAATACGTACACTTGAACAATAAATGTAATAAATACTTGTGCCCAAAAAGTATAGAGTACTAAAAGACGAATAACTCAAAAGTACTAAGTTAAACAATGCTTAAATGTGCAAAAATACACTTAAACTTTATAATAAGCACTTAAGGACTAATTAGTGACTAAGTCAAAACTAAGGGTTGACTAGTAAATCCTGGTCAAACTTTGACTTTTTAAGTCAACATAGACCAAGTCAAGATAAAGGAATTCATCTTAAATAATGTACTTAGAAGTAATTGAATTTTAATCAAATCTCAAGTAATGAACGTTCAAATAATATATATCAAATAAAACGTTCCAATCTCTTATATCAGTATACTAAAAACTACCAGTTAAGATAAATTACGACGATTGATAATGTTTGTTTATCTTAAAATCGACATACTTAAATTCCATAGGAACAACCGTACTTCTAGCCGGTGTGTTACCTAAGCCGGTGATTAGACACGTTTTCACAAACTATGTTATTGACACCAATCATGGTGAAAATGAAGATGTGCCCTGGCAGTACCCTCTGAGTTGTCTTCACCATTCCATGTTGTAATGACTTGTTCTGAGATACACAGCCCACAGACCGGTCATCCTTATGGAACCCGGTATTGTTTCATCCCTCTGGTCATCAGACTTGTGCCCCACGATGACCGCTGAGCTCGATATTCCAGAGACTCTGTCTTTATAAGACACCCAAATTCAGCCTACGTTTCGTGTTGGGCGCTATCTTGGTAAAGTTTAGAAGGCGATGCGATAGAAGACAGCTTCGAAAGTAGACTACGATACTCAGAGTCACTGCTCATGGGAGGCCATGACGCATCCTACCGGTGCGAGAAAATGCTAAGAAGTAAATGGGCAGCCAGCTCTTTATGAGTTTGTTGGTAGAGTAGTAGTCGTCCATTTGCCATTGAGGTGCTCGGTTGTGTAAAGGTTCTCTTTCCCGAGACCAAGAGTATAGATTGGGTGTGTGCGCATACATAGATAAGGGCACTGATCAGCTCTCACTCTCTATATCGGATATCTTTGGGGACGGAATACCTTCCGACCTTTGCCTTAGCAGTGTATGGGACATGTTTGGTTTAGCAGGGCCACTGAGTCCATGCACTTGCAGTCCTTCTTCTCTGTATGTCTGTCGACTAAACCGAGTCAATTTAGGTGTTCGATCCTATTGAACACTAGGGGTGAGATGTAAACCTCCTAGTATCGATATGATTGGCGGGATTGATTATCTCATCCAAACTTATGGTGAGATGCAAGCCTTAAGTACGCATGCGACATTAGTAGTCACGTCCTGTGCGTTGTGTGTAAAGGAAACCTTGGTTTTTAAACTAAATGACTACAGTTTTCTAAATTACATGTTTAGGTACGGCTCCTTATTGTTCTAAATCCACTTGATAAATTAGTTTGAATGAACACATATGTTCAAAAGTGATATACTTGTCGTGTTTCACAAGTTACATGCTGAATGAGTTGATTTACATGACGTATGCTCGATGATGATATATCCATTATGTTTCATATGTTATTCATAAGATGTATGCTTTACTATATACTTCTCCCATGTCATTCACATGATGTGTGATTTACTGTTTTACATCTTACATGCTACTCACATGATGTATATTTTACTATTTTGCTTTTCACATGCTACTCACATAATGTATGCTTTATCATAATTCATATCGCATGCTTGTTTCATATGCCGTTATGTTTACATGCTAAACTGAACTCACTTCATTTGTATCTCACATTGTATACATGTCGACTTGTAATGTGACATGTCTGCTTATCTGTTAATTAAATAACCTAAAGATTGTACTACATTGATTATTCGGGGTCGTGTAGAAAGATGGTTAGGTTACTCCCACTAAGTGGGATAGTTTTGTATTTTTGTATATTTTGCAGGATGTCAAATTACTAGGCTTACAGGGGAAACGTGTGCAAGCGAGGAGTAGTCTTGCTTAATTTTGAGTTTTCTTTTAACATGTCCACATGTAACCCTAAATAATATCAAGCTCGTACTTAAATTGTAATTCGTTTTAACGATCGGTTCTTGTATTACTGAAAGACTCACTCGGAGTTAACGGTTTTAATTTTTACCATTTTTTACGACTTAATTATTTTTCGCCTTGTTAATTAATGTCATTAGAATAACCGGGCTGTTACAGTTGGTATCACAGCGACCTTGAGACCGTGTGTAACTATATGCAATGCATATTTACATCACCTATCGAGGAAACACACCTAGAGCTCATGACAAGTGTCTAAAACATATTGAACTTTAAGATCACTAAATGAGAGATTCACTAGTATAACCCTAGGATCAAATAAAACATTGGGGTAGCACATCTAGAGTGGGTAGAAGTGTCAAAGTCTCTTACACCGTCCGATATAGGTTTTTGGCCCTTGTTTGGTATGCTATCTGACTAGTTATGTGTAGAGTGTATGCTCACAATTACTTAGAATAGTAACTAACCTAGAAAAAAAAACGATTGTTAGTTAAAATGGAGCTTCCATCACTCGAGAAGCAACCCGATGTCGTTCAAGCCGCAACGCAAGTTAGCCCGGAGCGCCTTAAGAACATCGAAGCTTTTATTAGAAACCACAAGAAGATGAAGGCCAGAAGAGCTATATACATGGAGGAACGCTATACTGATTGGAATGAAGCTGCTCTATGCTTGAACTTTGAACCTATAGCCTTGAACCCCAACCTCCTTAAGGATCCTATAAGGAAGAGTGAAATCCTAGTGTTATTTCAAAACCCGAAGATAGAGGACTTCAATGGAGATCCAAAAGGCTACATGGATTTCATCCTTGGATGTGAAGAGAAGTACCACACGTACAAAATTCCTGAAGACTAGAAGGTTGAGTTCGCTGCATCATACCTATCCGGCCTAGCATCTTTATGGTGGAAGAACATCAGTGTAGGACCAGCACCAGATGGCCATTTCTATGCCTGGAAGGAATTCAAGAAAGCACTCCGCTACTGCACCAAGGACTTTCGAAAGAAGAAGCATTTCTTTCCTTCCAACCTTAACATTTGAACCACCCTTGTAACCTAGTCCAACTATGAACCTTGCTATTTTATCCTTAACGTTGTAATTTTAAGTTAAATTCTAGTAAGAATGTAACTTATTGATGAACCTTTCAAACCTATTTCTTTTGTGATGGACAATGAGAATAACATTGCCCATGTACTTGTAATGAGATCCATGAATCATTTATTCATGTGAAACCATGTTCATACAAACTCCTTGTTCTTACCTATAACCTCTATTTTCAGATGACGAAGTCGAGCAACCAACAAAAGGAGGAAGCAGGCAACATAGCCGCTTTCCTTAAGAGGTTTTAACGCTTGGCAAACAAAACGAGCGGAGGAAGAGAGAAAGAGAGACTGGGAGGAACGAGACCGTAAGAGAAACTGGGAAGGAAAAGCAAGAAATTTTCAATTCCTACTTTGTCCTAACAATAAAGGATGGAAAGAGGACGCTGAGAAGAAAAAACATTTATATGATTGCTTCACTGGAATAGGACCTCTACTATGTTCTGATCGTAATTACTATGCCATTTTCCTTTGAGCCTGTACGTTTCAATTTGAACTCTACAAAATACCAGAGGAATGGAAAGTGAAATTCGCAGCATCTCAACTCCGTTATCGAGCTAAGGCATGGTGGAGTCATGTAACCAAATCAGGAATCCCCAAAGACCACCATTACTCCTGGAATGAGTTTAGAATGGCACTGTTTGCATTTTGCAGAGCCTTGGAACTCAACCCTCACATGTTCTTAGTGGAGACCATCGATGGTGTCACGACATGCTATTAAGAAAATTCTACCCTTCGTCTTCAAAACTGTAATCAACTTGTAACCGACTACGAAAGTCTACGTACTTCCCTATTTTGAAGAGTTAGACTCTTTCTCTAATTGTAACCTAATGATATACCTGTGCTACTATGTATTAGCCATACTTTGTGGTGGTTATCTATGAAACTTTATTTTCGTCGATCTATCCATGTGCATTTTAACCTTCATACCCTGTTTCGTGTATTCATACTTTTCACTACAACAAAAAAGCCCTTTCGCGACGATTATTTCGTGCCAATTAGAAAATCGACATAATTAATAAACATATATTCCTTATGAAACCCACATAACGTAACAAATATCAATTGCCACTAATTAACCCAATAAATTGACGGGTTAGGTATCCACAACCCTAACAATTTCAAAGCAAAATCGGTATCTTAAAAAATTGTTAAACCGCTACTCACTAGTGTCTCCTATCTCTCTCTCAGTAGTGTGCAGTTGCGCACTTCATTCCCTCTAATTCCTCACAGCAGAATTTTACAGGTGAATCTCCCCCTAAATAACCCTAATTTCTTCCATTTCCTTTGAATTTATGAATTAGAGTGTCGAATTCAATTAGTTAATTGATTATCTGCGTAATTCTTGAATTTTGGATCGATTTCATAGGTAATTTTAGAGCATGAGAAATGCCTCGATCCTACGAAGCAGCAACTCGCAACAAAGGTCTATTCGTTCTCTTGATTTCTACAAAATTTGTTTCAATTTTCGAATTCACTTTAATTTTCATACTTTTTGATTGGATTTTGTTAAATTTCCAGGGTTTCTGTGTCTTCCTTTTCATGTTGTTATTATGTTTCTTGGTGGTTTTGAATTCAAGATCTTATTCACTGCCTTTAATTTGATTCAACGATTCAATTTTATTTCTGTTTGATGGACTCGTGAATATTTGTAAGTTTGAATTTCTCCACTTTCTAGAGTTATTGATTGTTCTACTGTGTTGTTCATATTGCTCTTGCTCTTGCTCTATTTTGTATTTGAAATCACTGTTCATGAACTTGGTTTAGTTAAAGGCTGCGATTTGATTTCGGCTTGTTCAATCCATGAATATATGTGTACATATTGAACTGTTGATTTCTAAAATTGTTATGGTACACACTGATTAATAGTTATGAGGATCATTTCATTTTAGATTAAGTAGATGTTCATATTTCTTGATTATATTGAACCTTATTAGCCAACACCTGTGTTTATGTAGCCACACCTTTATAATTGCATTGTTGCTTATTTTAATCTCCTAGTTTATCTACCTCTTCCAAAATTTTCTGAAAATGAACGTTATGTAAGATTGTTGCTTGTCATTATTGGAATTCATCTATGTAGGTAGGTTGAATGTTGTGGATGAGAAATGTCCTTTCGTGAGGAGGAATAAAAAATTTAAGCAGTTTGTACTATAGGCAATGAAATGCACCACACTTTGTTTAGCTCACAACCCACTTCAGACCTCTTTACTTACATTCCCTTTGTATTTCATTAATCCCAATCTTCTTGACTGTATAAATGTCTTGTACTGAAAACCTTAACTCTTATCAACTTGTGTTCTTCTACTATTACTTGTGTTTAACTTGCTCAAGTAATACACACCCTAAAACATTTCCTTTACGAAAGTGACTTCCTTTTATTTCTACTTCCCAAGTTTCTGAGGTGCTCTTTACTACACTGCTGCTGCTGCTACTACTAAGAACAACTAAATAGTTGCTTAGCCCATTTCCTATATTTTCAACCGTTGGTTTCCCTACTCTAGTACTCCACTAGCTACCTTTAATACTAACTTCTCCATGCCTAAATCCTTATCTAATCTTTCATGATTTTAACTTGTTACTTTTGCTTACTATGAATTGAACTTATTATCTTCTTGTTATATAAATAGAGCTCCACTTCCATTGCATATTTTACCTCACTCTCCTTTTACTCCGACATAAATACATACCCCTTTGCCAATATGAGCATTCCATCAACAATTTTCACTATCTTACATTATTTTCTTCTAATAATTACCTCTATCCAAGGAAAATTTTTAACACCTTACCCCCAACCCAACTTTACTTCTATCTGTCTCGCCTTCTCATTTGCGCTTCTATGGCCATTGTGTTCTCTGTTTTGAAGCAATCGAGTTTCATATGCCTCCCATTTGTTCTCCCATTATTAGGCCCAACAAGCTTGCAGAAACTGTTGCTTATGTTATATCTAATCAGCTATCCGACACCATTCTCAAGCATTTTAACTCCTAACTCTTGCTTTTTATTCTTACTTTTGTTGTCCTTCGCAACTATTTACATTTTAACTTCATCTCTATTTATATGTCCACATATGACATGTGTAATTAGTTAGTTAATATGTGTGCAGTATGCAAGCACTTTGTGGGATCAAGTGAAGAACAATAAAAACGAACCTTGATCGGATCGGACTTTGTGCAGTATGCAATGTCTTCTAGTATCAATTCTAAAGACGTCTACTATTGACCAAAAAAAGTTTGAGCATCTGACAAGTGTAATTTCTTCTTCTACTGGTGAGGTTTCAATGCCAAGTTTGAGCAGCTGAGTTAGAGGAAGTATATAAAGGGGTTCATATGGATGTAGAAAATGAGGCTCAACGGGAGATATTGATTAACCTCATAGATTCAGGTTTGTTCAATTTCTTTTTATTCCTATATATACTGTCATTTTGTCGACTATAGCTACCAAGCCCTTATCTAAAATGGACTTGCACCGCCTGTTATGAGCATCATCTTAAATTGTCATTTCTTTTGTTATCAAAGCAGATCATTGAGTCCTTAATCTCTTTATAGATCCCCATGTACTCGTATCATTCTGGTTATGTTTTCTTTTCCACGTATTCTTTATCTCTGTAAGCTAGCTAGTCTATGTCTTGTGTCATAACGGAGTCACTGTGTGAAATGAGGTTTGGTTTCTGCAATCAGTAACTATTTAGATATTCACGTATATAAAAATTTGCCATCTAAGCAAGAGAAATGAATGGGTAAAATTTGATGCTTATCATGAGATACTTTCTCTCTATTTATGTTTTTCCTTTTGCCTATATATCCTTTATCTCTGTATGGGAGTTTTTTTTTGGTGTGTCACAGCTATGCAGACTTATTGGTAATTTCCCTGTTTGTTAGTGTTTTGTTTTATTATTTTCCTTGTGTTGAGTTATTGGAGGATGGGTACATGTTTAATTCAATGGAAATACAGCCAATTGTACTATCCGATAATGCATTTAACATAGATTATTATGACAGGCCTCGGTTGACGCCATTTCATCATTTTTTGGTCCGTGTTGAGGAGCAGGTGTCACGCATCATGAACTAATTGCCAGCTCTATATGTAGCAGGTTCGTGCTACAAAAACTATATGCAGCAGGTACATGCAAAAAATCGGTCAATGCTTCCTTCTGAAATACCTGTATTTCTGGCTTATACTCTCAGCTGTCTATTCTTTATACTGTATTATTACTCCCTTTGACTCTTTGAGTTTGTTTTCGTACCTGCTGTACTATTATTACTTCTAATTATACTTCTGCAATATTGTTTGTTGCTGCTGTACTATTATTACTTCTAATTATACTTCTGCTATATTGTGTGTTATTGCTCAACATACCTTAACCCTTAACATCGTCGAATATGTCTATTCCTTATGCTCAACTATATTATTAATTCTTTCAAGTTTGTCGTTGCTGATGTACTATAAATACGTGTTCGTTGTTCTGACCTTATTTTAGTTTCAATGTAGTGGAAACTTTTGATATTGTGTCCGTTTAGAATTGAGTTAGCTAGAGTTCAGTTTGAAGATTACAAGTGTGCTTTCTAAATATTATGAGTGCTGCTTTTTAAATGTTCGTGCAAGATGATTATAGCAATTCAAGCATATTATGTTTGACATTTGTTATATGTGTCAAGGAATATACATGGAACACATAAATATATTTGATTTTTTTTGTACTTCACGTTAGAAATAAATATAAAATGAGACTAACTTTTTTTTTTTGGTGAAAGGTAAGTATGTATTAAAAAATTATGATCAATGTACAAATGAATGGCTACATCAAATTATGCAGCCATCTCGCATCTCTAGTCCGTAAAGGGTATTTAATCATGGCCTTAATTCTATTCCGAACATCCAATTTTATCATCTTAACTACATGCTGGGGACACTGCACTGCTCCTTCAATTCTACACAAGTTCCGTTGCCTCCAAACATGATAAATCATGGCATTGAAAAGTGCTCGGATGATGTTGCATTGCAACTTAGATCCTCGCACCTTGCATACCCAAAGTAGCGCACCGGTGCTAGGGATGTGCTTCTTCGTCCACTCGCGTAAGCTTTGAACAATCTGGTACTCCATTCACAATCAAAAAATAGATGCTCCAAACTTTCTTCATGGGCCTCACATAAAAAACACCGGTCAGATTCCGTAACGCCAAATCTAACCAAATTAATCCTAGTGTTTAGAGCTCGCCTAAACACAAGCCACGATATGAAGCTATGCTTAGGGATACTCCAACCACTCCCGACGAGACGGGCCCAAGGAACATTCGGTTTGTGAGCCCGAATACCCTCATAACCCTCCGAGATCATATAACAGGATCGTGAACCATGCCAAAGATCATTCACAAACATATGTTTAATTTTGTCCTTAGCCTGACATATCTTTCGCCAAGCCCAGGTGACATCCGTGTTAGGCTGATAATCTCGCCAGTCACTCCCTTTGAGATAGACGGAATTAACCCACCTAACCCATAGACGATCCGGTTGATCAAAAACCCAAGACGCTAACTTAGCCACCGCAGCCTGATTCCAAATAGCCAGGTATCGGAGTCCTAATCCTCCTTCCAATTTAGGGCAGCAAATCTTCTCCCAACTCACCAGAGCTCGATTATTACCTTCCACCCCGCCATTCCATAAGAAATTGCGACATAAAGAAATAATTCGGGTCATAACATAAGACGGGATAATAAACACCGTTGCCCAGTAATTGTGTAGCTGAGATAGTACAGACTGCACCAAGGTCAGCCTACCTGCATAAGATAGTTTTCGCGCACCAATACTCGGGATTCTCGATATAATTCTCGCAATCAAACACTCACAATCAAGCTTTCCAATACGAGTACTTTGGATCGGGAGACCCAAGTAACGAAAGGGTAACGTACCTTCAACACAGCCCGAAAATTGAAGAATAGCATCTTTCTTACCTTCATCTACCCCAGCGAAATAGGCGTGGGACTTGCCTATGCTTAAACTCAGACCCGAGGCCCTGCTAAAAGTAGCAAAGGCCCTCCACAAGAATTCCATAGAAGGCATATCCCCTTTCCAAAAAAGCAAGAGGTCATCCGCGAACATGAGATGGGTGAGCTTCATCGAGGCACATTTCGGGTGATATTTAAACTTCTTGTCAATCCTACCATGGCTAAGGATACGAGAAAAATATTCCATACAAATAGTAAAAAGCAAAGGAGACATAGGATCCCCCTGCCTTAAACCTCTCTTCCCCCGAAAAAAACCGAAAGAATCTCCATTAACACAAAGCGAATATGACACCGAAGTAACACACTCCATGATGAGGAGACGGAAGTGATCCGGGAACTCCAAGGCTCGAAGCATTTGATCAACAAAATCCCATTCCACACTATCATAGGCCTTGTGCAAATCCACCTTGAATAAACATCTAGGAGAAACACGCCCTCTTCTATACATCTTTACAAGGTCCTGACAGATCAAAACGTTCTCTACAATACTCCGGCCCTCAATAAAACCGCCCTGCGTAGGCGAAATAATCTGAGGAAGAACCTTGGCCATTCTCGAACAGATAATTTTAGCAATACACTTGTACACAACATTGCAACACGCAATAGGCCTATATTCTTTCACAGATTGGGGTCGGCTCACTTTAGGAATTAGAGTAATGATAGCACAGTTCAGCTGTTTCAGCAGCTTACCTGAAACGAAGAAGTCCTGAATAGCACTAACCACGTCCCCTCCAACAATATCCCACGAATCAATAAAAAATTGACTCGTGAAACCATCCGAGCCCGGAGCCTTATCTCGATGAATAACATGTAATGCCTTCTTGATTTTCGTCTTTGTCACACCGGCCAAGAGAGCAGTTTTATGCTCCGCCGAGCAAACACGTCCCATACGGACCGTGTCCACACACACAGGCTCAATCGGTTTAGAATCCCCTAAGAGTGAGAGATAATAGCGAAGGAAGGCAGACTCAATGTCGGCCTTGTTCGAGCACTCCGAACCTTCAGCATCCGCGAGCACCGTGACAGCATTATGCGCACGCCGAGCTCTCAAAAGACCATGAAAGTAAGCGGAGTTCACATCGCCCTCTTCAATCCACTTTTGTTTCGATTTTTGGGACCAAAAATCAGCGCGCGCAGCTTGGAGCAAACGCACAGCCTCATTAGCGTCTGATTCTTCTCGCAAAATAGCATCCGAGCGATCGGTCCTCATGCGCACCTGCAGGTCTGCCAGACCAGATTCTGCCAGGCTGCATCGATTCTCGATATCTGCGAACGACGAGGAGTTCAGTAATTTCAGGGGCGCTTTCAGCTTCCTTAGTTTCGAAACTAATTGGAACATCTTGGTACCGACAATATGCCCATCCCAATTTGTCCCAACGCATTCCATAAACTTGGGAGAACGACTCCACATATTCATATACTTGAACGAACGATTCTTCCTAATCGGGGGATTCCCTAGTTGAACAATACACGGACAATGGTCGAAAGTCCCCTCCGGTAAGAAATGAGCATAACCATCCGGAAACAATCGCACCATATCATCATTCACCAAGCACCGGTCAATTCGGCTAAAGACTCTAGTCTCCACGATTTTATGCTTATTATTTCAAGTGAACCAAGAGCCAGAAGCCCGAAAATCACCACTGGAAAGTTAAAAAATCATCATATAATAATCCAGAAATTGCAATACAAAAGAAAAAGGGAGGTTTGTGATGATTTTTCAATCTTTTCTACTAGGTAATCTAGATTAAATGGAGTCTCTATCGTTCTACTTAAAGAATATAATATGAAACTTCATACACCTTAAAGTTCATAGGACGAAAAGAGAGAAATTGAAAGATTTCGTTGAAATTGTTCGTTTGGAAATTTCCCGAAAAAGTAGAAGGCGCTCTGGTGGGATCTTCACGGACAGAAAAAGATTGCAGTCAGTTTTCACAATTCGCCAAGCAATCACGAAATTGGTTCATTTCTTCCTCCGACGAATTACCCCCGAGTCTCTCTCGCGCATCAATAACACAACTGAAATCACCCATAATCATCCAAGGTCCCATACGAACATAGGATTCAAGAGTACGCCAAAGGACACTCCGATCCGACAAGGAGTTAAATGCGTACACAAATGTCAACAAATAACTCTTCCCATTAGTCGTAGTAACCTTGACGTGAATGCTTTGAGCAGTGTACTCCAAGATCATCAAATTAACCTTGTCATGCTTCCAAAGAAGCCAAACACGGCCACCCTCACCACAGTGACTGTTAGTAGTAACACTCCAATCAGAGAAAACATTTTGATGTACTTTCGCATACGCCTTAATTTTTATTTTAGTCTCAAGTAACCCAAACACATATACTTGTTGCTTCTTAATGAATTCATTAATAACCCGCTGCTTATTTATATTACACATACCTCTTACATTCCAAAATCCAATATTATGTATCTCCATGGACAACTAATTCCAGCCCTACCCCTTCATTCCTCACGACCGCTTCTTTTCTTGGCGAACCTATAATCATGTCAGCATAAGACACCCCTTGGACTATCTCGTTAGCAGGCTTCGACACTTTAGGGACCGGTCCACCCGGTCTATGCACATTCGTTAAAACAGTAGCAGCTGACGAGCTACCCGCACCGTGCGTTGGTTTTGGTCTAGTCGCCACAATCAGCCTCGCAGGCTGCTGTTTTGCACCAGCCCCCCCTTCGTTTTTCTTCAGTTTCAGGTCCTGCCTAGCCTTTCTCAACTCATATTTTCTACATTCCTTACTCTCATGGCCATATCCTTTGCATTTCGTGCACCAAATGGGTTTCCACTCATATTTGACACGAATTTCAATAACATTCTCCTTCTCATCTAGGGTTTTGATTTCACTCCTAAATTTTTGACCAACCTTTGCCATGACCATAATTCTAGCATACCCAAGCCTAGACCGTTCTTTCGTAGCCAAATCAGACTTGACATACGGTCCCACAAGCGAGGCAATCCTAGGCAAACATCTACCCCAAAATTTCAAAGGCAAATCATGTAATTCAATCCAAATTGGCACTTCAAGAACATCACTTTTATCTAACTTGGCATCCGGGGTCCATTCTTTCACAATTAGGGGTTTATTGTCAAACATGTAAAGACCATGATCAAGAACTTTTACCTTAGCTGCTTTGTCCTTGAACCGTACTAAGAAGATACCATTTGGGAGAAATGATATCTTGTCAATTCCTATCTCTTTCCAAATCCGTCTCACAAACCCTTCAACCACTTCCCATGGCGGGTTAGCCCCCATGATGAAGCAGTAAACAGCGGAGCTCCAATATTCAATCTCGTCATCTACATCATCCTCAGAGAAACGTAAAAGTTCTTCATCGTCCTCCATGTCGACTATCTTCTTCCCATCCCGTTGTTTCCAACCCCCTGCGTCCTCTGTCATTTCGGCCCCTGTTTCCGGAACGAAATCGGGCACTTCCTCATCCTCCAAATCTGAGACGTAATTCATCCCAGTAATTTCAATCACCGAGTTGGTCAGTCTGGTCTTCGTAGTATCATCCAATTTCGAGTTTTTCACAACTTTTCGCAGAAGCTCCTCTTTTGCCTTCTTAGTGATGGGCTTCATAGCCCTAGCACCTCTCGAGACAGCCGTAGCTTTCTGTCTCATCGTAACAGCGAGAAAGAATTGACGTCTTCCAGCCTAGTCGAAGACAGGGCCAGAAATCGTCACGAATGAAAAACCGCCGGAGTTCGCTTGTGTTGTCGCCGGAAATCTCCAGAGGAAGTCAAGGGTTTTTGATAATAAATGAGACTAACTTGGTATATACATTATCTTTGTTTATTGCAGTTCATTTGAGGCGCGTCTACTCTATATAATACGGGATACATGGATTAAAGATGTGCTTTGGGGTTGAAGAGAGTAATTTTTTTTAGATTTTAAAAAAACCTTTTGAACTTATTTTGGACCCATTCTTATTAATTTAATTAGTCGATGTTGGATACATATATATAATTATTGGATTTTATGAGTAATATAAAATTATCATGTTTTTTAACTTGTCAATCTTTTTTTCGCATCCTATTGAAAAAAGATAGAAATGATATTTCGTATCGAATGAAATCGATACCAATTTACTTTATAGTTACAGTTGGATTACATAATCTGTCGAGTGCAATTGTTACGATTGTCATAGATGACGTTTTGTTATACTTATCACGTCGAATACACTTGATACAATTGTAAAATGTATGACATTTAATAGTACTTATCGTGTCGAATACAATTGCAACAATTCTTATTATTGGGAAAATCAAATTTTTTACCGCATCAATAATAATTGACACTAAAATTGCCACTAAACCTCCCCTTATTCCACGTCGATTTTAAGAAGTTAACCCAACGAATAGATTATTCGCCACGAAAGGCTACGGCAACGTCGCCTACCTCAACGAATACACAATCGATGGGGAAACCTTTCGTGTCGAATAGAATCGCTACAAAATATCAAAACAATCGCCGCGAAAAGGTAAATTCGTTGTAGTGTTTCTTTTCCTCCTGTTGATGTTGATTCGGACTACAGATGGTGAGAACTAACGGTCAAGTGAACAATGTCGAAGAAACTAGGAGATTGGCATTCGAGGAAAGGATAACTCAGATTGTTGCACAACTCGCGGGGTCGCAAGCCGCCATGGCACAACTAATGGCTAATCATAAAATATCAACCAGAACCGAGTCTCTACGTTCGAAAAATTTTCTAAACATCGACCATCAACTTATCATGGGTCAGACAATCCTAATAACTTGGCCAATTGGTTGGCCGAGATGGAGAAGCTTATGAAACTGAGCCACACTCCAGATGCAAAAAAGGTAGACATAGCTGCATACTATCTCAAAGATGGAGCTAATGACTGGTGGACAGTTGCCCAAGATTCTTTCCGTGCAACTCCTGATCATGGTTGGGCAGAATTTCGTACAAGCATCGAGAAGAAGTACTACACCCCTGCACTAAAGCATCAGAAAGAACAGGAATTCAACAAGCTGGAGATGGGGAACCTATCCTTGTCTGAGTACACCCGCAAGTTTGACGAACTGTCAAAATTTGTCAAGAGGCTAGTACCGGAGGAGGAAATGCGCATCATCCAGTATGTCAGACAAACGGAGCCAAGCTTGAGCCAACTCATGGTGGGACATACCTTTCCTACTTTCCAGGATGCCTATGAGAAGGCAATGGCGATCTATGCTGCCATTCAGAATGGGAAGAAAAAGAAGAAGAAAGCCTTCGTCCCTACTGTCAGCCCATCCAGCTTGATCCAGAAAACGTTCTTTCAGAAGAACAACTTCCCTGGGAGTAACTTCCAGAAAAACAACAACTTCAACAATAAGAACAACCGTCCTACCTTTCAGAATAAGAATTTTTGGAGAAACAACAACAACAGTAACACCAAGAGCAACAACCCTCAGTCGACACAAAACTGTTATTTGTGCAAGCAACCTGCACACCCTGGGAAGCAGTGCAATGGTCAACCAATCACATGTTTTATCTGCAAAGAAGTAGGCCACAAAGCAAACATGTGCCCTAGGAAGACCACCACTATTGCAACTTAGTCTCAGCCTGTCAGAGGAAAAGTGTTTGCTATGCAAGAAGATTCTGAGGAACCCATTGGGGAACAATCTGATGTTATCTCTGGTAAATTTTTGGTTAACTCTGTTACCGCCTATGTTTTATTTGATACGGGAGCGTCTTTATCCCATGTATCCCCAACATTTGTGTCTAGAGCAAACCTGTCTAACCCTGAGGAGATACATGCATCTATATCAATACCAAATGGTCAAACCTTAGTTTGTAAAGCGTTGTTTATAGACGTACCTATAACCACCCTTCGAGCCTCGTTTCTAGCTAACCTTATCAGCTTAGACCTACCCGGTTTCGATGTCATATTGGGAATGGATTGGTTGGCGAAACATCATGCACAGTTCGAGTGCCGAGAGCAAAAGATCACCTTAAAGGACCCACTTGGAGCGAGAGTTACATATCGTGGATGTTTGCCAAGTACTAAAGTAAAAATGGTGTCAGAAATAAAATTGGAGAACCTGATTCGAAAAGGGAATGAAATATTCTTATGTAACATCAACCTAGTGGAGAAGGAACTTCCGACCATAGAAGATATACCGATTGTGCGCGAGTATCTTGATGTGTTTCCAGAAGAGTTACCTGAAGTACCGCCAGAACGTGAAGTGGAGTTTTCCATCGACTTAATCCCTGGAACTGCACCAATTTCGAAGGCACCGTATCGTATGACACCGATCGAGCTACATGAGCTGAAGACGCAATTAGAGGATCTAATTGAAAAGGGATTCATCCGCCCAAGTGTATCACCATGGAGAGCACCGGTACTTTTCGTCAAGAAGAAAGACGGAAGTATGAGAATGTGTATCGACTACCGAGACTTGAATAAAGTAACAATCAAGAATCGATACCCATTACCTCGTATTGATGACCTCTTCGATCATCTAAAATGAGCTGGAGTATTCTCAAAAATTGATCTAAGATCAGGTTATCATCAAATTCCTGTTATGGACGAAGACGTTCCAAGGACCGCCTTTAGAACAAGATATGGACATTACGAATTCAAGGTAATGCCTTTCGGTCTGACTAACGCACCAACAGTGTTCCTGGACCAAATGAACAGGACATTCAGAGAGTATTTGGATAAATACGTTGTAGTCTTCATAGACGACATTCTTATTTATTCTAAGACAATGTCGGAACATGAAAAACATCTTCACATGATTTTAAATAAGTTACAGCAGTATAAATGGTATGCCAAGCTATCAAAGTGTGAGTTTTGGTTGAACGAAGTCGCTTTCTTAGGTCATGTTATCTCACATCTTGGATTAAAGGTAGACCCATTTAAGATCAAAGCCGTCGAAGAATGGCAGGCACCGAAGAACGTGTCCGAGATTCGAAGTTTCCTAGGACTTGCCGGATACTATAGAAGATTCGTTCAGGACTTCTCAAGGATCGCAAAACCAATAACTAAGCTACTTCAGAAAGAATCCAAGTTCGTTTGGACTGAGGAATGCGAGAGAACCTTTCAAGAACTCAAGACTCGTCTCACAACAACACCAATTCTAACTGATAAGTGTGATTTGTAGTGCCTATTTTGTAGTGTTTTGGTCCCATTTTCCTTGTAGAATCGCTCCTTGGAAGCGGTTTAGGGGCTTCTTGTGCTTCCTTTAGTTCGTTTCAGGTTCCCGAGACCGATTTGGAAAAGTTGGAGCGATTCTGACTCGATACATACACATTTTGGAGCCAACGGAGTAAAGGAACGATCACTCGATGCCTTGGAGTCGACCCCGAGACCTTGGGACCCAATCCCGAGCCTCTTAGACTCGATCCCGAGACCCGAGATTCGGTGAGAAGCCCACGAGAAGCAAGGAGGGACCATAGAGAGCATATTGGAGGCCTACAGAGCATTCCCGACCGAGACCAAGTGCCATCTCGGTCGGGAAGAGGTGCACGTTTAAGGAGGTTGCTGTGAAGAGCCGTCTCGGCCGAGACCAACCTTGTCTCAGTCGGGACTACCCCTTCCCGACCGGGACCTCCCCGTCTCGGCCGGGACGGGCCTGCTGCAGCTCCGCCTTGTTTTCTTTCTTCTCCCTTCCACTTGTAACCCTATATATACCCTTCTCTTGTTATGTAAAGCTGATGGACTTCACTAGACCTTAAACCCTAGACTACTTTAGGTTAGATTAGATTAGATTAGTGTAGATTAGTCGGTAATTAGTAGTTAATCCTAGTTTAGTCTTGTATTAAGGGAATTCTTCAAGGTCCATTCAAGATTGACAACCTTGGATGTTTGTTTTGGGTTTTCTTCATTAATGCAAGTTTTGTTCTTTCTTCTTCACTAGTATGATATTCTCCTCTTCCTTTTCCTCTTAATCTTTATTTATGTTATTCAAGTTATTTTTTTTGTTAGTTTCATTATATATGTTTTGATGTTTATGTTGGATCTTCTTGTTCTTGTTAGTTGTAGTTTGATTATGTTAGAGTAGTGTTCTTGCTAGGGTTAGTAGGGTGATTAGGGTGTTGATAAGTGTCATTTGTAGTGCCTATTTCGTAGTGTTTTGGTCCCATTTTCCTTGTAGAATCGCTCCTTGGGAGCGGTTTAGGGGCTTCTTATGCTTCCTTTAGTTCGTTTCAGGTTCCCGAGACCGATTTGGAAGAGTTGGAGCGATTCCGACTCTATACATACACATTTTGGAGCCAACGGAGTAGAGGAACGATGACTCGATGCCTTGGAATCGACCCCGAGACCTCGGGACCCAATCCCGAGCCTCCGAGACCCGATCCCGAGTCCCGAGAATCGACGGGAAGCCCATGAGAAGCAAGGAGTGACCAAAGAGCTCTTAAGGGAGGCCTACAAAGACCCATCCCGTTCGGGATGAAGTGAGCATGAAGTGCGGCTACTGTGAGCCCATCCCGATCGGGAAGGTGGTGTCCCGATCGGGACCGACCTCGTCCCGACCGGGACCACCCCGTCTCGGCCGGGACGGGCCTGCTGCTGCACGCCTTGCTTTCTTTTCTTCTCCTTTCATTCTTAAACCCTATATATACCCTTCCCTTGTTATGTAAAGCTTATGCACTTCATTAGACCTTAAACCCTAGACTACTTTAGGTTAGATTAGACTAGATTAGTGTAGATTAGTTGGTAATTAGTAGTAAATCTTAGTTTAGTACTTGTATTAAGGGAATTCTTCAAGATCTCCACCAAGATTGACAACCTTGGTGGTTTGTTTTTGGTTTTTCTTCATTAATGCAAGATTTCTTCCTCTCTAGTGTGGTATAATCTCCTTTTCCTTCTCTTTAATCTTGTTTTATTCATCCAAGTTTGAATCTTTAGTTGATTGTTTTGTTATTGTTCATTGTTATCATTAGTTTGTTGATGTTTGCACTACTACAAATCCCTTACTTTCCTAACGCTTTAGCATCGACGCTTTTATAAGCGTCGACCGCTTTCCTACCTAAATTCCCCTTACACTATTTTTTATTACGAATTTATTAGCCAAAGACTAAACCCGCCTACCCAAAATTTTAATCTACCGCCTTAAATTCTTAATTTTTCGTTTCCCTCCCATCGAAATATTTTGATTAACCCTAATTACAAACTAATCTATTGAACATACATCTTCTTCGATTATCAAATATACAATTGATTTTCTTCGTTTCAATTACCTTCGATCCCTTTTTCAGTTTCTTCGATGATTATCATGTTCATCTCTCCGGATTTCTTCATTTTTTGTCCTACTAATCTATTTTCGTTGTATTGAATCGTTTAGTCCCCTATCCCGAGTTCCTCACCCTATCAATTCTCCATCGTAATTCCCTACCAAATTGAACTGATACGCTTTAAATATCCCTTACGATTTTTAGTTTTTAAATTGGTCAATTGTTTGTCCTCGGAGAATTCTATGATACTTCGTCGTGTTCATGTGTACGATTCTTGAATTGCAGGTTGTAGTTATTGCTAGCTAGTGTTGTGCAAAACTCGTTTGGGCTGCTTCAGAAGTAGTTTAGGTATGAATTGTTGCTTCAGATCTATGGGTTTTGTCATTTGAAGTTTAAATGCATGTTTGCTGTTGATTTATGCATAAACTCTACTAATCTTCTTAATATTATGTAATGTTTACAGGTTTCATAAGCTCTTATCTTTGCTAAAGATAAGTATCATCTTCTACCTTTCCTTCTTAAATTGTTGGGGTTTAATTGATTAAAGTTTAGCGTTAGTACTTGATATCAATACTAAAACTAGGATTTAACACTATGAACGATTTCATTGCAGTGTTTTGATTTTTGAAATAGTTTCGGTAGAGTTTCTCATACCGTATCTTTATTGTTGTCTTATGTTACTTATAATGTTTTTATGAATCTCTACAAATAGAGCTTAGATAATGTTTTTGAAACCAAGTTATGTTCTTGAAACCAAGTTATTGAGAAAACATTTGTTTGATTTATCATGAATTTTCAAGTTGTGTTGTTTTCATAAAGCAAAGCTTGCTAAAGAAAAGACTACTCATGGATACAGATTGGACAAGGCACATCTGTTTGCTGTGAATTTGTTTGAAGATATCAAAAAGTATATGAAAGTTGATGATGAGTAGGCTCCTCTTAAAATCCAGCTATACAAACCAACGGTAAATTTATCTCCATCTTTTTGCCTGATACATTGTTAGTCAATTTCTATAATACTATTTCCATGAGTGATGTGGTGAAATGAATTTCAAATACTTTGCAAAGGCTGTCTTCTGGAATTTGTTTAAGTAGTTATATTTTATGTTTGCTTTTGGATGATATGGTGTTATGGGCTAACTATCACTTCTTACTACTTTGTGACTACTTTTGCATAGTGATGTTAGTTTCCGAGTGTATTGTACATAGTACATCAAAATGTTCATAGAGTTTTGTTGTATCTTTGTCACTTAATGATTATGGTTGTTTTAGGAAAATAACACTACAACAGAACCCTTATATTCTAGACGCCTAAAGGTTTACAGTGTAACACGGAAGACCTTACTTCATAGTTGCAGGTCTCAATGATATTCACATATTGCTCTTGCCATTTATTGTTCTCAATAGTGAGGCTGACTCCATTTTGTTTGCAATATACTTTATCTTGCTCTTGACCTTGATATCCGATTTTTGTTTTGGTAATTATTATACTCATCCTCAACATTATGGCTTCGCTGTTTTTTCTGAGTTGGGGTGGCTATATGGTCACATCCTAGTTTTCTCTTATTTCGTATTAAAACTTCCGATATCCCTGATATTTCTCACTGTAAATGGTTTTCGATAAGTTGTATGCCTATATTATTACTCATCGTCTTCTGATCGTTTGTGCACCACCTTTCTTGGGCAAACAGAGTGTGTGTTCAAGTATTTCTCATGACAATTATCTTGACTTACTCTTTGTTTTGACCCTTTCTTTCATTTTTTTTGGTAAATGGTAAATCAATATATATATATATATATATATATATGAGAAATCAATTTACAAGTATACGACTACAACAAATTTTGTAGCCATCTATCGTCTTTGGTATGAATCGGGTATTTGATCTTACACAAATTTTCACATCAATTGTCTTGACTTACTCTTTGTTTTGACCCTTTCTTTCATTTCTGTTTTCGTATTTTTTTTATATATTTTTTTTACTTACGGTTGGTTAAAATGATAGTGTAAATGTCTAATGCATTATACCTTTCTAAAGAAACACATACGGCTTCTAATGCTACTTATAAGGATACTAATATAATTTCATTTTGTCTAAAATTGTAGTAGGTAGGAGTATGAGTTTTGAAATACTGTCGTCTGAGTTAATTGACCTTATAAAGTCTACCATGAACATGGTTAATTCACAGTACAAGTATTCTTATGTTCTGCTTAAGTTAATTATATTTTGAATTAATCAAAATCGAGGACTATTAGCCACAGAGTAGATTGAGCAGTCCACTATATGTGCTGACCTGGCCCAGTACATTCATCATCTTTGTTACTATTTTCTTGTCATAAGTCAGGCTCCCATCACCTGAACTGTTTCGTACCTGATATTAGGCCTACAAAACCCTTATTTTTTTTAGCATTTCCTTTAGAGTCTACTAACATACCTTGTCCGCAAACGCTCTAGATGCTATAGTTTATGTTTTCTGTAGGATGAAATTTTTATGTTCTTAAAGCTTTCTCAAAGAGATCTAGTCTTCTATATACCATAGTATATCAAAGCGAACTATTTGTGTATATATTTGACCTTGCACTAGCTTTTAATTTTCCAATTGCAATCTTAATTTTTGTGTACCTTTCTCTTAACGTAGCGACGGAAATTGGTTCAAGATCCTACCAACCCGGACCTGTCATGTCTTGGTTGCCTTAATCTAGAATGCAAGATGCATTTATCGCTGAAATCAGGCTATACCAGTTTAATGAAGTGAATGTAGATTTTTTCTGTTTATACTCTATTTGTGAATGCAAAGCTAAGACAAACTTTTGTGTAATCAAGCTAGTAGATTCAAGTTGTGTTTCACTTCAACAATCATATTTGATGCAATGGCTTTATTACTTCAAATGTTAATGCATTTATTGCAGATGAAATTGTTTTCCAAGGCTGCACTACAATTCGATTCTGAACAAAATATTGCCTCGATATAAACTGCATTAACACATTTGCAAGCTGTGAGTTTAGGGTGTTGTTCTTTTTTGCATTTTCCAGATGGAAAGACCAATGCAAATCTGCACTCGACTGAACTCTATTAGGCTGCACCTTTGGTACTTTCAGGTGCGTTTATCTCAGTTTGAAGCTATGTTTTAGTTGATGCAATATGGTTTTTTACGTGATGCAACCTATGTTTCAAATATAGCTGCTTAACTTCTTAGTATTGGATTGTGTTTTCCTTCTATCATCACACAGTTAAAGACTCATTTGCTATTCATTTAGTCCTTGTAGCAACGTAGTGGAATTAATGGAGCATTTCCATTTTTTAATCAGTTAACACGTGAGGCTCTCATTCCACATGTACACCCATTTATCATAATTCATACTTGCTGATTAATTTGACAGCTACCAAGCACAAAAGAAGATCCTTGCCCATTTCATGTAGTTGCTTGGGGACAAAATTATATGGAAACGTCAAAGATCATATCGGTTGGGATCATTGCTGCCATAGGTACTCTACTTTGTTGTTAAGTTCAGTCACTGCATTTTTTGTAAGCGCATCATATCAACCTAGTTTATTTTTTTATCTTTTAAAATGTGTTTGGGTTTACCTCTTTGTTGTGTGCGACAACTGATAACCTTACTGTCTAACTAGAAAATTCATTGTGCAAAATCTGTTCCATAAGCTTTGGCTATACAAATTAACAAGTGCTACGAAGTACTTCCTAACTAGATTCTCATTATTTACTTTCTCATGTTTTGAATTTTAATGGCCTTTGCGGATGTTCTTGATATTTTTACACAACAGGTATTGAGATGATGGGATGTAGTCATGGACGCTTCTCCCCACAATTGTCTCTGTTGTAGGCTGGAATGCCAATGAAACCATATGCCCAATATACAATAACTATTTGTAAGTGTATTTAGAGAAGAGAAGATTGATGATATTGAAAGATACTTCTACATCTGCAATAAGCTAGTTGCAAGAACTCCCAGTTTCGAAACATTGGCAAGTGAGGAGACTTCTATGATGATATTTGGAATGAACTCGCTATTTACAATCATAGATATAAGATTCGTCAACTGCTCTAACGATGCGTCCGGATGAAAGGAATATTTCTCACGGTCACTTTTAGGAGCCAATTAGTCTACTTCTAGCTAGGATATTTTTTTAATTTATGTGAAAACATTAACAATATTTGTATGTGGTTATAATTATTAATGATATATAGGACCAATTCGATCTTTGTGTATTATTAAATAGCATAAATTTGAATGGCAAAGAGTTAGATGTTGGATCGAAATATATTATTAATATATTATTTATGATCAGATTCTCGACGCTTTTATAATGTCTAAGTGTTGATGATTAAATTTTGTATTATTATTTCTTGGCCCTTTTAATAGTAGAATACCGCGCTTAGAAAAAAAATTGGCTGGGAAAAAAATACCTCAACATAGAAAAGCGTCGAGGTTATGTATTTGAGTGTACATGTGGTGACGCAGAAAAGCGTCATGAATAAATATTCAACGTTTTAAAAAGTCGAAAATGACGACACAAAAATGCGTCGAGAATTCCTGACGCCCAAAATCTCCACGCTTTCCGAAAGCGTCGAGAATTAAATTTACAACACTTTAAAGCGTCGAGAAGCTACCTTTAAAGCGACAAGAAACCAAGGGATTTGTAGTAGTGTTGTTTTGTTTCTTTGATGATTCCTCTTGTTAGTGTTAATTCTAGATTAGATATGTTAGAGTAGTGTTCTTGCTAGGGTTAGTAAGGTGATTAGGGTGTTAATTGGGTGATTAAGGGTTTGTTGGAGATGTTGGTGGAAGATTTGGGTTTCCTCTTGGTTTGGTGCAGATCACTTGTTTGTTGAAATGCTTGATTGACTAGTAGATGCATATACTTGTTTTTCTTACCTTTCTCTTGTGGGTGATAGTTTGTTTGTGGGTTCGTTTCCCTCACTAAGTTGCGAGAGCCCGGTGAGGACGACCCCTAGGTCGGTCTATGTAGCGAGAGCCCGGATGCGACCTAGGCCACTATAGCGCGCTAGAACCCCGTTTGTCATGTGTGTCGTCGAGATGGGTTCTAGGTGGAACCTCTAGGTGGGTCTAAGTTGCGAGAGCCCGGACCAACCTAGATCACCCTACTACCTCCTTCACTCTAGTTATCCCTCGACCATTCCGTTACCCCTTTGACCCCGACCTAATCCTAGCCCGTTTCCTTATTTGTGTTCCTTAGTCATAGTCTAGCCTCTTCCCCTTCTTATCACCGTAGTTTATCTTAGTCCGTTGACTTAGTCTAGTATTTGGGCGACCTTAGTCTAGGCTATACATTACCGTCCCCGTGGATTCGACCCGACTTGCCCTATCTACCGTAGGAATAGCCGGTTATATTATTGACGGCTGGGACGTGACGAATCCCTCCCATCAGGTGTTAATGGTGATTAAGGGATTGTTAGAGATGTTGGTGGAAGATTTGGGTTTCCTCTTGGTTTGGTGCACATCACATGTTTGTTGAAATGCTTGAATGACTAAGTAGTTGCGAATGCTTGTTCTTCTTGCCTTTCTCTTGTGAGTGTTAGTTTGTTTGTGGGTTCGGTTCCCTCACTAAGTTGCGAGAGCCCGGTGAGGACGACCCCTAGGTCGGTCTAAGTTGCGAGAGCCCGGATGCGACCTAGGCCCCGATAGCGCGCTAGAACCCCGTTTGTCATTTGTGTCGCCGAGATGGGTTCTAGGTGGAACCTCTAGGTGGGTCTAAGTTGCGAGAGCCCGGACCAACCTAGATCACCCTACTACCTCCTTCGCTCTAGTTCTCCCTCGACCATTCCGTTACCCCTTTGACCCCGACCTAATCCTAGCCCGTTTTCCTTGTTTGCTTTCTCCTTAGCCATAGTCATAGTCTAGTCTTCTTCCCTCTCTACCATTCTTAGCTTAGTCTGTTGACTTAGTCTAGTAATCGGGTAACCTTAGTCTAGACTTTACATTACCGTCCCCGTGGATTCGATCCGACTTGCCCTATCTACAGTAGGAATAGCCGGTTTATTATTGACGGTTGGGATTCCACGACAAATCCCTCCCATCAATTTGGCGCCGTTGCCGGGGACGGTGCTAGTTTGGACTTTGTTTTCCTAGTTACTTGACTTAGTCTTTGTGTTTGTGTTTTTCTTTTTTCGTTTTGTTACTTTGCTTCTTGTGTGTGTGGTTTATTTCTCTCTTGTCTAGTGCCCAAAAAGCACTAGGCTTCTCACGTTTGTTCTTAGTCTACAGTTTATGCTTAGAGGTGGTGACTATCTTCTTCTTGCAACTTAGAGCTGCTTTAACGGACGGTTGCTAGAATGAGTGGTTTCCAACCGGGTATGAGCTACGATTTTCGAGCGAGCATGGGGTTTGATCTAAACTCCCCACACATGGAAGCCGATATGAGCTACCCCTCTTCTTCTTTGAACCATGGGTATGACATGACGTCCCCCTACCACTATCAAGCTTCTTGGGGTAATCAAGACGGGAATGATCTTCAAGATTATGGAAATGGCTACCAACAAGTGAATGACTATCACTCCTATGATCATGGTGGCTATTACTCAAGCTATGATTGTGAACCCACCACGTTCAATCAAGATTCACCTTATGCAAGCCAATATTCCCAAAACCCACCATATTACCCTACACCCCAACCACAATATGAACCCTATGACCCGCAATACTACCAATCACCTCAACCTCACTACCAACAATATGATACTGTCACTTGGCCGAAATCGGTAGGGGGTCTTGGTATAAAGAGACCCATGGACTGTAATATTGCTTCTGTTGGGAAACTAGTCAATTGGGTCTATGAGAAACGGGACTGCCTGTGGATAAAATGGGTATCCACGGTGTATCTTAAACACAGCGATTGGCACAACTATACTCCTCCGAAGGATGTTCCATGGGCTTGGAGATCGGTTTGTAAGATAAAGGACAGACTGAAGAGCGGATTCATTGATAATAAGTGGATTCATGGGGCTAGGGGGTACACGGTTCGAGACGCGTACGATTGGCTTAACCCAATGCCCATTAGACCGTATTGGTGTTCCTTTATCTGGAATACTTGGAATGTGCAAAAACATATGATTATCGCTTGGCTCATTATGCGAGGAGGGATTACTACTAAAGTCAAGCTATGCAAAATTGGATATTTGATGGATGATAGGTGTTGTATTTGCCTTGACGGTGAAGAGACTTGTGATCATCTTTTTTTTCGCTGTTCTTATAGCACCAAACTGATCAGCTGTATTCATCAGCTGACCGTGTACAGCCCTGAGCTCCAATATGTTCTCGACAATGAGGATGGCACGATTAGATGGAAGATTCAGGCTAGTTTACTAGCGGCTTGTTACTACCATGTTTGGACCCAAAGAAACAAAGGGAGAATTGAAGAAGCTGTGATGCGACCTGAACTTATAGCGAAGCAGATTATAACTGAAGTTAGAGGTCGAGTGAAGATTAAGGCACATGATGACCTTACGATTGATGATTTTCATTGGCTTCGTAAGGTAGGATATAATCACTAATTGCATTGTTCCGCTTTTTTTCTGATGTAGTTATATCGGATGTACAGAATATGATGCTACTCTGTAAAAATTTTTTGTTGAATGCAATACTTGAAAGGTTCAAAACCCACTAATTAGACTCCTCTAATTAGTTACTAAATTACTTGTTAATATAGTATATTAAGATCTAGTTACATGCATGACATCAAATGACAAAAACTAGATACAAGAAGAGATTTCCTTACATATACAATGAGGAAATATTGGGCACAACAAGAAAACTCCTTTTCTTGTTGTTCTTGAGCTATCAATAATATGGATGATCCTCCAAAACCTTGAATCTCCAAAATAGAAGATCTCCTTCAAGTTGCACCAAGAATCAACCCAAATAATCACTAGTATTATAAACTAGATAATAGTAGTGATAATACAATACTAATATTATAAATCTAATACTACTCTAGTAAAAGATGAATATTAGTAGAGAGAGAGAGTTTTGGAGAGATGAGGTAAAAAGCTAAAAGCACATGCATGAATGAATGGGATAGATCAAATAAGAGAACAAATAGTCCCCTTTATGCTCCCCAAAACCGGCCACCCCACATGGGGAAGACCATTTTGCTTTTTATTTTATTTGCATGCTCATGTCTAGTGTCTAGTTTAATTATTACTATCATTTATGCATGTAGTAAAATAAGAACAACCATAATTGTCATTATTTTACTAGTGTGTCACACACACTTGTACATAAAATGGGTCCATTTTATTTTGTCATTTGTCATACAAATGCAATGTGTGACATGATCAATTATCTCCATAATTGATCACATCAAATAATATACACTTAACTCTTTAAGTAGTATACTACTATTATATCTATATATAATATGTCCCATAATAATAATAATAATCAATTAGCTAAATTTACAACTCCTTGTAAATATATTAACCGCTAATTACCACTATCCATAAAAGCATACAAAACCTCAACTAATTTAGTAATTAACGTTTAAATACTAAATTAGGTCTTATTTAATCGTATTAAAATAAGACGTAAAATTTATTCAGTCAATTATCGTATAATGGACTAATAAACTTAATTGGACAGAGTTCCAAACTCTATCTCCAATAAATAACTCTCGTTACCATGCATATATCACTATATACGCAAGGAACTAATTAGCTGTATTAGATACAAATAATTAGTCTTCTATTTGGGTCTCATCCTATAGGTGTGACCGAAAGGGATCAGTTGATCACCGCCGTCATACGACAATAACGTCTAACTCTAGTCAGCTGAGCGTTACCGATTTACGTTAATCAACTGACGTGGAGTATCAATGTACTAATTATCCCAAGTATATTCCGCCCATGAGATTTAATATATCAATGCACTATTGTGGAGGACACTCGCTCCAACAATCTCCCACTTGTCCGATACAAGTTGTGCATGTAGCCACTATATTGCGGAGTACTCCTACTCCATCAATGTCTCCCACTTGTCTACACAAGTTGTGCGCTACCGATTCTCTTGTCTCTTTGATGTCACATCCTCCCACTCATCACAAGGTGTCTTTCAGGTCGCACTTGTGATTTAAATATAATAAGAGTGGTTTTCTCGATCTGGAGAATAACTGTTTGACCGGAAAATCTACCATAGATCTATTTCCGAGCGTGGCCACGCATTTCCAGTTACTTCTCCTCGAGTGGCCCAAGGACGTATGTACCCGACGTGGGTGGACAATTCCTGTTGACCCAACTTATACTGTATAATGCAGATCACCATGACCCAGAAGATGCCCATCAGCCTCCTTTCACGGCACGACTTAGGACACCAACCTAAGCCAATCGGAAACTGCACCGACTCAGATAAATGGTCGCCAGTCTAAAGAATCGACTCATAGGAATAAAATAGAAATCCCCGCCACGACTAGGCTTCAACTAATCTGATAAGGGACTCTATTGTGGTCACTGCCCGGCAGAGTGACAATCAGTCTGCCTATGTAAATGACCAGTCATCTCCATGACCCCATGGTCTTGAACTAACCATTGATCAACTTACAATCTTGTCACTCCGAGTCGTCACCTCATTAAGTGACAAGGGGCAAAAATACTATGTTCAAACGTTCACTTGAATAGGGTTCAAGATTGTCTCACAATCCATTCGAATGAACAAAGTATGGGTTTAGTCAAACTAAACAAAAGAGTTCATATTGAAACTCGAACAATGAATGCTATTATCATAAATGTAAAAATTGCTACAATATCCAATTATTACATCTTAGATAACTTAAGGAAAATCCGGGACTTTTCTCAATCCCATTGCAACAACATGACCATCATGTTTAGCCTTTGAAAGAGGCTTGGTTAAAGGATCAGCGATATTCTCGTCTGTCCCAACCTTACATATATCGATTTCCTTCCTTTCCTCGAGATCTCTTATCACGTGGTATTTCCTAAGTACATGTCTAGACTTATTGCTAGACTTGGGCTCTTTTGCTTGAAAAATGGCCCCGCTGTTATCACAATATATGGTGATAGGATCTTCGACGGAGTGGACTACTCCTAGTCCTTCCAAAAACTGACAAATCCAAACAGCTTCCTTTGCAGCTTCCGAAGCCGCGACGTACTCAGCTTCTGTTGTAGAATCCGCGGTGACACTTTGCTTGGAGCTCTTCCAACTAATGGCTCCTCCATTCAACATATAAACATAGCCGGATTGGGATTTCAAATCATCCCGATCGGTTTGGAAACTGGCATCCGTGTAACCTCTTACACGTAATTCAGTATCCCCTCCAAACACTAAGAACGAATCCTTGGTCCTTCGCAAGTACTTAAGGATGTTCTTCACGGCTGTCCAGTGACTTTCACCTGGATTGGCTTGATAACGACTCGTCATGCTCAAAGCATACGAAACATCGGGACGAGTGCACGTCATGGCATACATGATTGATCCAACCGCGGAAGCATATGGGATCAACTTCATGCGTTCAATTTCTTCGGGTGTGGTAGGACACTGTGACTTGCACAAAATGGTACCTTGACTCATGGGAAGAAAGCCTCTCTTAGAGTCTTTCATTTTGAATCGATCAAGAATCTTATCTATATAAGCTTCTTGACTTAATACCAACGTCCTTTTGGATCTATCTCTATGGATCCGAATACCCAAAATACATTGTGCATTTCCCAAATCTTTCATTTGGAAGTGTTTTTCTAGCCACTCCTTTACAGAAGCAAGCATCAGAACGTCATTCCCGATAAGAAGTATGTCATCCACATACAAGACAAGAAAGGTTACCTTACTCCCACTAAACTTCATGTACAAACAAGGTTCCTCGACACTTCGAGCAAAACCATATTGTTTGATAACATGATCAAAGCGATGATTCCAACTTCTGGACGCTTGCTTAAGACCATAAATGGATCTCTTAAGCTTGCATACCTTCCTAGGATTAGATGTATCTACAAAACCTTCTGGTTGTGTCATATACACTTCCTCTTCTAGAATCCCATTCAAGAAGGCGGTTTTGACATCCATTTGCCAAATCTCATAATCATGAAATGCGGCAATCGCTAGGATAATCCTTATGGAGCGAAGCATTGCGACTGGAGCAAAGGTTTCGTCATAGTGAAGACCATGAACTTGAGTAAAACCCTTTGCCACCAATCTAGCTTTGTAGACATCTCTATGTCCATCTATGCCATTCTTGATTTTAAAGATCCATTTACACTGAAGAGGTCTCACCTTTTCAGGTAAATCAACCAAATCCCACACTTGGTTTTCGTGCATAGAATCCATTTCGGATCGCATGGCTTGAAGCCATTGCATGGAATCACGACTAGATATGGCCGCCTTGTAGGTGTTAGGCTCGTCACTTTCGCAAAGCAACATGTCTAACGCATCTTCCTCGACAATACCAAGGTATCGATCAGGAGGATGACTAATCCTCGTGGATTTCCTAGGTTCAAAGGGAACAACAACCGTGTCCGAGGAGGAGGGAACGCTTTCCTCCACTTCATTTTCGGTTTGTGGCTCTTGGACTTCATCAAGTTCAAATTTTCTCCCACTCTGTCTTCTAGAAATGAAGTCATTTTCTAGAAAGACAGCGTCACGTGCCACAAACACTTTGTTTTCGTGACGATTGTAGAAGTAATAGCCTTGTGTTTCCTTTGGATACCCTACAAATAGACATTTGTCGGATCTTGGTGCGAGTTTGTTGTCAGACTTGTTCTGAACATATGCCTCACAACCCCAGATTCTCATGAACGACAAATAAGGAACCCTTCCCTTCCATATCTCATATGGTGTCTTATTGGCCGCTTTAGTCGGGCTTCGATTTAGTGAAAATATTGCGGACAAAATGGCAAAACCCCAAAATGAATCAGGAAGCTCAGTGAGACTCATCATGGACCGAACCATATCTAATAAAGTTCGGTTTCTCCTTTCGGCCACACCATTCAACTGTGGTGTGCCAGGAGGAGTCCATTGTGATACTATGCCACAATCTTTTAGGTGTGAATCAAATTCATTATTTAGGTATTCACCGCCACGATCGGATCGTAGTACTTTAATATTTTTATCCAATTGGTTCTCTACTTCACTTTGAAACTCTTTGAACTTTTCAAAAGCATCGCTCTTATGCCTCATTAAGTAGACATACCCATATCTACTTAAGTCGTCGGTAAAAGTGATGAAGTAGTTGTAACCACCCCTAGCGGTGATAGTCATTGGGCCACACACATCGGTATGTATAAGGCCCAATACCTCACTTGCTCGTGTTCCTTTACTTGAGAAAGGAGCACGAGTCATCTTGCCTAATATGCAAGACTCACATACACCATAAGATTCGTAATCAAATGGTTTGAGAAGTTTCGTTGAAACAAGTCTCTTTATGCGTCGTTCGTTTATGTGTCCTAAACGACAATGCCAAAGGTAGGATTGATTAGGTTCACCCGTTTTGAGCTTCTTGTTCTCTACATGATATACATCATTAACATTATCTAGAACATAAATACCTCCGATAGACGTAGCTTTACCATAAACCATGTCATTAAATGAAAAAGTACAACAATTGTCCTTAATCATAAAGGAAAAACCTTCCATATCAAGTACGGAAATGGAGATAATGTTCTTAGTTAAAGTTGGTACGAAATAACAATTATTCAAATACAACTCTAAACCACTAGCTAGAGTGAGTACATAAGTGCCTACGGATATAGCGGCTACTCTAGCTCCATTTCCCATGCGTAGGTCCACATCACCCTTGGCTAGTGCTCGCACGTCCCTCATGCCCTGTAAATGATTACAAAGATGAGAACCACATCCGGTATCTAATACCCAAGTGGAAGTGCAAGTATAGTTAATGTCTATCATATAGAGGGAAGTGAGGACAATACCTGACGGAGTCTCACTCTCGTCTTTCTTGTTCTTCAATTCCTTCAAATATTTGGGACAATTGCGCTTCCAATGTCCCTTGCCATTACAATGATAGCAATCGGCGTCGGCATGTTTGTTAACCTTAGCCTTAGGTTTGCTATTCTCAATAGCTTTCCCTTTGTTCTTGTCTTTTCCATGTCTCTTGAATTTGGTCTTACCCTTGTTTTTACCCTTTTGAACCCCAAGGTTGAGATTCTTCATTTTCATGGAGAGCATGTCTCTCTTCTCACTCCCACTAGCCTCCATGTCCCTCTCTGCTTGGTTGAGGAGTGCATGAAGCTCTTGGAAACTCTTGTCCATGCCATGCATATTGTAGTTCACCCTAATTTGGGAGAACTTGGAGGGGAGTGAGTGAAGAATGCGACCGATCGCAAGCTTCTTGGGAATGCTACACCCTAGACGCTCTAGTGTGTCAATATGCTCAATCATCTTGAGCACATGGGGACCAACTTTTTGGCCCTTTTCTAGCTTACCCTCGAAGAATTTCATCATAGCCTCATATTGACGGATATCGGGTGATTGGGAAAAAGCCGTCGTAACCCTTGAGAATATCTCATATGCATTAAGGGTAATGTATTGAAGCTTGAGTTTTGGAGACATTGACCATATCAAGACGTTCTTGATATCGTTGGATATCTTCAAATACTCCTCATAAGCGGTCCTTTGTGCCGGGGCGGCTCGAGGACCGGGTTCGTTGGGTGGTGGTTCGTTCAAGTAACGAAGGACGTTGTCGGACAACGCCGCACCTTTTTTTGGTAGACTCCCATTCGATGAAATTACTTCCATTGTCTTTCAAGATACATTTGTCCATAACGGACCTAAGCCAAGAATCCTTTCCGAGTTGAATGGTTGCATTAGTAGCCATAGCGAATTATAAACACTACAACAAAGTTTAGGAAATATTAACATTCATTGTTATATAATTTACTTGTAAAACAATTTTAACAAGTCACTCATATAATGACCCCTCACGAAATTATATAAGCGATTCCGAGACCCGTATCTAGATAAGAACTAACATCGCATGCAATCCTTATGTAAAAACGGTAAGTCATTACTTGACTAATTCTACCCTAGAACTCTCGGTCGACGGATTTCAACCAAATCCATCTCCTAGCCCCGAAATAACGTTTATCTCGTTGAGTCCAACCCAATCTCGGCATGTGATCGTATCACCCTACTTACCCTAGGTAAAAAGGGTCCACGTTGTGGTTGCCCTAATGAACAAGGGGTTCATAGGTGCTTTAATTGGTAAGGCTAAATCTCAATTCTTACGATGCATGTGAGAGGTCTTGTCAATATTAGGTTACTAATCACTTATAAGTGAACTAAGTTGGTGATTACGTAAATTGGTGAATTGACAATCGACGAATAAAATGCATGATTGGCGATTTTGGCATGAGCGAAAATAAAGCAAGCATCAAACAAAATAAATCCTAGTATGGCCATCTAGCTAATCTAATTAACTAGACTATTACAAAATCGGAAACCAACTCCTTGGTCCCTGGCCTCTTCAATGGAACACCACCAAAAGGCACCGTCTTTTGTCCACCGTCTTGTGTAATCTCCGTCTTCATAATAATTAATTACAAATGATACAAATGATACATAGCATTTCCTATTATACATTTGTATAAATAAAACTATTAATTATTACAAATGGGCGATACGAGATCGCAATTAATTACAATTAAATCGATATTCCCTTACATTACGGGTAATACCGATTAAAAGACTAGGCCATACTAGGTACAATCTTGCAAAATAAACAATAAATGACATTCATTCATTCAACAACATTAAAATAAATAAAATGCTGTAAAAATCATGCCAAAATCGCCCCATAATTTATCAAGTTCATCCTAGCTCGGTTTTATGGAATTTATCGATTTTTAACCATTAAAAATCATTAATCAATACTTAATTCTCAATTAAGCTCAAACTATTTTTTCCAAACCAATTTGGAATTTCAATAATTAGTCTCCACTAATTTGAAAAATAAAAATTAGTTTGAATTGATTTAATTTGCTAATTTAATCGGTAAATGGTCAATTTTATGAAATAAATTCAAATTAAATCATAAAACGTCCAAAATTAAAAATGAATAATTTTGTTCATTCTGGAACATTTCCAGGAACTCCAAAACAAAAACTTGTCCACAAATATTCTCGAATAAAATAGGAACAAATAAATGCATGTTTATCGATTCTTATCTCATAAAAAACAATAAACATCCCAAAAGGACAAAATAAATTTCAAAAATTTACACATATGTCCATTAACATATGAAGATATGTACACCAAAAAACCATGCCCAAAAACAACATGCAACTATTTTTAGTTAACTTTTAACATCAAATAGGCATAAAAACTCGGTTTTTAAGGCATAAATGATTATAAATTAGCAAATAAATTCCAAAAATTACCAAACTCTACCACAACCATTTTGAGGTCATTAGGTATGCATGTACCCAAAAATTTCGTGTGAAACACCTTTTACACAAAATTTTCGGTTTTTACAAAGTTATCATATAACCCGAAAAAATGTCAAAAATCGACATGCATGCAACAACAAAGCTCTGATACCACTTGAAAGGTTCATAACCCACTAATTAGACTCCTCTAATTAGTTACTAAATTACTTGTTAATATAGTATATTAAGATCTAGTTACATGCATGACATCAAATGACAAAAACTAGATACAAGAAGAGATTTCCTTACATATACAATGAGGAAATATTGGGCACAACAAGAAAACTCCTTTTCTTGTTGTTCTTGAGCTATCAATAATATGGATGATCCTCCAAAACCTTGAATCTCCAAAATAGAAGATCTCCTTCAAGTTGCACCAAGAATCAACCCAAATAATCACTAGTATTATAAACTAGATAATAGTAGTGATAATACAATACTAATATTATAAATCTAATACTACTCTAGTAAAAGATGAATATTAGTAGAGAGAGAGAGTTTTGGAGAGATGAGGTAAAAAGCTAAAAGCACATGCATGAATGAATGGGATAGATCAAATAAGAGAACAAATAGTCCCCTTTATGCTCCCCAAAACCGGCCACCCCACATGGGGAAGACCATTTTGCTTTTTATTTTATTTGCATGCTCATGTCTAGTGTCTAGTTTAATTATTACTATCATTTATGCATGTAGTAAAATAAGAACAACCATAATTGTCATTATTTTACTAGTGTGTCACACACACTTGTACATAAAATGGGTCCATTTTATTTTGTCATTTGTCATACAAATGCAATGTGTGACATGATCAATTATCTCCATAATTGATCACATCAAATAATATACACTTAACTCTTTAAGTAGTATACTACTATTATATCTATATATAATATGTCCCATAATAATAATAATAATCAATTAGCTAAATTTACAACTCCTTGTAAATATATTAACCGCTAATTACCACTATCCATAAAAGCATACAAAACCTCAACTAATTTAGTAATTAACGTTTAAATACTAAATTAGGTCTTATTTAATCGTATTAAAATAAGACGTAAAATTTATTCAGTCAATTATCGTATAATGGACTAATAAACTTAATTGGACAGAGTTCCAAACTCTATCTCCAATAAATAACTCTCGTTACCATGCATATATCACTATATACGCAAGGAACTAATTAGCTGTATTAGATACAAATAATTAGTCTTCTATTTGGGTCTCATCCTATAGGTGTGACCGAAAGGGATCAGTTGATCACCGCCGTCATACGACAATAACGTCTAACTCTAGTCAGCTGAGCGTTACCGATTTACGTTAATCAAATGACGTGGAGTATCAATGTACTAATTATCCCAAGTATATTCCGCCCATGAGATTTAATATATCAATGCACTATTGTGGAGGACACTCGCTCCAACAATACTTACATTTCACCAAAAAAAAAACAATATGATGCCCTACCCCTTGGGCATCATCAAGATTATCAAGGAGCTTTACAAGACCCTAATGATCACCAATTGCCCGACATGGAGGAGTTTCAATCGCTTCTTCAATTGCAAAAGAGCAACCAAGAAATGGCCACCCAAATTCAAAAACAACAAAATGAATTATGGGTCCAAATTCGAAGGGCAAACGAGGCGAGGGATGCTCGATTAGATGAAGGGTGCCCACTTGAGAAAGAGGAGCAACCTAATCACGAAGCCGCCAACGTAGTTCCCTTTGGAGGAGAAATTTGCTTTGAAGAACCTCAATCGTCTACCCAAAAAGAGACGAATGAGGAGATGACCCTCGGTGAAGGCAACATTGGTGAGGAATTGGAGGAAGATAGTGAGTTGGATGGGTTGGTGGAGTTTGTGAGGTTGTTAGGTGAAATTGTTAGCCTCGAGTTGCCCTTGTCCGAGAATGTGGATAAGCATCAAGAGCCCCTAGCTAGTGAACCAAGCAATGACTTGGAGGAGATTGAAACCGCCGGTAGAAGTTTCGATCCTCTTCTCCAAGATGATGTGGGGCCGAGTGATGAAGATGGGGAACCACAACTTGAGGCAAGTGTGGGGGTGTGCAACGAGGAAGTGAGGCCAAAACTGCTTTTTGTGCCTTGTTTCTTGGAGGTGAAGCTTGCTTGTGATTGGAGGCAATGCTTAGGGAGGAAGAGGTCGGTGAAGCTCGTAGGATGGATAGACCCCGGAGACAACTTTGAAGATGATTTTGGGTCCTGGGATTCCTACTTCTTGCCTCCTCCTTGGAGGCCGTGGAGGTCGGCTAAGCTCGAGCGCTTCTTGGGCCTTAACTATGATGTCGGTAGCGCGTTCGACTTGCTCCTCCATGCCCTTGAGGGCTACGGTTGAAGAAGAGTCCACCATCCTAGGTTTGACGGAGTTCCTAAAGAACCGTCATGTTGTATATTCCCCTCTCCTCTTCTTTAGAGTACTCGTGCTTGTATTTGTGATTTTTGTTTCTAGGACTCTTTTGTTTTTGTGGGATTCTTGTAATTTTACAAGTTTTTCACTCTTTCTTTTTGAGGATTTAGTCGGATTTAGGCGGAATCCGGGCTAGGTGACTTGATTACACCTAGCCCTCCCCCCCATTTCCTTTTACTTCCTTCTTTTTATTTTCTTCCCCCATCCATATCTTTTTCTCGTCTCGGCCCATGGTGACTTGACTACACCCCGGCCGGACACCTTCTACCTTTTCTTCACTTTATTTTTGATTTTTAGTTTTATTTTCGTAGTTTTTTTTTCTTTCTTTTGTCTCTCCGCACACTACGATTGAGCATATGAGGACATTGCTCGGTTTAAGTGTGGGGGAGCAATATTCTAGCATAGTTAGTTTTATTTTCATAGTTTTTCGAAAAAAATCTTAAAAACCCAAAAAATTTGAAAATTTTTCATAAAAATCAAAAAGATTTTCTTTGGTGTGTTTTCATTTTGAGTCTTTGTGTCGTTTATTTGTTTTGTTGTTTGTGTTTGCCTCCCTTTTTCCTCTTAGGTCACCTAATCGCCGTTAATTTTGGAGAGCTTTCAAGACTCCCGGTAACATCTTATCCCTTTTTCTTCTTTACCTCTTGCGGAGTTTGGAGGAGATTGTGATGTTGTGTGCTCGGGTGGAGCCTTGTAAAGTTTGTGGGTGATTTGGTGATTTGTTTGGAAGCTAGGGGTGGTGTTTGTTTTTGTTTATGTGTTTGTTCCCCTTGTTTTGTTTGTTATCTTTTGTCTCTTTTTCTTCCAATCTTTGTTGAGTCTTTGTTTGTGTGTGTAATTGTGTCTTGTGTGTAAACCGTTTTCGAAAACCCGGTTTAGAGGCTAGTGTGCGAATGTCTACTTTCCCTTCATAGTAGTGTAAATCGAGTCTTGGACTTTAATCTAATAGAATGACCCTAAATCAATGATTTCGTTGGTCCTTTACCTTGAGTCCACCTAGCTTACTAGGGATTTACTACGGGATTTTCATTTCGACCATTATGACCACCCACGGTGTGAAAAGGCCTTGGTTACCGAGTCCCGTCCCTTAGGTGACCGTGTTTAGGATTGCTTGATTAGTCCAAGTTCTCCCCTTTTTGTGGGTTTGAAAGGGAATGCGCAACCCCGACTTACCCATTTACCTACCTCCTACACATATCCACAAAATAAATTGCAATTTGTGATTTCTCTCTTTCTCATCACTGAAAGAAGTGCCAAAAAGCCAAATCAAGCCAAAAGGGCAAAAAAAAAGAAAAAAATAAAGAAAATGAAAGAAAGAAAAGAAATGAAGAAAAAGAAAAGGCACAAAAGCCAAAAAGAAAATAGAAAAGAAGAAAAAGAAATGGCATGGCAACAAACAAATCAAAACGTCGAAAAGAAAGAAAATGCCAAAAGAAAACCCGTCTCACAAAAAGAAATCCTCACAAAAATAAGCCTTTTTCCGACTTTTGCCGTGAAGAGCCTACCAAAGGACCGAGTCCCGAGGAAGGATGATAGCGGCATTAGTCGGTCTCCCCTCATTTTGCATATTTCCACCTTTTTACTTGGACTAGTTAGGCGGTTTTTGACTTGGGACGACCCTCTTGGCTCACGCTAAAGGGGGCGGGGTCTCACTTACCTAGAGTGTCGACTAACACCGTGGATCATCACTTCCCACTCCGCCGATCGTCCCGTAGTACGTTTTTAGAAAGTTAGGAGGACCTAGGTAAGTTACCAACGTTTTTATTGCTTTATCGTCACACTATTAGGGTTTAGTTCACCTCGGTTTATATTGCTAGCTCTGGAACGTTTTCACTTGCCTCGAGTCCTAAACCGGTGTTTCTTTCACCGCTTGTTTGAGGGAAGCGGTATTTGTTTTTCTTTTGGGTGCAACCGATTATGTGTTTGTTTGTGTGTTTGTTTGTTTGTGTGTTTGGTGTCCGATTGCATCCATAGTTTTGTCGCAAGACCCGACTTGCCTTGCGGAGTGCACTTTTCCTCTAAGTGCACTCGCGTGAGTTGAAGGGGCGTAGGGTGCGCTAATACCCACTCGGATAGTTTAGTAGATAGTATGTGCTTACTCGAGGGCGAGTAAGGGTTAAGTGTGGGGGAGTTGATAAGTGTGATTTGTAGTGCCTATTTTGTAGTGTTTTGGTCCCATTTTCCTTGTAGAATCGCTCCTTGGGAGCGGTTTAGGGGCTTATTATGCTTCCTTTAGTTCGTTTCAGGTTCCCGAGACCGATTTGGAAGAGTTGGAGCGATTCCGACTCGATACATACACATTTTGGAGCCAACGGAGTAAAGGAACGATCACTCGATGCCTTGGAGTCGACCCCGAGACCTTGGGACCCAATTCCGATCCTCTTAGACTCGATCCCGAGACCCGAGATTCGGTGAGAAGCCCACGAGAAGCAAGGAGGGACCATAGAGAGCATATTGGAGGCCTACAGAGCCTTCCCGACCGAGACCAAGTGCCATCTCGGTCGGGAAGAGGTGCACGTTTAAAGAGGTTGCTGTGAAGAGCCGTCTCGGCCGAGACCAACCTTGTCTCGGTCGGGACCACCCCTTCCCGATCGGGACCACCCCGTCTCGGCCGGGACGGGCCTGCTGCAGCTCCGCCTTGTTTTCGTTCTTCTCCCTTCCACTTGTAACCCTATATATACCCTTCCCTTGTTATGTAAAGCTGATGGACTTCACTAGACCTTATACCCTAGACTACTTTAGGTTAGATTAGATTAGATTAGTGTAGATTAGTGTAAATTAGTCGGTAATTAGTAGTTAATCCTAGTTTAGTCTTGTATTAAGGGAATTCTTCAAGATCCATTCAAGATTGACAACCTTGGATGTTTGTTTTGGGTTTTCTTCATTAATGCAAGTTTTGTTCTTTCTTCTTCATTAGTATGGTATTCTCCTCTTCCTTTTCCTCTTAATCTTTATTTATGTTATTCAAGTTATTGTTTTTGTTAGTTTCATTATATATGTTATGATGTTTATGTTGGATCTTCTTGTTCTTGTTAGTTGTAGTTTGATTATGTTAGAGTAGTGTTCTTGCTAGGGTTAGTAGTGTGATTAGGATGTTAATTGGGTGATTAAGGGATTGTTAGAGATGTTGGTGGAAGATTTGGGTTTCCTCTTGGTTTGGTGCACATCACATGTTTGTTGAAATGCTTGAATGACTAAGTAGTTGCGAATGCTTGTTCTTCTTGCCTTTCTCTTGAGGGTGTTAGTTTGTTTGTGGGTTCGGTTCCCTCACTAAGTTGCGAGAGCCCGGTGAGGACGACCCCTAGGTCGGTCTAAGTAGCGAGAGCCTGGATGCGACCTAGGCCCCGATAGCGCGCTAGAACCCCGTTTGTCATTTGTGTCGCCGAGATGGGTTCTAGGTGGAACCTCTAGGTGGGTCTAAGTTGCGAGAGCCCAGACCAACCTAGATCACCCTACTACATCCTTCGCTCTAGTTCTCCCTCGATTGACCCCGACCTAATCCTAGCCCGTTTTCCTTGTTTGCTTTCTCCTTAGCCATAGTCATAGTCTAGTCTTCTTTCCTCTCTACCATTCTTAGCTTAGTCCGTTGACTTAGTCTAGTAATCGGGTAACCTTAGTCTAGACTTTACATTACCGTCCCCGTGGATTCGACCCGACTTGCCCTATCTACCGTAGGAATAGCCGGTTTATTATTGACGGTTGGGATTCCACGACAAATCCCTCCCATCACTAATCTTGCCGGAAGATAGAGAAGAGTACGATGTATATAGCGATGCATCCCTTAATGGTCTGGAATGTGTGCTAATGCAAAAGGGAAAGGTGATTGCCTACGCATCACGACAAGTGAAGGTGCACGAGAAGAACTATCCCACCCACAACTTAGAGCTTGCAGCAGTGGTCTTTTGATGGCAGGTGCTTGTCGTCTATCCTACTAGTCAAAGAAATAACCAACGAACCTAAGCTAGGTAGGTAGGGTAAATCGGGTCGAGATCCTCAGGAACGGGAGTTTCGAGCTAAAGGGTGCTACGGTCCAAGACTAGGTTCAAGACAAACTAAAGTGATGACTAAGGTTGACTAATGACTAAACTAAAGTCTAGAACATGAAATAAAAAAAAAACAACTAATGATGATGAAAAGAGAGGATTAAACAATAGGATAAAACTAGGGCTAAGTCGGGTTCATGGATGCCAAGGAGACCAAGGGGAAACGAGGTTGCTAGCATGTTTCGTAGCCTAGGTTACATTCGGTCTCTCGCTACTTAAACGGCCTATGGGCCTCCTCACCACGCTCTCGCTCCTAATAGAGGAACCCAACCCATCACCAAACAAGAAGATGCAAGAGAAGAGGCAATAAAAACAAGGAGTGATCATCTCAAGTCTCACAAGCATTTCATCGAACATGTAGAGTGCAAGGCAATAGGAAACAACAAAAAACAACAACTAGCATCACCCATCTCACCCTAATCATCCCTAATCACACCCACACCCAATCCCCCTACTAACCGTAGGGGAAAGCTACTCACACATAATTAGGAATACAAGAACATAAACCAAAGAAACCAACAAAACAACGAAAACATTCATAATGGAATCTAAACTAGAAACAACAATAAACATAAACAAAGATTCAAACTTGACTAAGCTAACTATGGAAGATTAAGAGAAAAGAGAGAAGAAAGAGTATACCAACTAAACAAGAAAGAATAAAAGGAGAGAACTTTGAATAAAATCAACCCAAGGGACACTCAATGTTGTCAAGATTGAATAATCCACTACAAGTCTTCAAGAATCCAAAGATGAAACTAGGATTAACACTAAATTAAGGAGTAATTAGGAGAGATTAAGCTAATCTATACTAATCTAGGCTAATCTAACCTAAATTAGTTTAGGGTTTCGTGGTTCCCCTAAAACAATACAAGAGGAGGGTATATATAGGGTGCCATAAGTAAGGGAGGCAAAAGAACGAAGCGGCGGGTGAACTGGGTCCATCCCGACCGGGATGGTGGTGGTCCCGATCGGGATAAGGGTGGTCCCGGTCGGGAAGGTCATGGTCCCGACCGGGATGGCCCTCTAGTGGCTCATGTCTTCTCGTCTCTTCATCCCGGATGTTATGGATCCTTCCCGGCCGTGATGGGTCCTTATTTGCTCTTCCTAGGCTTCTTATCGATGCTCGGTGCTCGGGATATCAACAAGTGGCCTCCATGGGACTCGGGATCGAGTCTAAGTCACCGAATCATCGTCGCTTCTCTTCATTGGCTCTATATGCATCGGAAACGAGTCGGAATCATTCCATTTCTCCAAGATAGGCCTTAGGAACCTAAAACAAGCTAGAAGAAGGGTAAGTAGCCTCGAAACCGCTCTAAAGAGCGATTCCACAAGAGAAAGCGGGACCAAACACGAGAAATAAACACTACAAAATGCACTTATCAACTCCCCCACACTTAACCCTTACTCGCCCTCGAGTAAGCACGAACTAACAAACTAACAAACTAAGACGAATTTAACTACTAGCCGAGCAGGTATTAGCGCACCCTACGCCCTTTCAACTCACACGAGAACACTTAGAGGAAAAGTGCTCTCCGCAAGGCAAGTGAGGTCTTGCGACAAAACTGTGGATACAACCGAATACGAACACACACAAACAAACAAACAAACAAACAAACAGAAATTGGTTGCATCCAAAAAGAAACAAATACCGCTTCCCTCAACAAAGCGGTGAAAGATTCACCGGTGAAGGACTCAAGGCAAGTGACAACGTTCCCAAGCTAATAACACAAATCGATATGGACAAAACCCTAATAGTATGACGACAAAGCAATAAAAACTTTGGTAACTTACCTAGTTCCTCCTAACCTTCTAAGAACGTACTATGGGACGATAGGCGGGATGAAAAAAGGATGAACCACGGAGTTAGTCGACACTGTAGGTAAAGTGAAACCCCGCCCCCTTTAGCGACAAGCCAAGAGGGTCGCCCCATGCTCAAAAATAGCCTAACTAGTCCAAGTAAAAAGGTGGATATGGTTGCAAAGTGAGGGAATACCGACCATTACTGCTATCATCCTTCCTAGGGACTCGGTCCTTTGGTAGGCTCTTCACGTTAACAATCGGTAAAAGGCTTATTTTTTAGGGGTAAGATATTTTTTGTGGAATGATTTTCTTGGCATTTTTCTTCTTTTGCATTTTGCTTTTGATTTGCATGCCATTTCTTTTTCTTCTTTTGTAATTTGTTTTTGATTTGTTGTGCCTTTTTTTTTCATTTTTTTTTCTTTCTTTTCTTTCTTTTCCTTTCTTTTCCTTGGTTTGCCCTTTTGGCTAAGTTTTGTTAGGCATTCATTACAACCAAGTATAGAAACCTCGACAAAATGCAACTTATTTGTGGAAATGTGTAGAAGGTAGGGAAATGGGTATGTCGGGAGCGCGCTTTCTCTTCAAACCCACAAAAGGGGGAAAAACTTGGACTAATCAAACAATTTTTAACATGGTCACCTAAGAGAACGGGAGTCGGCAACCATGGCCTTTTCACTCCGTGGGTGGTCAAGATGGTCAAAATGCAAATCCCGCAGTAAATCCCTAGTAGACTAGGTGGACACAAGGTAAAGAACCAACGAAACTATTTATTTAAAGTCATTCTACTAGACTAATGTCCAAGAATCGATTCATGTCTCTAAAAAGGGAAAGTAAACACTTGCGCACTAGCCTCAAAGCCGGGTTTTCGAAAACATTTTCTACACTAGACTCACAAACTATACAAGACAAAACAAAGACGAAAGAAAATGAGACAAACAAAACAAAACAAAATAAAACAAAAGGCCCGAGTGCAATGGTTGGAGGAGGGAGATGCTAATACACATGTCTTTCACCAAGCTATAAAGCAGAAAATTATCAGAAACAAAATAACACAGATAAAGAGCGTGGATGGACAGATATGTAATGAATGGAATGCTATACAAATGGCTTTCTTGTCATATTATAAGACGCTCTTAGGGGGACAGACTCCTGTTCAGAAGGTGCGGCCAGAAATTATAGCAAAAGGCCCGAGTTGTACTGTGCTGCACAAGAATGCTCTATTGAAACAGGTCACAAAAGATGAGGTGAAGACTGTTTTCTTCTCGATCCCTGAAGATAAAGCTCCTGGTCCCGATGGATACTCAAGTAGCTTTTTTAAAGATTCTTGGGCTATAATTGGTGATGATGTGACTGCAGCGGTCTTGGATTTCTTCGCAACTTGGAAATTGCTTAAGCAGATTAATGCTACGAATGTGGTTCTCATACCTAAATGTGATAGGCCTGAATTTGTCACCCAATTCAGGCCGATTGCATGCTGTAATATGATTTACAAGGGGATTGCGAAGCTTTTATGCAATCGACTGGCTCGTATCCTCCCTGATATCATACATGACAGTCAAAGTGCTTTTATCCAAGGCCTTTGATGACGAAATTCAAGGCCTTTGATGGCGGCCTCAATTTCTTCGACGGTTTAATCTAGCATAACATCTTCAAATCCCTATTCGGCTCCTCCAAATTCCCATTCAAGGCAAGTTCTAAGGCATCTATCTCTTTCTCCAAAGTATTACCTTCATTTTCACCCACCTTGTCAAGTTGGCCTAGAGGAGTCTTCTCTTCACTTGGCTTTGGATTTTCACTCATGATCTCTCCAAAAATAAGATCCGGTTCATCGCGAAGGAAATCATATAAATCCAATTTAATGTCCAATACATTGGCTTCCCAAGAGTTAATTTGAGAACCATGTTCAATTTCCTCCTCATGATCAACCCTTGAAGCTTCAACTTCCTCCATTATTCCCATAGCTTCACCATCCAAGCAACTCTCAACAATGATCTCTTGGTTGACCTTCCCTTCTTCATTCGTGGCTTCATAATCGAGTTGATTGCCTTGTGGAGACAACCGATCTTCTTGCCCAAATGAACCTTCCTCAACAGGTTGCGGAGCTCGAGTGGTCAACATCGTGTAACGAGCTAGGAGTGCATTAATTCGAGCATCAAGCACCTCATTTTCTCTTTGTTGTTGAGTCATGAACTCATCTTGGTCCCTTTGCATTTGAATCATCATCTCTTGTTGACTCTTTTGCATTTGAATCATCATTTGACGAAGCTCAAAGTTGGGGATTTTTGGTTGTAGGTCATGTGAAGGTATTTGGTAGTTGTTAGGACTTTGGAATGATCCTTGACAATTTTCATGGTAGCCAAATGAAGGGGGTTGATAAGATTGTTGATGAGATTGAGATAGTTGGTAGAATTGTGGGTCTTGGTAATTTGTCCCATGATTGTCCCATGAAGATGGATGGTAGCTTCGATGCGCCATTGTCATAACGTTGCCTCGATACATTGGATGAACTAGAAACACTTGAGCAAACGTTAGAAGCCTAGTGCTTTTGAGGCACTAGGAAGAGAGAAATAGGCACACAAGAAGAAAGAACGAAGATACACAAAGAGAAGAAAACACAAAAATCAAGAACAACGTCTAAAATTAAGCACACAAGAGTCTAAACTACGTCGTCCCAGGCAACGGTGTCAATTTAACGGCAGATGTTTGTCGTCTATCCTACCGGTCAAAGTAATAACCAACGAACCTAAGCTAGGTAGCTAGGGTAAGTCAGGTCGAGATCCTCAGGGACGGAAGTTTCGAGCAAAAGGATGCTACGGTCCAAGACTAGGTTCGAGACAAACTAAAGTGATGACTAAGCACTACTACAATTAAGATTAAATAGGATGGTTCCTAACCATCCTATATTGGATAAGGAACCGTCCTTTAGGTCGACGTCCTATTAAATCAAATAGCGCGGTTCCCAGAAAGTCAAACCGTGATATTAAATTCAACATTAATAGGACGGTTCAAGGAGGAACCGTCCTCTTTAATGTATTATTTAAAAGCACGGTCCACTAAAGCGTGCTATTAAATCTATTTAAACATCACGGTTCCATCCAAACCGTCCTATTACCTACTGATATAAATAGGATGGTTGGCATAGGAACCATCCTGTTAATTCTTTTGAATAAAAACAAAATATCATCCATCAAATAAGACGCTTACGATAACCGTCCTGTTTGTGTTACATAATTTTTTTTTTAAAAAAAATTTCGATATAATTGTACACCAATCCAAAAATCCAATATTTACATTAAAATATTAAATCAACATTCGAAAACCCGAAAATTGCATCACATGTACCAATTCTTTACCAAAAATTACGAATCAATAAATATGGTCTCAGTAGTTGTGATTGAGTTATAATAACAATGTCTATGGATGTTTCTTCTATGATTCAGTCTTCCGTGTACAAACTCTAGTAACACCACTCTCACACAGTTGACGTCAATCTTTCAATTGTCAAAAAGCTTCTGCAAATAACGAGACAAGGAACATTAGATCGTGATTATATTTCTCATCACTCCAAAAGATAACATCTTGATACAAATATATATATATATATATATATATATATATATATATATATATATATATATATATATATATATATATATTTTAAATATAGTATTAAAATCCTAAAAAAAAATCATACTAATATCATTCTTATAATCAAACATTGTCAAGTTATAACTAATAAATCAATAACCAGTATGCAGTATGCTCCACAACCTAACTCGTTCTCTTTTTAGGTCACGATTTAAACCTAAAATAAAAGGGCACACCACAACCACAAACTCAAAACATTCACAAACAAGTTTACACAATTGTGCAACATTCACCTTATAACTTTGCTTATACGACTGATAATGAGCTGAATCCCCCTCCCTCTCAAAGTGAACAAATTCAACCAAGCGAGTGTAAGCGACGGGAGTAACTATGACTCCCTCTCTTAAGTAGCTAAATGCCTCCCACAACTTATAAATAATCACAAAAAGATGATCAAGACCAAGAAAAAACAGACAGCCAATGTACTGATGATGGCCAAACCTGACTCAAACTTGACCAAAACCTGATTCACCAAACAACTCTACTTGAATGATCCCGGCCCATATCCGGGCTATGAATTGACCGACTAACCCGAACTGTAAAACAATCTCACCCGAATCTAATCGTGAATCATGACCTGATAATAATCCAAAGTCCAAACCAAGCCCGACTGACTCTATTGCCGCCACTAAGTACATTTAAAGCCATGTTCTTTTGAATTGAAGTAGACTAAAGTGAAGTGAAGTTAGCTGAGATGAACGGAAGTGGACTCAAGTAGTAGACACAAAATGAACCTCATGACGATGAATCTCAATTCCACGTCACTAACAAATAATAATCCAGCTATGTGCAAACTACCACAGTCAGAAGTGATTATATTTCTCATCACTCATCAGATTTAAGTTGGTTGAATCTCAATTCCACGTTCAGTACTTGCTACTCTAACATCATCATTCATCTCTACTTCCATATGGCAAAATTTCGAATTCATGTACATAACAAACAGCACGCATACACAACCCTAGTAAATCATCTGTAGCATATCATTAATATGGTGTGAATATGTTTATCACCCGATTTTAGAGAAACACTGCGAATAAAGAATTGAAGATTTTTCTTTTATGATACATATATGAACTAACCTTTGATAATTACCAACAATCACTGATTCTGAAACTTGGGAGCAAAATTTGCTCAAATATCCCGCACCTCGTCAATTTGCTCAACTGAATATGTCTTTGGGGCTCTTATCATAAACTATCAACAAAATTAAACATAAGTGACGGTTAAATTATGTTCATGCTGACACATGATTAAAATAAAGAAACATTAACATACATCTGGGATGAGTTTCATATGTCTAGATTTAATTAGCTCCAGCATATACCGACAAACATAGTAGCCGCACAAGACGGAATCTTCTGGCTGCTGAGGACACTAAATATAAACTCATTATCAGATGCATATTCAAAATGACAAAGTTTACGACTAAAGTATGTAAATGAATGAATAAAGTATGGATTGATATTAAAAATACCTTAATTTTTTTCCAAGAAAGAGTTTTTGCCTCTAACCCGGCAAGTGGATCCATAAAGTTCCTTTTGACAAATGCCCTGGTTTAAATACATAATTTTACATACAATGATAAGTGTAGTTTGTAGTGCCTATTTTGCTATGTTTTGATCCCATTTTCCTTGTGGAATCGCTCCTTGGGAGCGATTTATGGGCTACTTATGCTTCTTCTACTTCATTTTAGGTTCCCGAGACCATACATGAAGAATTGGAACGATTCCGACTCGTTTCATACACTTTTGGAGCCAGCGAAGAGAAGGAACGATCACTTGGTGCCTTGGATTCGATCCCGAGACCTTGGGACCCATTCCCGAGCCCCTTAGACTCGATCTCGAGCCCCGAGAATCGATGATAAGCCCATGAGATGCAAGGAGGGACCTTAGAGCTCTTATTAGAGGCCTACAAGACCCTTCCCGGGCGGGATAGTGGCATTCCCGACCGGGAAGGAGTGCGCGATGCAACCAGCCCCTGTTTTGGGTCATCTCGGCCGAGATCAACCTTGTCTCGGTCGGGACCAGCCCTTCCCGGCCGATATGGGGCCGTCTCGGTCGGGACGGAGGTGCTGCAGCGTGACTTCGCTTCCTTTCTTCTCCTTTCATTCTTGTAACCTGATATATATACCCCCTCTTGTAATTTTGTGTTATGTTCTTCATTACCCACTAAACCCTAGACTACTTTAGCATAGATTAGCATAGATTAGTGTAGATTAGTCTTTAGTTTATCGTTAATTTTAGTTTAGCTCTTGTATTAAGGGAATTCTTGAAGAATCCATCCAAGATTGACAACCTTGGTTGATGTATTTGGGTTTTCTTATTATTATAAGTTTCAATCTTTCCTCTTCACTAGTTTGGTATAATTTTATCATCCTTTTTACTCTTAATATTGTTTATTCACTCAAGTTTCAATCTTTGTTCATTGTTATGTTTATTGCTCATTGTTTACACTAGTTTCATTATGTATGTTTTGTTGTTTGTGTTGATTTCTCTTGTCTTTGTTATTGTTGGTTTAATTATGTTTGAGTAGACTCTTGCTAGGGTTAGTAGAGATTTGGGTGTTTAATGGGTGATTAAGGGTTTGTTGGAGATGTTGGTGGAAGTTTTGGGTTGCCTCTTGATTAGATGCATGGAACATGTTTGATGAAATGCTTGAATGACATGTAGATGCATATGCTTGTTTTTCTTGCCCTTTTCGCTTGTGGGTGATAGTTTGCTTGTGGGTTTGGTTCCCTCACTACGTAGCGAGAGCCCGGTGAGGACGACCCCTAGGTTGGTTTACGTAGCGAGAGCCCGGATGCGACCTAGGCCACGATAGCACGCTAGGAACCCCGTTTGTCACGCGTGTCGCCAAGATGGGTTCTAGGAGGAACCTCTAGGTCGGTCTACGTAGCGAGAGCCCGGACTACACCTAGATTATCCGACTACCCCCTTCACCTTAGCTCCTCCTTGACCGTTCCATCACCCCTTGAACCCGACCTAATCCTAGCCCGTTTCCTTATTATTTTCTCCGTCGCCTTAGTCTTAGTCTTAACCTTCTTCCCTTCCTATCATTCTAGTTTAGCTTAGTTCGTTGACCGAGTCTCGTTTTTGGGTGATCTTAGTCTAGACGCCTTCTTACCGTCCCCGTGGATTCGACCCGACTTACCCTAGCTACCCACTAGGATTAGTTGGTTATTTATTGACGGTGGGGATCCACGGCAAATTCTTACCATCAATTTGGCGTCGTTGCCGGGGACGGTGCTAGTTTAGACTTCGTTTTCCTAGTTACTTGACTTTGTCTTTGTCTTTGTGTTTTTTTTGTTCCTTTGCTTCTTGTGTGTGAAGTTTATCTCTCTCTTGTCTAGTGCCCAAAAAGCACTAGACCTCTCACGTTTGCTCTTAGTCTACAGTTTGTGCCTAGAGGTGGTGACCATCTTCTTCTTGCAACTTAGAGCCGGTTTAACGGACGGTTGCTAGATTGAGAAGTCCTCAACCGGGTACGAGCCGCGATTTTCGAGTTTAGCATGAGGTTTGATCTAAACTCCGCACCCATGGAAGCCAACATGAGCTACTCCTCTTCCTCTATGAACCAAGGGTATGACATGACGTCCCCCTACCACTATCAAGCTTCGAGGGGTAATCAAGACACTAGTGGGTATGAACTTCAAGGATATGGAAATGGCTACCAACAAGTAAACGCTTATCAATCATATGACCATGGTGGCTATTACTCGAGCAATCATTGTGAACCCACCATGTTTCATCATGATTCACCATATGGAAGCCAATATTCCCAAAATCCACCACATTACCCTCCACCCCAACCACAATATGAACCCCATAACCCACAATACTACCAATCACCTCAACCTCACTATCAACAATATGATGCCCCACTCCTTGGGCATCATCAAGATTTTCAAGGAGCGTTACAAGACCCCAATGACCACCAATTGTCAAACTTGGAGTTGTATCAATCGATTCTTCAATTGCAAAGGAGCAACCAAGAAATGGCCATTCAAATGCAAAAAGATCAAGATGAATTCATGGCCCAATATCAAAGAGAAAACGAGGCGAGGGATGCTCGATTAAATGCATTATCGGTTCAAACCGTAATGTTTTTATCCCGAACGTCACAATTAGATGAAGGGTGCCCACTTGAGAAAAGGGAGCAACCTAATCACGAAGCCGTCGATGTAGTTCCCTTTGGAAGAGAAATTTGCTTTGAAGAACCTCAATCGTCTACCCAAAAAGAGACGAATGAGGATATGACCCTTGGTGAAGGCAACATTGGTGAAGAATTGGAGGAGGATAGTGAGTTGGATGATTTGGTGGAGTTTGTGAAGTTGTTGGGTGAAATTGATGAGCCCAGGTTACCCATGTCCGAGAATGAGGATAAGCATCAAGAGCCCCTTGTGAGTAAACCAAGCAATGGTTTGGAAGAGATTGAAACCACCGGTAGAAGTTTCGATTCTCTCCTCCAAGATGATGTGGGGACGAGTGATGAAGATGGGGAACCACAACTTGAGGAAAGTGTGGGGGTGTGCAACAAGGAAATGGGGCCAAAGCCGTCTTTTGGGCCTCATGATGAAGACTTGAAGCTTGCTAGTGGTTTGAGACGATGCTTAGGGAGGAAGAGGTCGGTGAAGCTCGTAGGATGGATAGACCCCGGAGACAACGTGAGTGATGATGTCGGGTCTTTTGAGGACTACTTCTTGCCTCCACCTTGGAGACCGTGGAGGATTGCTTGGCTCGAACACTCTTTAGGCCGTCTTTATGATGTCGGTCGAGCGTTTGACTTGCTCCTCCAAGCCCTTGAGGGATATGGTTGAAGAATGGGAGTCCACCATCCTCGGTTTGACGGAGTTCCCAAAGAACCGTCATGTTGTATATTCCTCTTCTCTCTTCTCTCGAGTTTTTGTAATTATGTGATTTAATTGCTTAATTTTAGGATTTGTTTTGTATTTTTTGGAATTCTTGTAATTTGGAATTTTTGTTGAGTGATGTGAGGGAGGGGTTTCTAATGATTATTATGAAGTCGTGTAGGATGATTGATGTTTGAAGGTGATTATATGAGTTTTGGAGGTGAATGCTTGAAGCGGTCTTGGGAGCGGTTCTATTATTGATTTTTGGGAGCTTTGATGAAGCTACGTGCTAAGGTGAATATTCGAAAATCAAGAAAAGCTCCACTTATATCTCCTATGATTAGCATCAAGTATTTCGTGCTCGGTCTTCTATTTTTCCGTCAAGTCTCGGTTCGGTGGGATTTTTATCGGAAGACGGGAGCTAGATGGCTGTTTTTGAGCTTACAATATGCTTTTGGGGACGGGATTTCGGATCCCGAGTTGTTATTTGTGGATTGGGATGAAGGCTAGGTGAGTTCTTAAAAGAAAGCTTCAAAGGGCATCCCGGGCGAGAACGGGTTCTATTTGGGCGAGAAGTGGTATCATCTCGGGCGGGATGACTGATCTTCCCGGCCGAGACGAGCTCATCTCGGTCGGGTCGATATGACACAAAATGGCAGCTACTGGAGCATCGTCCCGGGCGAGACGAGTTGTTCCCGGGCGAGACGAAGACCCGTCCCGACCGAGACGAGCCCTTCTCGGCCGAGACGAGCTGTTTACAACACTGTTTGTTTTTTTTCCTTTGCAGCTCGAGCCCACCCAATTCCTTAAGCAGCCCGCCCCGCCCCTACTACTCCCCTCTCACACAATAATACCCAACCCAACCCAACCCATTCCCATCTCATACTAACTCATCTTCAACCTCCTTCATCTTCATAACACACAAAATAAACCCCAATTCCAAAACCCCCAAAACACCATAAATCTACAAATACTCCACCAAATCTCATCAAATCACTTCCTAAACACCCCAAAATTGGTTTCTATCACATTACTACCTATCCTAGACCCATTTTCTACCATTTAAATCACCAAAAACGAAAAAAAATCGAGTTTTTATCACCATTTATCCCAAAATCCGAGTTTGGGGTTTTGGTTTCAAACTCGATTTAGCTTGTTGGAGTTGGTCTTGGAAGCTTATTACACCATTTTTAAGCTTCTATTGTGCGTTTTTGTGGGTTCTAGTTAGTGTTTTTGGGTAAAATCCGAGTTTGGGCGTTCACCATTTTTGAAGCTTCTTCATCTTTAATGGCTCCAAAGAAAAGAGGGAATGTGGTAGCAAGCAAGAAAAGGAAGAGTGCTTCCACTTCTAGAGCCGAATTCGAGCCCGAGGTCGAGGTTGAAGAGCCGGAAATTCCTTGCCATCCGGATTTTCCTACCCTTATCTTTGGTTCGGAATGGCGAAAGGAGCAGTTCTACAAGCTCCTTGGTAAGCCTCTTGAGCCAACTCGTTTTATTTGTAAAATCATACTTAGGAAGCTTGGCATCCTTGAACAATGTAGACAATTGTTTGTGGGTATGGGGTTGGAATTATTATTTAACATGCATGAGAGGACCTACAAGCAACTCACCCTAGAGTTCTTTAGTAGCTTTGTTCTAAATACTAGAGTTGATCCACCCCGGGTTACTTTTCGGGTGAACAATGGTGACTACAATTATACCCTCCCCGAATTTGGTGCTATTTTCGGTCTCCCCTCCGTGTCTAATTGTAACCCACCCGCCGGTTTTCGTGAAATTGATGTTTGGAAAAGTATAACCGGTCTCACACTTGTCGACTTTTGACGGTTGTCTAGCCGTCATGTCCACCACCCGGTTTTGCGTTTTTAGCATCGATTGATTGTGGGTACGATATTTGGGAGGCCCGAAATGAGCACCTTCACTCAACAAGAGTTAACCATACTCGGGGCCTATTTAAATGTTAAGAGTCAACCTAGGTTCACCCCCGACCTTTCCCTTGCTTTGGCGAAACATTTCCATAAGATAAGTAAAGCGGGGAAAAATATGAGTGAGATTGTTCTTGGGGGGCTCATAACACACATAGCTAAGGCGGTAGATGAGAATTTCAGCGAGGAAGACTTGATCCCCGTACCGGGGGATACTACCATAGATGAGGACCGTTTGACTAGGTTCCATAAATGGATCGCCTATGAGAGGGAGCACAAGAGGTATCAATGGTTTACCTCGGGTCGGCCACACTTCACTTTGCCATGCCCTACGCTTCCGACCCTTGTGCCTTTGCGACATTCCCTAGTCCCGGCCCGAGAGCCTAACCTTCTAATGCCCGGTGCGGGAGGTGATCCCGGTGCCTCTTCCTCCCTTAATCCGCATACACATGCTAGTGTGAGGCCTCGACAACAACCAACCCAACAACAACAACAGCAAGCTGCCCGACCACTCCCCTTTTACCCTACGCCCCCGGCATATGTGTACGTTCCTCCGTACATCCCCTACACTCCATTTGCCTACCCTCATCCCCCGGCCGATGCATCTATGGCCGCGATGCTTAGTGCTCTACATCTAGGGCAATATGAGCAGAGGAGGGATGATTATTATGCTCAATACCCCGGTTATCATCTTTTGGCTCAACAGGGGTATATCGATCCACGTGGCAACCTTCCGTCATGGTATAGACCCGAGTATTTCCCTAACCACGGTAATCCTAGTGGTAGTGGTGTCATGATGGATGATGAGGAGTACGAGGCCGAGGATGCCTTCGATATAAATGCGGGGGTGGGTAATCAGGAAGCCGGTGAAGAAGATGAGGATGGTGATGATGATGACAACAATGGATGTGAGGAGGGGGATGATGACGAGCGAGATGACTATTGATTATTGAAACGATGGAGATGCGTTAGTTGCTAACCCTTGGTATGGCAACTTTCTTTTCTTTTCCGTTTTTGATGCTTGTCTATTTTATTTCCCCCTTGTTATGAGTAATTTGTTGGCCCTCTGGGCCTTTATGGTGATCGCTCCCGATTCTCGATGACGTGATTACATCGAGAATCATCTGAAAAATCCAAATTTACAAGTCTTTTCTCTTTCTTTATTTTATTTTTCTTTTAGTAGGAATTAGTCGGATTTAGGCGGAATCCGGGCTAGGTGACTTGATTACACCTAGTCCTCCCCTCCCATTTCCTTTTATTTTCTTATTTTTATTTCTTCCCCCATCCATATCTTTTCTTGTCTCGGCCCATGGTGACTTGACTACACCCCGGTCGGACGCATTCTACCCTTTTCTCCACTTTTCTTTTTGATTTTTAGCTTTATTTTCGTAGTTCCTTTTCTTTCTTTTTGTCTCTCCGCACACTACGATCGAGCATGAGGACATTGCTCGGATTAAGTGTGGGGGAGCGATATTCTAGCATAGTTAGTTTTATTTTTGTAGTTTTTCGAAAAATCTTGAAAAAACCCAAAAAATTTGAAAATTTTCTCAAAAAATCAAAAAGATTTTCTTTTGTGTGTTTTCCTTTTTATGTCATTGTATCGTATATATGTTTTCTTGTCCGTGTTTTGCCTCCCTTTTTCCGCTTAGGTCGCCCAATCGCCACTAACTTTGGAAGCCTTTCAAGACGTCCGGTAAAGTCTTTTATCCCTTTTTCCTCTTTACCTCTTGTGATGTTCGGAGGAGATTTGTGATGATGTGTGCTCGGGAGGAGCTTTGTAAAGTTTGGTGTTGGTTGGTTGCTTATTTAGAAGTTAGGGGTGGTGTTTGTTCCCTTTGTTTGTTTGTTTGTTTTGTTTTGTTTTTGTTTTGTGGCCTTTTGTCTCTTTTTCTTTCGTTTTTGTCGCATCTTTGTTTTGTGTTGTGTAGTTGTGTCTTTTGTGTAAATCGGCTTTCGAAAACCCGGTTTAGAGGCTAGTGAGCGAGTGTTTACTTTCTCTTCCTAGTAGTGTAAATCGAGTCTTGGACTTTAGCCTAGTAGAATGACCCTAAATCAATGATTTCGTTGGTCCTTTACCTTGAGTCCACCTAGCTTACTAGGGATTTACTACGGGATTTGCATTTTGACCATTATGACCACCCACGGTGTGAAAAGGCCTTGGTTGCCGAGTCCCGTCCCTTAGGTGACCGTGTTTAGGATTGTTTGATTAGTCCAAGTTCTCCACTTTTTGTGGGTTTGAAGAGGGATCGTGACCCCCGACTTACCCATTTACCTACCTCCTACACATATCCACAAAATAAATTGCAATTTGTTGAATTATCTCTTTCTTGTTACACAAAGAATTGCCAAAAAGCCAAATCAAGCCAAAAGGGCAAAGAAAAGAAAATGAAAGAAATGAAAGAAGGAAAAGAAATGAAGAAAAAGAAAAGGCACAAAAGCCAAAAAGAAAATAGAAAAGAAGAAAAAGAAATGGCATGACAACAAACAAAGCATATATGTAAAAGAAAAGAGAAAATGCCAAAAGAAAATCATCTCACAAAAAGATCCTAACCCCACAAAAATAAGCCTTTTTCCGTCTTTTGCCGTGAAGAGCCTACCGAAGGACCGAGTCCCTAGGAAGGATGATAGCGGCAATGGTCGGTCTTCCCTCACTTTGCAAATATTTCCACCTTTTTACTTGGACTAGTTCGGCGGTTTTAGACATGGGACGACCCTCTTGGCTCATCGCTAAAGGGGGCGGGTCTTCACTTACCTAAAGTGTTGACTAACACCGTGGTTCATCACTTTCCATCCCGCCGATCGTCCCGTAGTACGTTCTTAGAATGTTAGAAGGACCTAGGTAAGTTACCAACGTTTTTGTTGCTTTATCGTCATACTATTAGGGTTTAGTTCATCTTTGTTTGTATTGCTAGCTTGGGAACGTTGTCACTTGCCTCGAGTCCTAAACCGGTGCTTCATTCACCGCTTGTTTGAGGGAAGCGGTATTTGTTTTCTTTTGGGTGCAACCGATTTTTGTTTGTTTGTTTGTTTGTGTGTTTGTTGTTTATGTGTTTTGTGTCCGGTTGCATCCACAATTTTGTCGCAAGACCCCACTTACCTTGCGGAGTGCACTTTTCCCTCTAAGTGTACTCGAGTGAGTTGAAAGGGCATAGGGTGCGCTAATACCCGCTCGGCTAGTTTATTAGTTAGTATGTGCTTACTCGAGGGCGAGTAAGGGTTAAGTGTGGGGGAGTTGATAAGTGTAGTTTGTAGTGCCTATTTTGCTATGTTTTGATCCCATTTTCCTTGTGGAATCGCTCCTTGGGAGCGATTTATGGACTACTTATGCTTCTTCTAGTTCGTTTTAGGTTCCCGAGACCATACATGAAGAATTGGAACGATTCCGACTCGTTTCATACACTTTTGGAGCCAACGAAGAGAAGGAACGATCACTTGGTGCCTTGGATTCGATCCCGAGACCTTGGAACCCATTCCCGAGCCCCTTAGACTCGATCCCGAGCCCCTGGAATCGATAAGAAGCCCATGAGATGCAAGGAGGGACCTTAGCGCTCTTATTAGAGGCCTGCAAGACCCTTCCCGGGCGGGATAGTGGCATTCTCGACCGGGAAGGAGTGCGCGATGTAACCAGGCCCTGTTTTGGGCCATCTCGGCCGAGATCAACCTTGTCTCGGTCGGGACCAGCCTTCCCGTCCTATTTTAGCTTAGTTCGTTGACCGAGTCTCGTTTTTGGGTGACCTTAGTCTAGACGCCTTCTTACCGTCCCCGTGGATTCGACCCGACTTACCCTAGCTACCCACTCGGATTAGTTGGTTATTTATTGACGGTGGGGATCCACGGCAAATCCTTACCATCATACAATATGTTGTATTATAGAGAGTTATCAACAAAATGTTAATCTTTAGCGTAATATTAAAAATAAAATCATGTGTTATTGGACTTACACAGTAAGTGTCTCCTTGAGAAAAGGACAAGGTTCCGACGGTCCAGATGGATCACACCAATACACTATGGGAACGACCTTCTCAAATAGACTCATAATATCGGATTTCACATCAATACACTATGGACTTACATATCGGATTTCACATCTTTCTGAGGTTGCTCAGTAACTGGAATTGTAGACGATGATGAATCACCAAATAGGTCCTCGATTTCGGGAGCAGACTTCTTACCACCATCGTCCTCCTTCTTTGCTTCGGGTTTCTCAGAAATTGATGTTTTCTCAGCAGCTAAAATAAATAACATAAAATCAATGATGTAATGCTTACACTACATATAAGTTATAATATACAAGCTGAAATTGAACTAGAATCAGAGAAATTACAGTGATAATCACTACGCATCACCGTAAATCAGCTGGTAACAAAATCAAACGATGAATCACATGATTTCAAAGCTAACATACAAGCTGAAATTGAACTAGAATCAGAGAAACTGAAGTGATTATCACTACGCATCGCCGTAAATCAGCTAGTATCCAAATAAAAAACGATCATTCACATGATTACAAAGCTAATATACAAGCTGAAATTGAACTAGAATCAGAGAAACTGAAGTGATTATCACTACGTATCGCCGTAAATCAGCTAGTATCCAAATAAAAAATGATCAATCACATGATTACATCATTTCCTTTTATTCCTTCAATTTGCAAATCAAAATCCAAACAATCAATAAACGCACCACACAATTCGCTCAAATCAACTAAACACATTCAAAACAATCAAAATAGATCGACAAATCAAATCAATCACCTGACCATGTTCCTTAGCTTACTCCTGATGAGCGAGATGGCGACGCTCCTCGGGAAGCGCAGCGAGGTATGAGAAGATCATTCCGCCATAGCAGACATGGAAGATAGGATCAGGTGAGTTAGTGACGATGTACTTTGCATGGTAGTTGTCGATTCCTTTGGCAATTGATTCCTTGATGAAGGTCAATGTCAGGTACGACTTCAATTTCAAGTTGATGAAGTTCGATTACAGTGAATATAGAGAAACAAAATCGTACCTGAATTTCAAGTTGGAGAACTACGAAGATTGTGGAGGGAGTTAGGGAAATCGATTCTTCAATTGATTTCGTAAAATTTCTAGGGTTTTGGTTGATGAAGAGAGAGGGGAGGGGAGTTCACAATGTTTTGTGAGGTCTTAACTATTTTTGTTGCGTTTACTGTTTAGGATCTATCAAATGAGTCGGGTTTCAAGGTCGAGTTCAGTTAAAATGTACATCGGATTAATTTCAAATAATTCTTTTTTTACTATTATATTTTTTTACCCACTAACGTGAACAAAGACGGTATCTCATTGGACTTAATCTTCAAATATATAATATATACGGAATAGAATATTATTATTATTTTTATTATTATTAATCAAATTAGTTCGATAAAGGTCGACCCTAATAAATTAAAGTATTAGTTCGATAAAGTTCGAAACTCGTAACAATTTTAAGAATTACGTGTTAAATCGTAAGTGTGTGACTGAGGTTTGGGTAGGACGGAAGTTTTGGAAAGTGTTAGAGAAATAAAAAAGCGTATAATCTTGTATAGTTGTATTACAATAAGACTTTGGTGGGATGGGTAGTACATTTTAATAGGATGGGTTTAGAGTATAACCGCGCTTTTAAAATATTTTAATAGCACGGGTTAAAACTACAAGCGTGCTATTTTCTTTATGAGGACGCTTATATTGACCAACCATGCTAATAATATAAATAAAAGGATGGTTCTTTGCTGAACCGTGCTATTTAAACAAGGTCATGGGGAGCCAAAAATTTATCATGTTATAGAGGACGGTTCCTTATATAAGCGTCCTATTTTGGGCGTCTTCTAATATCAAAATTGTAGTAGTGAAGGTTGACTAATGACTAAACTAAAGTCTAGAACATGAAATAAAAAGGCAAAACAAACAAATAATGATGATGAAAAGCGAGGATTAAACAATAGGATAAAACTAGGGCTAAGTCGGGTTCATTGATGCCAAGGAGACCAAGGGGAAACGGGGTTGCTAGCATGTTTTGTAGCTTAGGTTACATTCGGGCTCTCGCTACTTAAACGGCCTAGGGGCCTCCTAATCACGCTCTCGCTCCTAGTAGAGGAACCCAACCCATCACCAAACAAGAACATGCAAGAGAAGAGATAATAAAAACAAGGAGTGATCGTCTCAAGTCTCACAAGCATTTCATCGAACATGTAGAGTGCAAGGTAATAGGAAACAACAAAAAACAACAACTAGCATCACCCATCTCACCCTAATCATCCCTAATCACGCCCAATCCCCCTACTAACCCTAGGGGAAAGCTACTCACACATAATTAGGAATACAAGAACATAAACCAAAGAAACCAACAAAACAATGAAAACATTCATAATGGAATCTAAACTAGGTATAACAATAAACATAAACAAAGATTCAAACTTGACTAACTATGGAAGATTAAGAGAAAAGAGAGAAGAAAGAGTATACCAACTAAAAAAGGAAGAATAAAAGGAGAGAACTTTGAATAAAATCAACCCAAGGGACACTCAATGTTGTCAAGATTGAATAATCCACTACAAGTCTTCAAGAACCCAAAGATGAAACTAGGATTAACACTAAATTAAAGAGTAATTAAGGAGAGATTAATGTAATCTAGGCTAATCTAACCTAAAGTAGTCTAGGGTTTCGTGGTTCCATAAAACAATACAAGAGGGGGGTATATATAGGGTTCCATAAGTAAGGGAGGCGAAAGAATGAAGCGGCGGGTGAACTGGGTCCATCCCGGCCAGGATGGTGGTGGTCTCAGTCGAGATGAGGGTGTTCCCGGTCGGGAAGGTCATGGTCCCGACCAAGATGGCCCTCTAGTGGCTCCTGTCTTCTCGTCTCTTCATCCCGGCCGTGATGGATCCTTCCCGGCCCTAGGCTTCTTATCGATGCTCAGTTCTTGAGATATCATCAAGTGGGCTCCATGGGACTCGGGATCGAGTCTAAGTCACCGAATCATCGTCGCTTCTCTTCATTGGCTCCATATGCGTCTGAAACGAGTCAGAATCGTTCCATTTCTCCAAGATAGGCCTTAGGAACCTAAAACAGGCTAGAAGAAGCGTAAGTAGCCTCGAAACCGCTCTAAAGAGCGATTCCACAATAGAAAGCGGGACCAAACACGAGAAATAAACACTATAAAACACACTTATCATCTTTGCATTGAAGATCTGGAGACATTACTTGTATGGAGTTAGATGTAAGTTCTACACGGATCATAAGAGCCTTAACTACATATTCACTCAAAAGGAGTTGAATATGTGACAAATAAGATTGTTGGAGTTGATCAAGGATTATGATATCGAACTATAGTACCACGAAGGGAAACCCAACGTAGTAGCTGACGCCCTAAGCCGAAAGACTTCTCACGAGCTACTACGAGATCAGGATAAGATGGAGGTGAATTTGGTGAAGGGAGGAGCTACAGTAAACGCGATGTCAGCTAAACCTGACTTGTATCACGAGTTGAGAACGCTACAATGGGAAGACCTTGATTTGATAAAAATACGGGAGGACATTGCACTTGGAAAAAATGATGGTTTTGAAATTCATCCAGATGGAAGCCTACGATTCAAAGGGAGATGGTGTGTACCACAGAGAGAGGATATTCGCAAAAAGATATTGAATGAAGCTCACAACTCAAGATACTCAATATACCCATGATCCAACAAGATGTACAAGGACTTGAAACTTCATTCTTGGTGGCAAGGATTGAAAAGAGATGTGGCCGAGTTTGTGGCTAGATGTTTGATTTGCCAAAAGATAATGTTCGAACATCAAAGACCAGGGGTATGCTACAACCCTTAGATATTTCAATGGGTAAATGGGATTCTATCTCTATGGACTTCATTATGGGATTGCCGAGAACACAAGGCAATAAAGATGCAATTTGGGTAATCGTGGACCGACTCACAAAGGTTGCTCATTTTATTCCGATGAAGGAGACATGGAGTTTGGAAGAGTTAGCTAAAGCTTATCAGAAGGAGATAATTCGACTTCATGGAGTGCCAAAGGATATCATATCTGACCGAGATCCGAGATTTGTATCTCACTTTTGGGGAAAGCAACAAGAATGTATGAGAAGCAAGTTGAACCTTAGCACCGCCTTCCACCCACAATCGGATGGACAAACCGAGAGGACCAGCCAAACCCTTGAAGATATGCTGAGAACTTGTGTGCTTGAGTTTAGCGATAGCTGGGAGAAGCAGTTACCATTGGTCGAGTTTTCCTACAATAACAGTTATCATGCCAGTCTTGGATGTGCGCCATTCGAAGCGCTGCATGGAAGGAAGTGTCGAAGCTCAGTATGTTGGGATGACGCCAGCGATAATTTGGTGTTGGGATCTCAAACAATCCAAGACCAGATTGAGCATATCAAGATCATCCGAGAAAGACTACAAGCAGCACAGGATCGTCATAAATCTTATGCCAATGAACATCGTCGGCCGATCGAGTTTGTTGTTGGAGACCATGTATTCTTAAAGGTGTCACCGATGAAAGGAGTGAGACGTTTTGGTCTTAAAGGGAAATTGAGCCCAAAGTACATTGGACCTTACGAGATTCTAGAGAGGATTGGGGAGGTGGCCTATCGCTTAGCTCTACCTCCTAACCTATAGAAAGTACACAACGTTTTTCACGTATCCCATCTGAGGAGATATAGAAGCGACCCAACACATGTGATTGAACCCGATGTGGTAGCCATCGAGCTAAATTTGAATTACTCAGAGAGACCAGTGGAAATCCTAGCCCGAGAAACCAAGACCCTTCGAAGGAAAATAGTACCGCTGGTAAAGGTTAGATGGTTAAGTAGCATAAGACAATGCTACGTGGGAGACTGAAGAATCAATGAGGGAGAAGTACCCGGATTAGGTAGTTAACTCCACCCTTACCTTTGCCTTAGTGTGTCAAATTTCGAGGACGAAATTTTCTTAAGGGGGTAGACTGTAACACCTTGTATTTTTGACCATTTTAGTTATTTCTAATAACTATTAATATTAATAAAACGAGTCTCGACAAAATATTTCAAATATTGATATTCAATTCTTGTGCTTTTGGAACCTTTCTATTTCACTTCACAACTTGTAAAACTAAAACTTCTATCGCTTTCATCGTTCTGCGCGATTTCGTAAAATGGTCCGTATTTCCTCATACGGGCTCCGGTTGAGGCATTTCAAAATCCTAAATTTATTATTTTTCCAAGATCTACACGATGGTAATATTCAAAATTTCAGTTTCTAAGTGCATCTAAGGAATATTGTACTAGACAGCTCCTTTGCAACGAAAATCGTCATCCGATTATTCGTTTCTCGACTTTCGATTTCCGTACTTCTTTCTTAACCATTATTTGACCAAATAAACTCATAAATATCATCCTAAGGCATGCGCAACCGTCACTTTGAAGCCCTAGCCTGAAAATATGTCTAACTAATCAAAAACACCATTTCTAGTAATGTACTTCTTAAAGTATGATTAACTACTTTGAGTAATTGCCAAATTCTTGTCCACCCTTTGCTCCCCCATCTAATCCACGACTTGAGTGATTATAACCAGTCATTTTCTCTTCATTTACTCATCCATTCACTCACTTAAACACTCCTTCAAAGATCCATCTAAAAACCAAAGAAAATCATACAAGTTTTTCTAAGTTCTAAGGTGTTTACACCACCATATCTCAAGAGCACATACTCTTTCTTCTCCTTATCTTATACTCTTTATTTTTTAGTCTTATTCCTATTATATTTACTAACTTACTTTTTTGTGTGTCCTTCTAACTTATTCATGAAGAGGAGCAAGTGGAAGGGGGCTTCGATCTTAGTATATTTGATTTCATAGTTGATTCGGAGAATTGCTAATAGGTAACCTAACTTTTCTTCGCCCTCAAATCTCGTAGCATAGTGTTTAGACTCTAACTAACATATAACATCATGTTTAGGACTAAATCATTAGATCACCAAGTTTAAAGTTAACTATTTGTCGATTTATCACTTAACAATACATGCTGTAAAATGGATTCTGTAATGTATGATGTATGTTTATGATTTTTCTGTGTAAGATACGTGTTGAATTAGCCTTAGGTTTCTTCATAAAAGTTGTAGATCTGAATGTCTAGTATTTTAAAATAATATGAAAAGTAATTTTTTTATGAAAATTTATATTTAATAATGATTTATTTCGTAAAATGGTACTGTAAGATTTTATGTACTGTCTGAGAAAATAATATGTTTCCTGATGTTAAACGTTTTTTTTACTTGGAAAACTTTTATTATGTTCCTGATGATGTCTATTTTGTGTAAGTCAAATTTCATATAAATCCATCATATATATTTTCATTTATAAAATTTGTAATAAAATGGGTTAGATATGAAAATAAGATTTTATTCAAGAACATTTATAAAGAATTTTAATCTAAATTTCTGGGGATACATTATGTACAAGTATAGGTACCCAAAATAAAAATTTGGTTCACTTTCATGATGTTTAAGTATTTTACACAATTTAAAAGAAAGTATTGAAAACCGTACTGTTTTCGTTTTAAATTTGTTAAAAATAATAGACCTTATTATTTTTGAAAAATAACTTTATGGAAACGTAACTCATAAAAGTATGTTGAGTACGAAAATCAAAAGTTAAAAATAACATTTGAAAAATGACTCATTTAGATTCCTTAATAATATTATCGATTTCGTTATTACTTAAAGTTATTTTCGTACAACTCTAAGTTTGAGAAATGTGATACATAATAAGGTTTAAAATGATTTTTATAATTATTATAGATTTATTTGATGTCTGAAATATTTTACTAAGTATAAATAGGCTTTAAATATAATTGAACAAAAACAAAACCGTATAAAAATACTAAATACGTACACTTGAACAATAAATGTACTAAATACTTATGCCTAAAAAGTATAGAGTACTAAAAGACGAATAACCCAAAAGTATTAAGTTAAACAATGCTTAAATGTGCAAAAATACACTTAAACTTTATAATAAGCACTTAAGGACTAATTAGTGACTAAGTCAAAACTAAGGGTTGACTAGACCATCTTGGTCAAACTTTGGCTTTTTAAGTCAACATAGACCAAGTCAAGATAAAGGAACCTGTAGACACCCGCATTTTGCCTGCTAGTGTCTATAGCAGTTCCCAACAAAACACCCGATGATGATCGGACGCAAACGTGACTTAGTATACTCGAATATGGGCTCGGAATCAATAATATCCGACATGGACATTTAGCGGAGTACAAATCTCTCAAAACCAACCGCAAATTTAGGCCCAGTGGGTCGTTGCGAGAAAAATAAAACTAATTTGGGCCAAAACCGACACCAAAAATAAAAATCGCCTTTTGGCGACCGGGTCAAAACCCGTCAAAGGCGAATCCGTCACACAAATCAGCCTGATGCGTTTCTAGAAAATTGCGCCCAAATACAAAATTCAAAAAACAATCAAAAGTCAACCATTTCCTAAAAACCCTACATTTCTACCTACACTACACTTACACTTACACTACAACCCTAAGCAATACCAATCAAAAACCGAGCCATTCGTCCCTCGAAAAACCGACGAGTCATCCCCCCCCACACACACACACCATAACTCACGTACATCGTCGATACTCCCGCGTCCGTGCCGCTATTACGAGTCCATTTCCGAGGCCTTTACCAAGCATGTATGTTGAGGGTGTCGTAAACCCCGTCTCAATATTTACTATCTCGTCTCATTTTATTTACATTTTCGCTTTTTATATTGTAATCGCATTAGTATACTAACACTAACGTTTTGTTTTTTTTGCATTTTCAATTTCTTTTTTACTATTAACATTATATACCGTGTACATATATAATAGTATTAAAACTCGGATCTAAACTCGTTTGACTACGATAACCATTTTAAGGTCCGTTTAATCCCTTTACGAGCAACGACGAAGGTGGCACCCTTTCGAGGAGCGCCGCCCCAACGTGTACTCAAGGGCGTAACGCGATCATGGTCATTCGTAGTTGAACGCGTATGGATCCATTTCTAAGACTAGTACGGAACCCGTTGACACGAAAATCGACATCACATAATCCGAAAGGATTAGTATCGATGTCGTGACGTAGAGGGACCCAATTTTGTCACTAGTCAAAATTTTCAATCTAACGATAACATTTTCATAAAATTCCGATAACGGTATTATAATCGTATACATACACGATTATAGTACCGGAGGCCGAGTTAAATTTAAATCGTGCGATATTTTTATTTAACTCGGCCAACCATCGATTTTCAAACATAAAAACAATACGAGTTATGCTTCGTACAGGTGCCACTCGACCGAGTACCATAGGCTACTCGATCGAGTAGCACCCCAAATCCTGGGCAGTAGCCTCCTCGAGGACACACTCGACCGAGTCAGACCACGACTCGATCGAGTGAGTCTTGTAGCCCAAAAAACCGAGAGCTTTTTTTAATCATCCGAGCCTCGTCTTTTTTAAAAACGACTTAGTCGTCGCGTGTAAAGTCAATCACGTGATTCCTTTTTTAAAACTCATGCACGTCACCACACTAAAACGACATTGATCGACGATCTCGCACTATTAATCTTGTGTCGACGACTCTTTAGTCGTATCCGACACATGATTAATTTAGACTCGATTTCTTGAGGTGATAAGCCGTGGCAAGGCATTGAGATTCGGGATCGGGCTAGCACCACGCCTAGGTCCCAAATCTCCGTCCTTTGATTAGTACACAATATAATGTATATCTAATCGAAGTTAGTCCAATTGCACAAGTTACGGTCTAGTTTGTATTTATTATATACGGGTCCGTTTCGAGTCATTTATTTTATTTATCGCTCTTCTTGTTCTATTTATTCTTTTTTTATTGTTTGTTGTATTGTGAATTCCGGGTTGTATTTCCGCCCGTGTATTTTGTACATATTTATTTTCGAGTTTTGTTTATTTTGGATGTTTATCGCTTTATAAATGAACCTCGCATGCTAAACAACTTCGACCATAGTTAGATGCATTAAATGACGTAGTTCACATGTAATTCACATGCTTAGCCTGAAAACGCTGTTTGCATATCATTTAGTCGTTTTACTAGCGCGCGTACACGAACACGAACGATGTCTTAGTAGAGGCTGCCATGTGCGGGCGGGGTTGGGTGTCCTTAGTGGGCTTCCCAACACGTACCCTCACCCCTCACCCCTTACTCAGAACCTCGATTTCCGGATGCCCGAAACCGTTGGCGCACGAGAGTCATTCTATACACGATTACCGGTGCAGATGGTATCGGTATTGTAATGCAAATGGACGAGCCCCATAAACTCTGAAATCGGAATGGGCCGTACTTTGTGTACTATCCATGACGACATAGAGTGGGCTCGAATGGTTCCGAATAACCACAAAATTCGGTGGCGACTCCATCTTTGACTTAAATTTCGAACCCGAGAACAATCTTACCACGAGATTCATTCGCCTACCCAAACCCGCGCGTGGCCGCATCGGGGTGGACCTACGTCATGTCCACACTTTGGCGACTCCGCTGGGGGTACCTGATGTACCACATGTCATCGGGGTTCCTAGGGTGAGACTCGAAGAGAAATCGTTCGCATGTTAGTGTACGCGCATTAGTTTAATGATTCATGCATAACCCAAATTTGCCCGGGCCGGTTACTTGTGACCGACGTCCCACTATACCACGGTGCATTCCTACATGGGTGCGCTAAAGACTTCGATGGTGGAACTCGTATGGGTTTTGCGGCATGTCCTAAGACCAACTCGGCTTAGGGAGTCCGTCCTGATTTACGAGAAAGCCATCGTTGTTGGTATAGACCCTATTTTGACCGACCGAGACTTAGCGTAATGCATACATAAGCGTCGTTATAATGCTTGTTTGACTACGTGCTACTTTGTTTCCGTGTCATTTTTCAAAAACCGTCATTTCAAAATTGCATCTTTCCAAAACCAACCAAATTTCGAAAAACCCCGAAAAACTATCGTTTTGGGACCCATCTTTCCAAAACACCAAATTTGGAAAAAAAACCCCAAAATGCTGTCCATTTCGGGACCCGTCTTTTCAAAATATCCAATTTTCAAAATTCGGAATGCCGCCGAAATTTAGGATCAACGATTTGACTCAAAATATCCTTTTCTTTAGTCGGCATGCTTCCCGTTTTGACTTTCGAATTTCCGACCCCCCCCCCCACCACCTCGATTTTCTGAATTTTCAAAATTCTAATCTCGGTTTTCGAAATCCCGTTTTCGGTTTTCAAACTTTCGGAAATTCACTCATCCTTGCTTTCAAATTTCAAATATCAAACATCCAACTTTCCTAAAAATCTTCCTTATTATAGGACCTACCGTCTATCCGTGTGTCGGGTCTTTGCATAGTATGTAGAAGGTTTATAGCGTCGAAACTCCGTCGATCTTACATCACGAGTATCCCCCTCTTTCCCGAGTCCGCCTTATCTGTCAAGGCACGACCAACCCGCGTAGGGCATACCCCTACAAAGGAAAGTCCGTCTATACACTCGAGTCAAAAAGTCTGGGGAAGAGTCTCACGTGGATCTTCTTTCGAACGGGACTAGGCCCACAAAGCCGAGTCCTAAGGAAGTTATACCACCCACGAGTCATCCGTCTAGGTGTCCTCCTCGAGTCTTTTTCACTTAGTCCTTCCTTTTGTCGCTCGGGATGTACTTTTTATGATTCCAAGATCTGGGTTCGGTTTCTGATTACACGGTGTTCTTACAGACAGGCCGCCGTCAACCAAACACACCCGCAAGATGGAAGCAGCTTTGAACAGTCAGAAGACCTCTGTGGACGCCATCACTACTACAACATGAGTCTATTGCAACATTTTCAATGCAACACTTTCTTGTTATGTTGCAATTTATAATAGTGATATTTTCTATGCAACACTTATCTAAAAAATGTTACGTTTAATCCAAAAATGCAACATTTTCACAAAAATGTTGCAATTATAACATGATTTAGCAACACTTTTTAGTAATTATTGCATTAGTATAACATCTAGCAACACTTGTTAATTTGTTGCAATATTGTTAGGGTAATTGATAACTCATATTAAATAAATAAAATAAAAGATGAGAATGTGAAAGTTCGGATAGATTTTAGAGTAAAGAAACTAAAAAAAATCTCAATTACATATTTTCTCTTACGAAACCAACGTCTCTTACGTATTCTCCATAAGTAAACGCTCAATTAATAAATAGGCATAAAAAACGAGACCGACACTATAAAAAAATACTTTTAGCGGCAATTATTCGTGACGATTAGACTATCAGCCTAGAAAACATACAATTAGTCATATTATTGACAACTCAAACAAATACGAATGAACTCACTTAAACAACGCGTTGGATCCCTGATTGTCAAATACTCCGTATAACTATTTCATTGAACCGCCGAAATTCACTGGTATTTACACCTTCCACCTCAAATTGAATTAGGGTTTAATTCATTTTCCCCACAATATTACTCTAACAATCCTCCCTCAAATTTCATTCGCCATCGATGTAATTTACTCTTCCCACACTTCTACTTCAAATATTCACTCTCTTTCAATTCGCTCAATGGCAGCAGTAAATAGAGCAAAAAAATGAAACCTCAAGGTTCAAAATTATAGTTCTGTTCCCTAATTTTTAGTGTTTCTGTTGAATTTTTGCGGTGCACAAAATTTTGGTTAATTGTCTAAACAACGATGGATTGAATTGAATTGCTTAGGATTTAATGTAATAGGATCAATCACGATACTTGTGAGCAAAAGTTAAAACATTTTTTTGATTCTTTTCCCCTTTGCAATTTCTTAGGATTAATGATTGTTTAATACGGCTATTATCTTTGCATTTTAAGACTTCTGTAATTACAATGATATTTTGGCTTTTGATGCCGATTCTTTCAAATGGGATAGTGTTAATCTTGTTTTAGAATACTTTTATTGATTAGAGTCCTTAATTTTTTATCGTCCTATGTGGGTATGTATAAAAGGTTAGTGGTATTTTTTTGTGCTACAAAAGTGTTCTCCCACAAATAAACGAGAAATGAAGGCGAGACCAACAAGAAAGCATGCTATTGTAATGCACAATGAGAAGCGTGTTTTATACCTTGCTATTTGGCTCTTTTTGTGTAGTTATTCATGTTATAAGCCTGGCTCTAAATAAAATATCATATTATATGCCGAATTTGTTATAAACTTCTAATTATCGAGTTTTTGACTTGGTTTCATGATTCTTGTGAGCTGGATTCAATAATCATATCCCTGAGCTCGGTTTTCCACATTTATCAAGAAGAAATTAGAGAACATGAAAGAACAAAGATGAAAAGAAAGATTGGAGGGCTGTTGTATGCACTAATGCACCTGATGCAATTGATACATCTATCGTGACAGTTTTATTCGAAAGCAATATATGCAGTACATTTGCAGCAGGTTCCGCTTTATACTCAAAGAGATTCGATGGCTCGTTAATGCATCGTTCCGCAAAGCTGCCTGAATTATAGCATGTGCATTAACATCGAATTTAGCCGAGTTAATTGAAGAAACCAGTTGTGTAATATTAGATTCACCCACAAAATATCCAAGATCTAAACATGTGCAATACTTGATGCAAATTTGTATATATTCGAGTAAGTACGGGCTTCGTTTGAAAAGGTCATGAGGTAAATTCCAGCTTCGTTGATCAGGCTACTGTTATTACTAATGCAGGTCGTAAATCGGGTTTACAGATATTCGGTTCAGGCTACAATGGCGTATTTCGAGAGTTTCATTTTCAGGGCTGCCTTTTATGCTTGGTTGCACTGCAATTTAATGCAATTCCAAGCTGCGTTCCCATGTATTTACATCCGACTGAAATGAAGTCTGAATGGAGGGAGAATGTGCAATACATCGATGCAAAGGCGCAACAGACTTTAAACGCATGCTGCGTTACATTGATTAGAGAAGGCTGCGTGATGCTGCTGTTCTGCCACTTATATTTTATGTTCTCTCCTAGAAATGGAAAAGCCCACTTGCATCTCATTTTCTCGTGTTTCAACTGAAGGTATGAAGGGTCACTAGCATTTTGTCTTCATTGGTGAGCTGGCCATTAGCTAGAACAAAAGTCACAGCACATATTCCATTTTCAATATAATTTCTCCTTGATTGTATCATCAAAATTTAAGCCCACTCACAATAATTCCAAACAATTCACACATCAGACCCTTGATATACATTTCACATATGAAAGGAGCTGAAAGGCTAGTATTTGTTTTATTTTTCCTTCTTTCTTTCTCTCGTCTTTTTTCTCCATTTTCCCGCTACGTACCCTACATCTAGTAATTTTAATATTTGGCTAATTGATTATAGAGGGCTAAGATCTTAAGTGAAGCTTGTGGACTGTGGGCAAAAATTATACTGAACGAAATATTTATCAGAAGGGTGATATTTAATCTCATGATTGGAGTAATTAGTGTTATTTGTGTGTAAAACACTAAAAATCTTCATTTATCAGTAGGTTAGCGGGATACATACATGACAGAAGAGGCTTAATGGCCTTATCTATCCATCTACATCTTGGTTATCGGAAAGTATATTATTACCTTATCCATAGTTAGATAGCCTATTTGTATTTGCACTTTAAACTTTGCAGGGGACATCCCAAAGCAAATAGCAACAACTTTATTCAAAGAAGCTTTAGCCGAGGACGTTGCAGAAGGCTACCGTGACATGGATCCTAGAGGTTAAATGAGGTAGACTAACGTGCCTTTATATTCAGTATACAACTTATGATTCTCAGCGATACTCTATTGTTACTAGATTACAGTCCATGTATCAGACACTAGCTATATATGAACAGTTCAGGTTGTGTGTTCGGGATAATACTTATGATATAGTTGGAGGTGTTGTCTCTCAGTGCACATATCCTTAATAGCCTACACTTGATTCGATTTACATCAGGTATAACGCATCTCATTCATCTGATAACCTTGATAGACTTAGGCAGCTAGTATATCGAGGGTATACCAACTACTAAGGTAAAGAACTTCCTAACTCATGCTTTCCACTGCCATTTTATTTTCATTAATTCGTGTCATAATCCTAGAAAGTTGCCTTTAAAAAATTTATATCAAGGTATTATGTAGATCATTATTTTTTCCATTGCGTGAAGTCTTATATTCTAACGTTGGAATAGAACTCTTATTGGCTTATATTCTAACGTTGGAATAGAAATCTTATTGGATTGAACAAATAAATACTCCGTATAGTTGTAAAACCTTTTACGTAAAAAGGACAATGATTCATTTATAAATGCCCATGTTTTTTGTCACAGGCCAACGTTTTGGTTACGTATGGATGCAATGTTAGATGCAAACTTGGATTCACCGAAGAGTTCGAGACGATGTTTATTGATTCATGTAATCATTTTTTTTAAATTTTGTTATGAAAAAAATGAGTACGAAAGATGTACTATAACATGTTCAAAGATGTATTATGAATTATGGATATTGATTTTCGCATATATTCGTCACATATGTTTATGTTGATCAATCAATGATTATTTTAGGATCAATGAAATAAATAGATGTTACAAATACAAATGCAAGTTATTCATTTTCAAGAAATTGCATTAGATCCAGAATAGTGATGCCTTTGATAAAATTTGAAATGTTGCATTAGAAAAAAAAAAGTGTTGCTTTTATGTCTCATTTGCACAAAATAATGTTGCCTAACTTAAAAATAAGTGTTGCAAAATTTCGGAGCGAAGGAACAAAGATGTTGCATTTATATATTTGAAGCGTTGCAATAGCTTCTCCAGTTATGTGTTGCATTAGGAGATCGTTGCAATATTTTTTAAAAATATTGCATTTGAGTAGAAAATGTTGCACAAAGTGTTACATTAGGCTATTGCAACGGAGTTTTAAGCAGCACACTTAAAAATGTTGCTTAAACCATAAAGCAACATTTTTGTGGCCATATGCAACATTTTCGATGCATTGCAATAGCCTTTTATTTTAGTAGTGCATGGTCGTCAAACAGACCGACATTGAAGCCCAACTGACTGAAATAAGGGCTGGTCAAGTGGCTATCGTTGCTCGTATGGCTGCAGTGGAGCAAAGGACTCCTAATACCGAGACCAATGGGTCTCTAACTGAACTTCTTAGTGCGGTTCGCCGACTAGAGGAACAAGTTCACTTAGCTGGGAGTAACAACATCCATCGGGAAAACAGCCGTGAGTATGCCCCGGTGAATGACAAGCTTCCCCCCAAACTTGAACCTCACGGGCCTACCGATGTTCGAGGGAACCGAAGACCCGTTACTACATGTACGGGCCTTTAAAGAATTCATGGCTATCAAGGGAGTAGATTCTACAATGTTCAAGAATCTTTTTGCTGCGTCCCTTGAGAAGCACCCACGGGCCTGGTACTACAGGCTAGACCCGAAAAAATACCCTACTTGGGATGATGTGGCCACCGAGTTTGCTCGGAACTATGCCGACAACACCAAGATCCAAACCACAATGCGATCTCTGGAACTTATGGCCCAGGAACCAAAAGAAGGTTTTACTAAGTACCTTCAACGCTGGAGGGCCGAGAGCGTGAAACTGGTCGATAAGCCCAGTGAGAAGACTTTGGTGGAGGCTTTTGTCAAGAACCTCCTCCCCTCCTACCGGGTTCACCTCCGGTACGCTGTCATACCTAATTTCACCACCCTTACTGAAATGGGTAAGAGGATCAAAGACGACCTGAGACTGGAGGGCTTCACTAAGGCCTCTAGTAAGGGATACCAAGGGGCTTCCTCTTCCACTACTAAACCCCAGGCTGCAATCCGCAACATTTTTGACGCGGTTAATCTACTGGATGCCCCGTCTAAGAAGAACACCCCACCACGGGTTTTCACTGATATAGGTACCACCTATACCTATGCCTTTCAAAGGCTATCCTCAAAAGGCCTAATCCAACCGATAGGCCCAACTCCTGAAGTTCCGGTCGAGCGACGCTCCAAGAACTACAATGCCTAAGCTTATTGCCAATACCACCGAGGCAATGGGCATGATACCGAAAAGTGCTGGAAGCTGAAGCACTTGATCCAGGACTTGATTGAGAGCGGTAAAATCCCGCTACCCGGAGATAAGCCAAGTAACAAGGAGAATCCTTTCAGCTCCCATGCCATCTTTTCCGGGGAGGTGATTGATTGCTCTCACCTTATCTCTCCATTTATCCCGCAAGTGAACGGGATCTGGTTCGACGACGAGGACGATGTCTACCTCGCTAAAGGGGAAACTGTCCCCATCAACTCCGAGGAGATTCGTAAGACTAAATCCCGAGTCTTAGCCAGTAACCACCTTGGTCGTTCCTATCAAGCCACTAGCTCTAGGGAGACCCCTATCCCGACAACCGTCACTGAACCCCTCAGGACAGAAGTCGCCCCTGAGGAGCCGACTGCTGAAACGGCCCTCGTGAAGCAACTAAAGAAGACCCGAGTTGACCTCACTATATGGTAACTCCTAGTTAGCTCACAAGAGCATCGAGAAGCACTCACTAAGGCTCTCGATCAAATCAAGAACGACTCTTTGGTTACCCCTGCTGAAATAGTAGCCACAGTCCTGCCCCATCTAAAGGGCAAAGCTAAGGAAGGAGGCCCAATGATCACTTTCTCGGAAGCCGACCTACCGCCGTTCGGGGCCTCCCATAATCTGGCCCTCTATATTACGGTGATCTGCCGAGGAAAATACCTCCCAATGACCCTAGTTGATGATGGGTCTGTTGTGAATGTCCTTCCATTAAGGACCGCCAAAGCCCTCGGCATTACCGAGGTCGATTATATTCCGACTGCTCAAACCATCCAAGCTTTTGATGGGAGTCCAAAGTCGGTAGCTGGGGCCATAAAGCTGACCATTATAACTGGCCCAATAGAAAAGGAGCTTGAATTCCAAGTGATCGATGTCACCTCGTCATTCAACTTGCTCCTAGGGAGGCCATGGATCCACGCGGTCAAAGCGGTGTTCTCCACCCTCCACCGAAAGATCAAAATGCCTTTGTTCGACAATGTCATTACTTTGGAGGCAACCCCAATGACCGTGGCTAGCTGTAACACCACGGGTCGCACGGACCTCTGGGGGTTCGATTTTGTGGGGATGATCGAGGAAGAGTACCTTTTTAGGCCCTACTTCACTACGAGTATCGACACGATGCTCCAAAACCTAGGGTACTTTCTGGGGCTACCTCTCGACCCGATCTTCCAGCAGGGAAGATTATCGAGGTCCTCAAGGAGGAAGACTCTCACTTCGGCCTTGGTTATGCCACCACTCCGGGAAACGTTGTCCGAGCAGGAATTGAAAAGGCCTGCAACATCATTAATGGTATCCACTTGAGCCCTTAAAGCCCACGGTTGGCTGACCACTTTGTCACACCGGTGTTTGGGGCTATTCAGGTTGGTCTATACCAACCCAATGCTGTGCACCTCGGGACCCAATTGGCCCGGGACTGCAACTACATCCCGGATGATGTGTTCGCCCTCATCCAGTCCGATGGAGCTGAAAATGCTGAGCCCGCGCTGGGGCTACTCTTCGGGGAAGACACCATAGCTCCGACTCCAAAGGAAGACCTGGTCAACCTGATTCTCCACAGCAACAGGTTTGACCCGACCAAGCTGATCTCGGATGTTGGCTCCGAGACGGAAAACAGGGCCTGGAGGAAGACTATCAAATGGATTGATAGTCAAGGAAAGATCTACAAGCTGTCACCGGAGAGGGAGACATGCCTGAGTCTGAGTCCGAGTCCGAGTCGGAGTCTGAGTCTGAGTCTGAGGTCGAGACTAGGGAAGTCGTGCTAGAGTCACTTCTGTAACCCCTCTCCCTTTTGTCATTCCTGCTGCTGGCACTTCGGGGTCTATCCCGAGTGCCTTACCAATTCCGCCTCTGACCAATGATCAGATGGCTGCTCATTTGAGCTGTTTTCAAAATTCTCAATCAATAATAACAACCGTTCTGCTTACGACTTGTCTCTTTTAAATTCTGCTTTCAAAAATGTTTTATACAATGACATTGAGAAACCCGAGGAACAGGTGCCCTTACCTCCGCATCTGATCGAGCAACTAGATCAAAGGGAATCTCGGAATCCGGTAATTGAAGAGACCGAGTCCATTAATGTGGGAACAACCTTAGTGCCTCAGATACTTAAGATAGGGTTATCCTTAGGTCCCGAGGAGAAGCGGCAATTCACAAACCTCCTCCAAGAGTTCAAAGATGTCTTCGCATGGTCCTACAAGGACATGCCGGGGATAGACCGAGAAATAGCCGAGCACCGCATACCGATTAAAGACGGGTGCAAACCGGTTAAGCAAAAGCTCCGCCGAATGAGGCCCGAGAGGTCTCTCAAGGTAAAGGAAGAAGTCGACAAACAGTTCAAAGCTAGCTTCAGACAAGTGTCCGAATATCCAGACTGGGTCGCAAACATCGTGTCGGTTCCTAAAAAGGACGGTAAGGTGCGGGTATGCGTGGAATTTCGGGATCTTAACAAGGCAAGCTCGAAAGATGATTTTTCGTTACCACACATCGACATATTGGTGGATAACACAGCTGATAAGGGTAGTCGTATCCCTAATCAAAGATACCCTAAGGTCCACTAACTAATGTAGATAGTGAAGTAGGGGTCGAACCACCAGGAGACGAGACTCAATTACTCGTTCTAAGGTCTAGACTAAAGATTAAGGGTCACTGTTTTTCTGTTTGTTTAAGTAGACTGACAACTAACTGCTATAAGGTAAATCAATAATAAAAAAGTCTAGGGTCTCAGGTTCACAATGAATGTCAATCGGGTCAGGGAGTCAACTAACAGGTCAATAATCGAACTGTCTAAGGTGTAGGTCCGGTCGGTACTACTACAAACTTTAGAACTAAACTTAACCTGCGGTCGCTAGAATTAAGCTAGTCTACTGATAAGTGTAGTTTGTAGTGCCTATTTTACTATGTTTTGGTCCCATTTTCCTTGTGGAATCGCTCCTTGGGAGCGGTTTATGGGCTTCTTATGCTTCCTCTAGTTCGTTTCAGGTTCCCGAGACCATTCATGAAGAGTTGGAGCGATTCCGACTCAATACATACACTTTGGAGCCAACAAAGCGAAGGAACGATCACTCGAGGCCTAGGATTCGACCCCGAGACCTTGGGACCCGATCCTGAGCCTCTTAGACCCGATCCCGAGTCCCAAAAATCGATAAAAAGCCCATGAGAAGCAAGGAGGGACCAAATAGAGCTTATTTAAGGCTTACAAGGCCCATCCCGATCGGGATGGCCTCAACCCGTCCGGGATGGGGTGCACAAAAGGAGAGGGTTCTGACCTGGGTCCGTCCCGGTCGGGACCAGCCTGTCCCGGTCGGGATGAGCCCGTCCTGGTCGGGACCGGTCCGTCCCGGTCGGGACCGTAGTGCTGCTACCCGCGTCACTTTCTTTCTTCCTCCTTCATTCTTGTAACCCTATATATACTTCCCTCTTGTATTCCTATGATATGTCTTTCACTACCCATTAAACCCTAGACTATTTTAGGTTAGATTAGCTTAGATTAGAGTATATTAGTCGGTAATTAGTTGGTAATCTTAGTTTAGTCTTGTATTAAGGGAATTCTTGAAGAATCCATCCAAGATTGACAACCTTGGTTGATGTATTTGGGTTTTCTCATTAATGCAAGTTTTCATTCTTCCTTTCATCTTGTTAGTAGGTATAATCTTCTTTTCCCTTCTTTTAATCTTGTTTACTCATCCAAGTTTGAATCTTTGTTATTGTTTGTCTTGTTCTTGTTAGTTTCATAATGTATGTTTGGATGTTTGTGTTGTTTCCTCTTGTTTATGTTAGTATTAGTTTGATAATGTTTGAGTAGATTCTTGCTAGGGTTAGTAGGGTGATTTGGGTGTTTAATGGGTGATTAAGGGTTTGTTGGAGATGTTGGTGGAAGTTTTGGGTTTCCTCTTGGTTTGATGCATGGTACATGTTTGTTGAAATGCTTGAATGACATGTATATGCATATGCTTGTTTTTCTTGTCTTTTCTCTTGTGGGTGATAGTTTGCTTGTGGGTTTGGTTCCCTCACTACGTAGCGAGAGCCCAGTGAGGACGACCCCTAGGTCGGTCTACGTAGCGAGAGCCCGGATTCGACCTAGGCCACGATAGTATGCTAGGAACCCCGTTTGTCACGTGTGTCGCCGAGATGGGTTCTAGGAGGAACCTCTAGGTCGGTCTACGTAGCGAGAGCCCGGACCACACCTAGATAACCCGACTACCCCCTTCACCTTAGATCCTCCTCGACCATTCCATCACCCCTTGAACCCGACCTAATCCTAGCCCTTTTCCTTGTTTTCTTCGTCACCTTAGTCTTAGTCTTAGCCTTCCTCCCCTTCTTATCATTCTAGTTTAGCTTAGTTCGTTGACCTAGTCCTGTATTTAGGTGACCTTAGTCTAGACGCCTCATTACCGTCCCCGTGGATTCGACCCGACTTGCCCTAGCTACCCAGTTAGGATTAGCCGGTTATTATTTGACGGTGGGGATCCACGACAAATCCCTCACCATCATCTACCCAAAATATCGTGACCTAATTAGTCCTTAACCCGGTCGGCGAAAAGTCCTAATTTTGATACTAACTAATTAATCCTGGCCAGTAATTAATCAATCAGAATTAAAACAACATTCAGGCGACAGTTCATATGATCAGAGACAGGTCAATTTTCTATAACCCAATTAACACTCATCGATCCCCTTAAACCCTAGATAGAAATTTGCTACTCATGATGATTGTAAATAAACTGACAAAATATGAATTGCAATTAAACATGTTGAATGTGAATTAAATTAAACTACGAGACTGAAATCAGATAACTATGAAAACTAAGAACGAATTAAGACAAGAATTAAACTAGAGAATTAAGACAAGAATTAAACTAGAGAATTAAAATAGAAATTGAAATTAGAATTAAAGATTATCAATACCAAACAATCGAGATCTAAAAAGGGAAGAACGGAATTCGATGAACCTTGCGAAAGAAAACGGGAACGAACGTAGTTTTCTATCTAAGCGAAACTAACGTAATGTTTGAGTATGAAAAAATCAGTCTGACAATCCTCCTCCGACTGATTTAAAAGAAATCAGTTGGACTTACAAAATAGGCCCATAATTCTAATAAGCTGAAATCTGATCCGCGGCCTGGGTATAACGCACTCGATCGAGTGCACACAATGCCACTTGATCGAGTGGATGTGTGATCGTTCCAGATTGAGTTCGTATATGAAGCGCTCGATCGAGTGCCTAGCACTACTCGATCGAGTGGGTGCTGTTGGACTCGTGGTTGAGTTCTTCATTTGCTCCTTGGCTTTTCGTTTTCTTCCTCGTCTTCCGTCCTCGTCTCGGCTATCCGGGTTATTACTCCTAAATATACTCAAAATTGAATCTAATCTGCAAAGTAGCACGAGAACCGACAGTATCGACTTTCTAATAGAAATCGGCATTAAACATATAATTATGGAAGAAGAAAAGCTCAAAAACGGTTGTCAGGGGACAATAAAAAACGATATAAAATACGTTGATCAAACTCCCCTAAACCAAACCTTTGCTTGTCCTCAAGCAAACAACTAATATATACAAACGAGGACAAGTGATGTGAAACACGACTCAGAGCTGAATTACAATCATTCTCCTAAAATGGACTAAAACCGACGAGAAAACATGTAATGCTCAAGAATGCAACGAGATCAATAATCATGCCATAATCAAACAATTGCCTGCCAAACTTTCAATCTTGCAAGACCAATAATGTCGAACTTCCTTACGGTTGTCGCTCGACACTCATAAGTACGGGTAAGTATATATGTGAAGATGAGAAGGGGCAAAGACACTCACTCGACTTATGAAATATGCATGCAATCGAATATGAAATCAATCTCCCCAATTAAACACGTGTTTCACCAATCAGGACCATAGTACATGCCAAGGACTTACAAAGGGTGGCTTATATGTGAGGGAATAAAATGGATTGTGCCTAAAGCACGTATGGAAATGTGGGGCTCAGACCAGTAGTCGCAGCTACACAATAAAAACTACCCATCTAAAAACCTCATCTATAAATTCCGGCCACTAGCTAGAAATAACAACTCAAAAGAGCATAAGAGGGAATTTTGCCATCCTCTAAATTACAGTTCAATTCTAGTTATAACTTATCGACCGTTCCCCGAAAATTACAAGAAGCCTATATATTTTTCTTTTCTTTTTCTTGGAATTTTTCTCCTTTTTTTCAATTCCATATTCTTTCTTTTCTTTCTTTTTCATGCTTCCATATTTTTTCCAATTCAGACAAGGGGAAGGCGAATACAAAGTCACATAACAGTATTACCCACTAAGATCTAATAGATGTAAGAATCCTAATTATGACCGATTAGTGGAATAATTCCCAATTAAGTTCACTGCAACTGTCCTGGTAAGGTAGGCTGTTCTGGGTTGTAGCTAATTGATATAAATATCATGAAAACTAGCTTACAACAGCTGAAACGGGCTAAACAGAGGAAAAATAACCTAAATCTACAGGGTAGTAAAAATGGGTCATTTTAGCTGTGTGGAGCTCGTCAAAAACAGAAATGCCTTTCCTCATGTACCTCCTCCTCAAACCAAACACGTATTCAATATCAAGAGACAGACGTCATATTTATGCAAATTTATGTTACACAATCCATAAGGAGAAACCACTCAATTTATATAATAATATAAAAAGGCAAACTAAGAAGTCTCCTTTCTAATAAGTCGACATGTGGCATCACTACAAGCCAACACGTGACATCACTACAACTCTACAACTCAATCCTTAAGCTACTAAATGAAGGTGTTTGATTTTTTGTTTTAGAAAAAAAATTCCTTTGATAATAAGTGTAAATGAAGGTGTTTGATTCCTTTTATTCATCACTACGGAAGATTAACAAGTTGGTGACTTCGAAGTATCTTTGTACTTTTATCTATAAATATAATCAATATGTTTCTATAAAAATATTTTAACTTATTCTAATTATAAAATACCAAAATTTAGAATTTAGCATGTTGCTTTTAGAATGACGACATTAATAACACAAATGACATTTATACCCTTCCCTCATAATTAGTTTCTAATATATTTTTTAACTTAATAATAAAGACGATAACGATAATTAAACACATAACTAACGATGTTAACAATTTAAGCGGAAAAATATCAATTGATAACCAACGACGGTGATTAATGAGATTAACAATAATAAGACACATAATTAACATTTTACAATTAAACGATCATGACGTAAACTATAATTAAACAATTATTTAACACTAAATTTAATCATTTGCATAAGTTTAAAAAATATTTAGACAAAATAATTAAACAAGTAATTAACGATTTAAAGATCTAATTTACGTCTATTATAAATATTAATAAAACCCCAAAAATTGTCTCAGACCTCTTCCAGACTATAGAACACTTCAAGACTAAAACAAAGGGGATATAAATTCTTCTCAACATAAAACAAACATGTCTCGTGCGTTTGCACGGGTGAAAAAACTAGTTCCTAAATATAAATGAGACCGGTTTAGATGTTACTGGCCTAGGAAACTCTAAATCCTCAGAATTTTTGTGGTTTGCCGACAAAATGGTCAAATTTACTCATTTGGCAATTAACGGTTCAATAGGCAATCATATCAAAATCATCTCATCTCAAGTATTACATGCATTCAGGTACGAATTTAGCTGTCAATTAGGAGAGGTCATGTAAAATGCAATTTCATCATCGTCGTTTTGCATGTTTCACAACAGACACAAGACAGACACAAAGCACACAAAAATAAAATCTTTTTGGATTTTTCTGATTTTTCAATTTTTTTTGAATTTTTAAAAAATTTTGAAAGCACACAAAAACACACAAGTTCTCCCCCAAACCTAAATGTCACAGTGTCCTCAATGTGACTCTACAGCATATATGACAAACAAATCCACAGGCAATCCTAAGGACAACTCGACCTAAGGGGAAGAAAAAATCTAAGAAAACAATAAAAACAGAAATAAAAAGGAAAGAAAGTACCGTATATACAATGGTAGCTCCCCCAAACTGGCTAATCAGCCATATCGTCGTCTCCACCGGTCCCAGATGGACCGGCTCCAGTATCGCCCTGGCCTGAGCCGCTAGTACCACCCTGCGGACCCGACTGTCGCAAGTCTCTCAACCACTGTGCTCCTAGGCCGCCGTAGGTGTGCCTGTAGTCCGGACCCCAAGCAGCTGGATCAACCCCATAATCGTGGAAAATACCACTAGTATCTCCGGGACCTCTCCAGTAGGACGGGTGCTGAGGCGCCGAGATTCCTTGAGTAAGCATGAACTCGTGGATCTCTCGGTTGACAATGCTCTGATTAATCCCCTCGTGTACCCGTCGCTGGTGCTCGTAAACTGGATCATACATAAATGGATACGGGTGCGGAAACTCGGCACCCGGAGTCTGGAACGAGAAGGTCGGGGTGTGTGTGTGTGTGGCCCTGTGGGGGCTCGGTCTCATCGGGTTCGGTCTCTACACGAACCCTACGTTGAGGGGGTTGAACGCCCTCGCCGAAAATGAAGAGCTCCTCGGGAATGAGATAGCGTAGTGGGTCGGGTGTGTTCTCACCCTCGAGAGTGGGTTGTAATGCAAGTAGTGGGGGTAGGATTGTACCTTCGACAACCGGGAGTTTCATCCAAACCTTGTCCCGGATGCGCCAGCGAAAATTCAGGGGATTGCCCCGAATCCACTTCAAAGTGGAGAAGAGGTAGCTATGGTCTAGCAAAGGGACGCGGTCGGCGAGACTCTCAAAAGTGACCGTATCCCCAAAACCCATAACATAGCGCTTTGCTAGCGCGGTGACAATGGCTCCACAACCGAGCGGTCCAGATCCACGGATCTGGCGCTCGATTCCGACACAGATCATACCCGGTGCACTAAACGCCTTCAGGGATCGCCTAAAGGGGTTTAGGTAGTGTCCTAAAATCAACACCTCCAATGAGTGAAGTTTACTCATGTCGAGCGTGGAAAAACCACATGACTCAAAATTCGCAAGAAGAGGCGGATAGTAGGGTGTGGGATGGCGTTGAGTGCCATAGCGGTGACAGATGCTAGAGCGTCTTGCTTGCCACAACAGGAACAGGAATGCAAGGCAGCCGGCTGTTCAGCCTATGCCAAGCTATGAAGAAATTACTTGCAGGGACGAGGCCCAGAGAGCTCGTTTAGTTACCTTGATACTTAGGACGATGGAGGCTACCCGGTGCGTTTCGGGGTGGATTCCTTCTTCCTGCCATGACTATAGCATAATAACAAAACAAAATTGCATAAAAATCCCACAAAAAATATCAAATTTCGGCCAAAATCAGACCCTATACACAAAAATCAATTTTTGAGCACAAAGTGGTGAAATCAACACAAAATCAAGCATGCAATGGGATTAGTATATAACTAAGGATGAAATTATACCATAAAACCAAGAAAAGAAGTGAGGAAATCAAAAACCCGAAATTTACCTTGAGTAGCTCGAAAATTTCGAAACTGGGGGAAGAGGGGACTAAAAATTCACAAAATAACACCAAGGAACACAAGTAGATACTACTAATTGCAAGTTAGAAGCAAAAATCGTGAGTTTTGGTGAAGATTTTGATAAATTGGGAGTGATTTGGGTAAATTGGGGGTTAGGGTTCTTAACACTAGTAAGGGGGAAAGGGTTTTAATTAGAAAAACTGATTTCAAATAAGGGAATAGGAAACAAGTAAAGGGGACGAAAAAACCGAAATTGAACCCGATTCAGGGGCAGTCGACCGAGTGCATGGGACACTCAATCGAGTGACCACTGCACCTGCTACTTTTTACCTTTTTTCCTTTAAATTGCTTCAAAATCCTGAAATTAAATCAATTAAACCGTAAAATTTCCTCGTCCTCACTTGATAATTAATACTAAATCCCAATTAAAGCTACCAAGCTAACTAAAAATGAAATAAAAAATGCGGAAAGGGAAATTACAAATTTATACAAGTGGTGTCGGGTTGCCTCCCGGTTAGCGCTGGTTTTTACGGTCCCGCTCGACCGGTTTACCTCAATTGGATTAGGTGGAATCGAGTGTGTCGTTGAGGTCCATGGCCTCTATGACACCGACATATGCACCTTCGTGATAGAGCTTGAGGCGTTGACCGTTCACCTTGAATATTTCGCCTTTGTCGGTAGTGAGTGTAACCGACCCGAATTTATTTACTTCAGTCACCGTGAACGGTCCAGACCATCGGGATTTAAGTTTCCCGGGAAAGAGTCTAAGTCGGGAATTAAATAAAAGTACCTTATCGCCGACATGGAACTCTCGGGGGATAATGCGCTTATCATGCCATCTTTTGGTCCGCTCCTTATAAATTCTCGCGTTATCATAAGCATGGAGACGGAATTCATATAGTTCGTTCAATTGCATGAGGCGCTTCTCTCCTGCTAGCTTCAGATCGAGATTGAGCTCCTTTAAGGCCCACATAGCCTTAAACTCGAGCTCTACGGGTAGATGGCAAGCCTTGCCATAAACAAGCCTATACGGGGATGTCCCGATAGGAGTCTTGAATGCGGTCCGGTAAGCCCAAAAAGAATCGTCGAGCTTCGAACTCCAATCTTTTCTAGAAGTATGGACAACTTTCTCGAGAATAGACTTGATCTCACGGTTTGAAATCTCGACTTGTCCACTAGTTTGTGGATAATAGGCTAGCCCGGTACGGTGGTGAACACCGTATTTCTTCAATAGCTTAGTGAGTTGGCGTTCATGAAAATGTGAACCGCCATCACTAATAACAGCCCGTGGGACCCAAAAAACGCGGGAATATTGTCTTCTTAAAGAGCCGGATCACCACGTTAGCATCGTTAGTAGGTGAAGCGATGGCTTCCACCCACTTTGAAACATAATCTACGGCGACCAAAATATACCGATTCCCATAAGAAGAAGGGAACGGTCCTTAATAATCTATACCCCAAATGTCAAATAATTCTACCTCAAGAATCCCGGTTTGAGGTATTTCGTGTCGCCGAGAAATATTTCCCGTTCGTTGGCATGCGTCGCAAGAACGGATAAAAGTGGTGGCATCCTTGAGAATAGTGGGCCAATAAAAGCCCGATTGCATTACCTTCGCGAAGGTCTTCGAAGGACCATGATGTCCACCATAAGGAGAGGAGTGGCATCTAGTGAGGATAGAATGTACCTCACTCTCGGGAATACACCTCCTAAATAAGCCGTCTGCACATTCTCGGAAGAGATACGGGTCGTCCCAAAAATACCTCTTCACATCATGTAGAAATCGCTTCTTCTGCTGATACTGAAGGTCGGGAGGTAGAGTACCTCCAACTAGGAAGTTGGCATAATCAGCATACCATGGAGTATCCATGGTAATAGCGAGCAAATGGTCATCGGGGAATGAATCGTCAATTGGGGCGAGATCCCCACCATCATATCTTAGCCGGGATAGGTGATCGGCTACGACATTCTCGGCCCCGGACTTATCACGGATCTCTAAGTCAAACTCCTGCAGTAATAGGATCCATCTAATAAGTCTCGGTTTGGCCTCCTTCTTCGCTAGAAGGTACTTCAAGGCTGCATGATCTGTATACACTATCACCTTCGAGCCAATGAGATAGGCTCGAAACTTGTCTAGAGCATAGATGATGGCCAATAACTCCTTCTCCGTAGTAGCATAATTGATCTGCGCCATATCTAATGTTCGACTAGCATAGTAGATCGCATGTAAAGCCTTGTCTTTCCTTTGCCCGAGCACGTCTCCTACAGCGTAATCGCTAGCATCGCACAAAACCTCGAAAGGCAAATCCCAATCAGGAGCTCGGATAATAGGTGCGGAAACAAGAGCCTGCTTAATCCTGTCAAAAGCTCGAGCACACTCGTCAGTAAAGACGAACGGGGCATCTTTGAGGAGCAGCTGAGTTAGAGGTTTGGCAATCTTGGATGAAACGGCGGTAAAAACCCGCGTGACCAAGAAAACTCCGCACACCCTTAACATTAACGGGGTATGGTAATTGCTCAAGCACCTCGACTTTCGCTTTATCCACTTGGATGCCGCGTTCGGACACTAAATGACCCAAAAAGACTCCCTCAGTCACCATGAAGTGACATTTCTCCCAGTTTAAGACCAAATTGGTCTCCTCACAACGTTGCAAGACCCGTGTAAGATTAAGTAAACATGCATCATAATCAGTGCCATATACACTGAAATCATCCATGAAGACTTCCATGACAGACTCGATAAGGTCCGAAAATATGGACATCATACAACGTTGAAAAGTGGCTGGGGCATTACAAAGGCCAAAAGGCATCCTTCGGTATGCGAAGGTGCCGTAAGGACAGGTGAAAGTTGTTTTCTCCTGGTCGTCTGGGTGAATTCGGATTTGGAAAAATCCCGAGTAGCCATCTAAGTAACAAAAGTACTTGTGGCAAGCAAGGCGCTCTTGCATCTGGTCAATGAAGGGGAGTGGGAAATGGTCTTTTCTAGTAGCTACGTTCAGCTTACGGTAGTCAATACACATTCTCCATCCAGTCACTAATCGAGTAGAAATAAGCTCATTCTTCTCGTTCGTGATAACCGTGGTCCCTCCCTTCTTAGGGACCACTTGGACTGGACTAACCCATTTAGAGTCGGAAATGGGATAGACAATGCCAGCATCTAGGAGTTTCATAACCTCCTTCTTAACCACATCCTGCATGTTCGGGTTCAACCTACGTTGTCCCTGAATGGATGGTCTATGGTCTCCCTCTAAGTGAATGCGATGCATGCAAAACTCGGGACTAATACCGCGTAGGTCATCAATATTGTACCCAATAGCCTTCTTATGTCGTCGTAAGATGACTAACAACTTCGAAAGTTGGCTATCTGTGAGTGCAGGGTTGACAATTACGGGGTTTAGACCCTTATCATCTAGAAATGCATATTTCAGATTAGAGGGGAGGGGTTTTAGTTCAGGTTTACTCACCTCGACCTCCTTTTTAGGGGTGCCGAGACTGTATACCTTCTCTATAGTGCTCTCCTTTCCGTTTAGCATGCGTTCCAGCTCATCTACTTCCGCGCTCCATGATCTCTTCTCGGCATCAGCATCGCCGGATGTTAGAAATTTCTCCAAAGGGTCCCTGCCAAGATAGTCGTCAATATAATTTTCTATTTCCAAATCAATGACATCTATGCTATAGCAGGACTCTTCTATCATGGGCTTCTTAAGAGCGTGATCGAGACTAAAAGTCACGGTGTTATCTCCTACGGAGAGTGTGAGCTTCCCATTCTTGACGTCGATGATCGCCCCTGCCGTGTGTAAGAAAGGGCGACCGAGGATAATAGGTATTATGGCGTCCTCAGCCATGTCTAAGACGACAAAGTCTACGGGAATAAAGAACTTCCCTACTTGGACTGGAACATCCTCTTAGACACCTAAAGGATATTTGACCAATCGATCAGCCATCTGCAGAGTCATATTAGTACATTTCAAAACACCCATATTCAATTTCTGACAAATAGAGTATGGCATGACACTGACGCTAGCTCCTAAGTCACACAGGGCCTTATCGATAGCTAATGTCCCTATAGTACAAGGGATAGAAAAACTCCCTGGATCCTTGAGCTTGGGCGGAGTACGACTCTGTAGTAGCGCGCTGCATTCTTCTGTGAAAGCAACTGTCTCAGTCTCACTAAAAGACCGCTTACGAGTTAGTATTTCCTTCATAAATTTCGCGTAAGCAGGAACTTGAGTGATTAAATTAGTAAAAGGAACACTTACCTGCAGATTCTTGACGACTTCCATAAACTTACCGAACTGTTGATCAAGCTTTGTCTTACGTTGTCGGTGGGGAAATGGAAGTATGATCGGAATCGCAAGCTCCTTTGCTTGAGACGGGGACGCTTGAGAAGAATTAGCATCCTTAATTGGAACCTGGGGATGAAAAGAAGATGAGTTAGGCGTTACGGTTTCCACTCGATCGCGTACAGGCTGACTCGGTCGAGTGTCATCATACTCGATCGAGTCACCTGTATGCACTCGGTCGAGTGGTATCACTGGGGGGCTACTGACTACGTTTGGAGGGTCTACTCGACCGAGTGGGCTGATACCACTCGGTCGAGTGACCTCCAACTCGATCGAGTCAGGTGTAACTCGGTCGAGTTGACTACGTGACTGCTCTCTGCCAAGTTTTTTGGGGTCTACTCGATCGAGTGGGGTGGTGTTACTCGATCGAGTGACCTCTATCCGTGGCCTGCTCGATGCTTCTTCGGTTAGCTCTTGCTTCTCCAACTCGGTCACATCAACCACAACATACTCCTCGGGCATCTTCGGACCGTCATAATGGGTTTCGCATCTCAATGTGATCGCATTGGCTTGCTCGTGTGATTGTTCGCCTTGAGGAGGTAGAGTACCTGGTGGCCTAACTTGCTTCTGGGTGGCAAGTTGTGCTACTTGGGTGTCTAGCATCTTGTTTTGGGCAAGTAGCTGGTTCACTTGGATTTCTAGCTTATTATGACTTTGGATACCTTGCTTCAATAAAGCCTTGATCTCCGCATACTCGGTGTTGGTTGGAGCTTGAGCTTGAGCTTGGTTTTGGTTTTGTGGGATCGGCTGAAATTGTTGTTGGTTCCCCCACCCTTGTTGGTTACCCCAAGGTTGGTTACCCCAAGGTTGGTTATTGCCCCACTGTTGTTGGTTACCCCAATTTTGTTGCCCTCCTTGGAATTGTTGTCGGTTATTGCTATGGCTTTGGGAGAGACGGTTATGAGGTGCTACATATGGGAAGGTTTTGTTACCGCCGGGTGGTGGTGGGTTAAGCACGTTTTGACTCCTATAAGACAACAAGGACTTGTCATAGCCTGGTTGGTTCATGTAGGGTTGGGGTGGTCTCATGGATTGAAATGCATTTGCCGCTTCTAAACTCACACACTCTTGGGTATAATGACCCGTATTCCCACAATTCTCACAAACAACCTCAGACATTGCATTAACTTGGTACATACCGCCTTGTTGTTGTTGGTTTTGGGTTCTAGCAAGCTCCATGGAGTCAATCCGCTTAGTTAAAGCGGCTAGGTGGCTAACTATGGCATTTGATGACTCGGAGTCACCACTATTTCCCAGGGTGTTACCTCGTGGATTTCCCCAACGTGAGTGATGAGTAGCCATATCTTCAATCAATTTCCATGCTTTATCATCATCAACGTTGTTTTGGAACCTGCCATTAGCTTCAGAATCGAGCGTAGCTCGGCAATCGTCATATAAACCATTATAGAATTGATTGCACAAAAACCATACCTCGAATCCGTGATGTGGGCACTCCTTGACTAGCTTTTTAAACCTTACCCACGCCTCGTAGATATTCTCATGAGATGTCTGTCGGAAGTTAGTAATCTGACTCCTCAAAATGTTGGTCTTCTGCGGCGTGTAGTAGTGCTTATAAAAAGCTAAGGCTAGGGAGTTCCAATATGTGATTCCCTCAAAAACGCGGTCTAGATCCATGATCCAGTCTCTTGCGTTGTCGCGTAGGGAGAACATGAACAGCATCTCCATCACCTCTTCTTGTGTTACTCCCGCGGGGAGTGGAATAGTTGAGCAATAGTCGGTGAAGAGCTTCATGTGCTTCGCCGGGTCTTCATCAGGACCTCCACCGAATTGATTTCGCTCCACTAACGTGATAAAAGCGGGGGGAATCTCAAAGGTACCTGTAGTGGCCGTGGGCCTCTTCAAAGGTTTCGGTAGGGAACTTTGCTCCGACTCGGAATGGCTAGCAAGTTTGGGAGGCATCTTGACTAGCGGTGTCTCAGGGGCAGTAGTGGAATTATCCTCTTCAAAGGACAGTGCTTCGGATATATGCTCGTCGTCCGAATGTTCCACTGATTCTGATCTTTCTGTCTCAGCAATCTCCTTGTAGAATTTCCTAGACCTGCGGAGAGTTCTCTCTGGTTCAGGATCGAATGGTGGTACGTAGCTGATGGTAGGGATTTGTCACGTCCCCAACCGTCAATAATTAGCCGGCTAATCCTAGTGGGTAGCTAGGGTAAGTCGGGTCGTGTCCACGGAGATGGTATTGTAAGGTTTTGATAAGTGTAGTTTGTAGTGCCTAATTTACTGTATTTTGGTCCCATTTCCTTGTGAAATCGCTCCTTGGGAGCGGTTTATGGACTACTTATGCTTCCTCTAGCTCGTTTCAAGTTCCCGAGACCATTCATGAAGAGTTGGAGCGATTCCGACTCAATACATACACTTTTTGGAGCCAACGAAGCGAAGGAACGATCACTCGATACCTTGGATTCGACCCCGAGACCTTGGGACCCAATCCCGAGCCTCCAAGACCCGATCCTGAGTCCCGAGAATCGATGAGAAACCCATGAGAGGCAAGGAGGGACCAAAAGGAGCTTAAAGGAGGCCTACAAGGCTCATCCCGGTCGGGATGGCCTCAACCGATCCCGGTTGAGGTGCACAAAAGGAGACCCTATTGATCTGAGCCCGTCCCGGTCGGACCAACCCGTCCCGGGCGGGACCAGTCCGTCCCGAGCGGGAAGGAGCAGGGGGCAGCACGCATTGTTTCTATTCTTCTCCTTTCCACTTGGAACCCTATATATACTCTTCCATTGTTTTGTTTAGGGGATATACTTCATTAGACACTAAACCCTAGATTATTTTAGCATAGATTAGCATAGATTAGTGTAGATTAGTCTTTAGATTATCGTTAATCTTAGATTACTCCTTGTATTAAGGGATCTCTTGAAGAATCCAACCAAGATTGACAACCTTGGTTGATGTATTTGGGTTTTCTCTTTTATACAAGTTTTCATTCTTCCTTTCATCTTGTTAGAAGGTATAATCTCTCTTTTCCTTTCCTTTATTCTTGTTTATCATTAAAGTTTGATTCTTTGTTCATTGTATTGTTCTTAGTTTATTGTCTTCACTAGTTTCATTATGGTTGTTTTGATTCTTATGTTGATTTCTCTTGTTAGTGTTAGTTTTTGCATAGATATGTTAGAGTAGATCCTTGCTAGGGTTATTAGGGAGATTGGTTGTGATTGTGGATGATTAGGGTGAGATGGGTAGTACTAGATGTTGTTTTTGTTGTTTCTCATTAACCTTGCACTCCACATGTTCGATTAAATGCTTGTGAGACTAGAGACGATCAATCCTTGTTTTTATTGCATATTCTCTTGTATGTATGTGTTTGGTTGGTTGGTTTGTTCGTCCCACTACGTAGCGAGAGCCCGGTGAGGATGACCCCTAGACCGATTACGTAGCGAGAGCCCGATCGGTGTTACCTAGGCCTCGAAGGCATGCTAGTAACCCCGTTTACCCCTTTTCGTTTTCTTCGCATCCATGAACCCGACCTAACCCTAGTTTTCATTCTTTGCTTTATCTAGTCGTTAGTTACTTGTTTTGTCTTCCTTTTTCTTGTCTAAGACCTTAGACTAGTACGTAGCCTCCCCCCCTAGAATAGCTCGTCTCGAACCTAGTCCTAGACCGTAGCACCCATTAGTCCGAACGCATTTTCCGTCCCTGTGGATCGACCCGACTTACCCTAGCTACCCTTGTTAGGTTAGTTGGTTATTATTTGACGGCGGGATCCACGACAAATCCTCTCCCATCAGGTTTAGACTAAGTCGACCTAAAAACGAGACTAAGCTACCAAAATGACACAAAGAGAATGATAGATGGTAAACTATGATGGTTGGAGATGAAGGAAGTGGACTAACAAAGAACTAGCTATAACAAGATTAAAATGAATAACTAGAGACTAACTAAACAATGACACTATAGGAATGATGACTAACTAGGAGGATGAAATCAAATATGGAAGGAAGTGGGGTAGGTCGGGTTCTTAAGTGTAGAAGGGTAATTGGGTGATCAAGGGTGTAGGTGTCTCCTAGTTGCTAGAATCGGTCCGGGCTCTCGCTACGTAGACCGATGCCGAGGTAGGTTCGCGCTCTCGCATCTAAACCCTAGTCCGCACTCTCGTGTCTAAGACTAACCTCAACACAACCACAAAATAGACAAACAATGAGAAGATGAGCACAAGTATGGGGAGCATTGGCCACTACTACTCACACAAGCAAATCAACAAACACATAGAGTGCCCATTATGTGACTAACAACAAAAGAGTCATAGGATGTACCTCTCCTCGTGGTAATAGCATTTACATGCTCGAATTTTGGTGTTTCACCTTGAGGAGGTAGTTGCCCATTTTGTCTTGAGGAGCTTCCCGAAGCAATTTGAGATAATTGGGTCTCAAGCATCTTCGTACGGGCATCTGTTGTCGCGTTTTCCCCTTGAATATAAGCAAAGAACTCTTGTTGGTTTCTTGACATCTCCATTTGATTTTTATGCAACTCTTGATTACTCTTTTGCACATCCAACATAGTCTTTTGAATGTTGAAATCTCGAGGAGGAGATTGTGGATTATGCGGAGTATCGGTGAGGGCTAATGGAGTACCATAATCATGAATAGGAGACCGGCTCCTAGGCTTGCTTTGTTGTTGTTGACCTTGAGTTTCTTGTTGTTGACGGTTCCCTTGGAACCCATGAGAATTGCCTTGATTAAGGCCTTGATTGTGATCTTGAAACCCTTGGTTGTGGTTTTGTTGCCCTTGAAAGCTTTGGTTTCCTTGGAAACCACCTTGATTGAAGTTCCCTTGTTGGAACCCTTGATTGTTGTTGTGGAAGGTACCTTGGTTATTTTGCTTGAAGTTGTTGAAGGGTCTTGGATTACCCACATAACCTTGATAACCTTGATTGTTGTCCCTTAAGGGAGGTGGAACATAGGGACGAGATTGCATAGCTTGTTGTTGAGGGACTTGATTGGAAGCTTGGTATTGATTAGAATAGGAGGCACCTTGCTTGAACGCTTGAAAGGCGTTCACTTGCTCAACACTTCCCCGACAATGCATAGGATCATGACCAACGATTCCACAAGTATCACACATCCCATAATAAGGTGTAGGGGGTACAACTCCCAAAGCATTAATTTCATGAACCGAGTGTTGGTTGGAGGAACTAGAGCTTTGAACTTGGTTGAGGTGGCTTCGGAGCTTCTTGTCAATGGTCTCCATGTGAGTTCTTAGTTGAGCCCCAAGATCAATGATTAATTGAGTAATAGCATCAACCTCGTGCCTACCTCCTCGATTCGCCTTTCTAGGCCTAGAGTATTGGGAATTGTGCACCGCCATCTCTTCAATTCTTGCCCAAGTTTGATCGTCATCAACCTCGGTAAACCTACCATTGGAGCCCATATTGAGTATAGCTCTTGAGTCCTCATATAAACTGTTCCAAAACTGTTGGACTAAGAACCATTGTGAAAGTCCATGGTGGGGGCACGATCTAACCAAAGATTTAAACCGCTCCCAAGCTTCATAAAGGCTCTCTTCATCCCGTTGTTGGAAACCGGTGATGGAGGCCCTAAGCAAATTTGTCTTCTCCGGAGGGTAAAATTTTTGATAGAACGCCAATGCAAGTTTCTTCCAAGTATCGATACCCATGGTTGCCCTATCGAGACTCTTGATCCATTGCTTTGCTTTTCCTATGAGAGAGAACGGGAAGAGTACCCAACGAATTTGATCTTGAGTAACCCCGGTTTGAGAGATAGCATCGCAATAATCGGAGAAGGTCTCCATGTGTTGGTGCGGGTCTTCGGTGGGCAAACCACTAAATTGATTCCTCTCCACAAGTTGGATAAATTGTGTCTTTGCCACAAAATTCCCGGTATAGGTATCCGGTAAAGCACTCGGTCCCGGCAAGACATCCTCGGTAAAAGTGGGGTGAGATGAAAACTTCGGCATGATTGGATTTGCGGGAGATGATGGTGTAGACGGTGTTGATGTAGAACTAGACGGGGAACTAGGAGAAGAAGAATGGATAGATGAACCAAAGGGATTTATGAAGATCCCTTCGGCCGTCTCTCGAGGTGACTCGTTAAAGTCGGATCCTTGAGCTTGCTCTTGATAGGTATTGCTAGCGCTTGGTTGAGAGATTCTAACCCGGTCAATCGTCCGTTGGCGAAAGGCTCGAAAGAGTCTTTCCGGCTCTAGATTAAAGAGAAAGAAATTGCCTCCCCTCCTAGGCATACACTACACACTAGAACAAACGTGAGAACACCTAGTGCTTTATGGGCACTAGGCAACGACAATAAACAAGCACAATCGAAAGACAAAAAGAAAAGAAAGCTAAGTAAACAAGACAAAACTACAAAATATGCACAAGAGATGATAGAAGAGCACAAAGAAGGGTAACTAAGTCTAGCTATAAGCAAACTAAGTCTAAACAATGCACCGTCCCCGGCAACGGCGCCAAATTGATGGTAGGGATTTGTCACGTCCCCAACCGTCAATAATTAACCGGCTAATCCTAGTGGGTAGCTAGGGTAAGTCGGGTCGTGTCCACAGAGACGGTATTGTAAGGTTTATACTAAGTCGACCTAAAAACGAGACTAAGCTACCAAAACGACACAAAGAGAATGATAAATGGTAAACTATGATGGTTGGAGATGAAGGAAGTGGACTAACAATGAACTAGCTATAACAAGATTAAAAGGAATAACTAGAGACTAACTAAACAATGAAACTATAGGAATGATGACTAACTAGGAGGATGAAATCAAATATGGAAGGAAGTGGGGTAGGTCGGGTTCTTAAGTGTAGACGGGTAATTGGGTGATCAAGGGTGTAGGTGTCTCCTAGTTGCTAGAGTCAGTCCGGGCTCTCGCTACGTAGACCGATGCCGAGGTAGGTTCGCGCTCTCGCGTCTAAACCCTAGTCCGCACTCTCGTGTCTAAGACTAACCTCATCACAACCACAAAATAGACAAATAATGAGAAGATGAGCACAAGTATGGGGAGCTTTGGCCACTACTACTCACACAAGCAAATCAACAAACACATAGAGTGCCCATTATGTGACTAACAACAAAAGAGTCACCTTTACCCCTAATCAAACCCTAATCACCCATAATCTACCCCTAATCCCCCTACTAACCCCACAAGAAGACTACTCACTCATTATCAAGAAGAAACCAACAATAATAAGAGAAAACAACATGAAAAACCAAACATCCATAATGAACAAGATGAACAATAACAAGAACAATATATAAAGATTGAAACTTGATTAAATAAACAAGAACAAGAGTAAAGAAGATTATACCAACAACCAAATGAAGAAAAAGATGCAAACTTGTATAAATAAGAACCCAAATCAACTCCAAGGTTGTCAAGCTTGGAGAAATCTTCAAGAACCCAATTAATACAAGACTAGTTACAAACTAGATTAAAACTAAGATTAAAGGAAGATTAAAGGAAGATTTAAAACTAAATGGATGAACTCTAAATCTAGGGTTTATATCTTGTAGAGAGGCTTAAGAGAGTCTAATGTAATGTATGATCCATAAACAATACAAGAGGGAAGTATATATATGGGTACAAGAATGAAGGAGGATAAAAGAAACAAAAGCGTGCAGCAGGTCCACGGTCCCGACCGGGACGGGATCATCCTGACCGGGACGGGCTGGTCCTGGCTGGGACGGACCCAGGTCAGTAGGTATGCTATTTGTGCAGCCCATCCTGGACGGGATGAGGCCTTCCCGACCGGGATGGGCCTTGTATGCCTCAAATAAGCTTCTTTTGGTCCCTCCTTGCTTCTCATGGGCTTCTCATCGATTCTCGGGACTCAGGATCGGGTCTAAGAGGCTCGGGATTGGGTCCCAAGGTGTCGGGGTCGAATCCAAGGCATCGAGTGATCGATCCTTCACCTTTTTGGCTCCAAAAAGTGTATGTATCGAGTCAGATTTGCTCCAACTATTCACAAATGGTCTCGGGAACCTGAAACAAACTAAAGGAAGCATAAGTAGCCCATAAACCGCTCCCAAGGAGCGATTCCACAAGGAAAATGGGACCAAAACACTACGAAATAGGCACTACAAACTACACTTATCAGTAGCCTGAAATTCTAGAGGACCTGGGCATACGAGGAAACTACAGAAAAGATGTGAGAAATGGTCTCAAGGAACTGAAGTTCCTCGAGACAAGCAACCAAAAGACTAAAACACAGAACAAGTAAATAAATAACACCGTCTCCCCGGCAACGGCGCCAATATTTGATAGGGGTAGTCGTATCCCTAATCAAAGATACCCTAAGGTCCACTAACTAATGTAGATAGTGAAGTAGGGGTCGAACCACCAGGAGACCGGACTCAATTACTCGTTCTAAGGTCTAGAATAAAGATTACGGGTCACTGTTTTTCTGTTTGTTTAAGTAGACTGACAACTAACTGCTATAAGGTAAATCAATAATAAAAAGGTCTAGGGTCTCAGGTTCACAATGAATGTCAATCGGGTCAGGGAGTCAACTAAAAGGTCAATAATCGAACTGTCTAAGGTGTAGGTCCGGTCGGTACTACTACAAACTTTAGAACTAAACTTAACCTGCGGTCGCTAGAATTAAGCTAGTCTACTCAAAATATCGTGACCTAATTAGTCCTTAACCCGGTCGGCGAAAAGTCCTAATTGTGATACTAACTAATTAATCCTGGCAGTAATTAATCAATCAGAATTAAAACAACATTCAGGCGACAGTTCATATGATCAGAGACAGGTCAATTTTCTATAACCCAATTAACACCCATCGATCCCCATAAACCCTAGATATAAATTAGCTACTCATGATGATTGTAAATAAACTGACAAAATATGAATTGCAATTAAACATGATGAATGTGAATTAAATTAAACTACGAGACTGAAATCAGATAACTATGAAAACTAAGAACGAATTAAGACAAGAATTAAACTAGAGAATTAAGACAAGAATTAAACTAGAGAATTAAAATAGAAATTGAAATTAGAATTAAAGATTATCAATACCAAACAATCGAGATCTAAAAAAGGAAGAATGGAATTCGATGAACCTTGCGAAAGAAAACGGGAACGAACGTAGTTTTCTATCTAAGCGAAACTAACGTAATGTTTGAGTATGAAAAAATCAGTCTGACAATCCTCCTCCAACTGATTTAAAAGAAATCAGTTGGACTTACAAAACAGGCCCATAATTCTAATAAGCTGAAATCTGATCCGCGGCCTGGGTATAACGCACTCGATCGAGTGCACACAATGCCACTCGATCGAGTGGATGTGTGATCGTTCCAGATTGAGTTCGTATATGAAGCACTCGATCGAGTGCCTAGCACTACTCGATCGAGTGGATGCTGTTGGACTCGTGGTTGAGTTCTTCATTTGCTCCTCGGCTTTTCGTTTTCTTCCTCGTCTTCCGTCCTCGTCTCGGCTATTCGGGTTATTACTCCTAAATATACTCAAAATTGAATCTAACCTGCAAAGTAGCACGAGAATCGACAGTATCGACTTTCTAATAGAAATCGACATTAAACATATAATTATGGAAGAAGAAAAGCTCAAAAACGGTTGTCACGGGACAATAAAAAACGATATAAAATACGTTGATCAACAGCCGATCATGCCCTTCTATCATTTATGGACGGGTATGCCGGGTACAATCAAATCAAGATGGCAGAAGAAGATATGAGTAAGACTACCTTCACTACACCTTGGGGGACTTACTGTTACACCGTCATGCCGTTCGGTCTCATTAATAACGGGGCCACATACCAACGGACTGCTACGACCTTATTGCACGACATGATGCATAAAGAAGTAGAGGTTTATGTAGACGACATGATCGTCAAGTCTAAAGAACGGGACGGTCACATCACCGCCCTAAGAAATTTTTTCACCCGATTGTGCAAGTACAACATGAGGCTAAACCCTCAAAAGTGCAGTTTCGGGGTAACATCAGGCAAATTACTGGGTCATATCGTTAGCCAACGAGGTATCGAGGTCGACCCAGCTAAATTCAAAGCCATTACCGAGATGCAACCTCCTAAAACCGAAAAAGAAATAAGGGGATTTCTCGGAAAGGTCCAGTACATCAGCCGGTTCATCTCCAAACTAACCATGGTGTGTGAACCAATTTTCAAGAAACTGAAAGTAGGGGAACGGGTACTATGGGATGACAAGTGCCAAGCTGCTTTCGACAAGATCAAGGAAATCATGTCTGCTCCACCAGTCCTGATGCCACCTCAACCCGGTTTGCCTCTGTCGTTATACTTAACAACGACTGAGACAGCCATGGGGGCTATGCTGGCTCAGACAGTTGACTCCGAAGAACGAGCCATTTACTACATCAGCAAAAAGTTTTTAGAGTATGAATGCAAATATACCATGCTCGAAAAGACGTGTTTGGCTCTGGTTTGGGCCACTAAGAAACTCCGGCACTATATGCTCAGCTGCGAGGTCCATGTGCTATCCAAGATGGACCCAATCAAATACCTCTTCGAAAAGCCCATTCTCAATGGCCGGATTTCTAGATGGACTCTAATGCTAGCAGAGTTCGACCTAAAATTTGTGCCATTAAAGGCTATTAAAGGTCGAGTAGTAGCTGAATTTCTCGCCGACAGCCCGATAACTGAAGAAGGATACACCGACACCTGGTCCTTCCCCGACGAAGATATCTTCCATACCGATACCGAAACATGGGATTTATACTTCGATGGAGCATCTAATTTTCGAGGATTTGGAGTCGGGATTCTCCTAATCTCACCGAAAGGGGAGCACACTCCCGTGTCCATCAAGGTGGACTTGGATGTTACCAATAATGCAGCCGAGTACGAAGCATGCATTTACGGGCTACAAGCCGCCGCCAATCTGGGGATCACAAATCTCCGGGTACATGGTGACTCATCCTTGGTCATTAACCAAGCACTTCAAAAATGGAAGACTCGGAATGCTAATCTCATGGCCTACCAGGCACGAGTAAGGGATCTCGAGAAACAATTCCAAAGGGTAGAATATATATACCTGCCCCGAGAAGAAAATCAGTTTGCAGATGCACTCTCAAAATTGGCATCTTTACTGAACATTCCCGATCACGTGACCAGTATGCCAATTTGCGTCGAAAGACGGTCCGAGACGGGATACATTCACAACATTGAAGATATTGAGATAACTGATCCCGAACCATGGTATAAGGCTGTACTAACGTTCCTGACAAACGGAGAATATCCTCCCGGGACTGAAGGTCGAGCCAAGAAAGCCCTACGGAGGCTAGCTACCCAATTCGTCCGTACCGATGACGGACAACTGTACAAAAAGACGGCACAGGGGGCTCTTCTCCTTTGTGTTGATAAATATAAGGCCGAAAAGGTTATGGCTGAAATACATGATGGTGAAAACGGCCCACATATGAATGCTCACATGCTGGTCCGGAAAATCATGAGGCTCGGGTATTATTGGAATACTACGGAAGCCGACTGTCAGTTATATGTCAAACATTGTCATAACTGCCAGATCTTCGCCAATGTGCAACACCTGCCGTCATCATTGCTTTATACCATAACATCGCCCTGGCCATTCTCGACATGGGGTATCGACATAATCGGGAAAATAAATCCTGCTGGTACTGGCGGACAATGTTTCATATTGGTAGCTATCGACTACTTCACCAAATGGGTCGAAGCTGAATCATATCGCATTCTCAATGCTAAACATGTCGCCAAGTTTATCCAAAACAAGATAATATGTCGGTATGGCATACCGCATGAATTTATCAGTGATCACGGGACTCATTTTCAAGCCGAGACTGCGGCCCTGCTGACCAAGTATAAAATTCAAAGGCATACGTCCTCGCCTTACCGTCCCCAAACAAACGGAGCAGTAGAGGCGGCCAATAAAACAATTGTCACCATACTCAAAAAGATGGCTGATAATTATCGGGACTGGCCCGACAAAATACCTTTTGCCCTATGGGGATACCGGACGTCAATTCGCACCGCAACCGGGGAGACACCGTATTACCTAACTTATGGGATGGAGGCTGTCCAACCAGTTGAACTGGAGGTACCGTCCCTCAGAATTCTGTTAGAAAGTCAAGTACCCGAAGCTGACTGGGTTCGAACACGGTATGACTCGTTGGTTTGATTCCACTATTTGTGGATATGTAGGCAACCCCTCAAAAGGGTACAACTAGTGCAATCGAGAAAAGACAGGAACGGTTTAATAATAAACTTCTTCTATTAATTCATAAAAAATCCCGATAAACTCGGGAAATTACAAAATGCAGGAATTCAAAAAATACAAAAAAAGCACACAACAAAAAAATAGTACTAATATTTAAATAATAATAAAAACTAAGGACTAGGTATTTAGGGCATCTTGCCCTTCCCCTTGTCCTTGGCCTCCTTGGTCGTCCACTGACGACGACGCGGGGGGGAGCGTTCCCGAATCACCACAGGAACCTCCTTAGCTCGGGCTCGTTTGTTTGAGCTCGAGTCCTCTATCACCTCAATGGGCCCAAGTCGGACCCTCACGGGCTCAGGAAGCCGGTCACGCGGGCCTAGTCGATCCCGGGTCGCCAGCCTTGGCCCAAGTCGTCTCTTCAAATCAGTCTGGGGGCTTGGCTGCCCCCGCGTGCCGCTAGCACCGACCTCCTTAGATCGAGTCTTAGTTTGTGACTTAAGACCCGATTCTAATCGGACTAAAGTAGCAGGAGTGTCTCCCTCGTCGAAGAAACCCCTGTTATCCTTCGCCGTCTCTCGGCGAACCAATTCGAAGGCCTCATCAACCTTCAAAGCTTTGCGAGCCTCCTCGGACTCCTCGGAAGTCCACTTCTAGTAAGCCCGTGAAACCCAAGCGGATTGGCAAGGGCTGGGTATGGTCCACGTGGGACGGGTAAACCACCTCTGCAACCATGCGTCGCACATAGCGTCCGTCAATTGGAGCGAGACGCTAATGATGGCTTCAGTCTCAGGAATGCGCTGAGACGAACCGAACTGCCTCAGAAGGCGGTCCGGGTAAATGTGAACTGTCCAGTCGAGAGACAGAATCACCAGGTAGCGGGCTTGGTCTCTCTTGGCCAATCCAGTCAACTTCGAAAGGAACCACCAGGCAACGGTCCACCTAATCAAAGGACCACCATGGAACACCAGCTCCTCATCCCAATAAGCTCGGTTTATATGATGACTCGAGCTTATACGACGCCTCCTCGAGCTAATTTGGCTGCTACGGTAATTGGGAATACTCGGAGGGGACAATATAATTGAGAGACGTTCCGACAACCAAATCTGAAAGTATACACGAAATCCATGAGTAAGTGGTCCGCTACAGCCCACTCGATCGAGTACAACAGCTGACTCGATCGAGTAAGCCCTCCAAAAACAGGCAGTAGCTCGCTAAGAGTGTCACTCGATCAAGTGACACGTCCACTCGATCGAGTGACCTACGTACATCAGGAAATTCACGGAAAAAAAAAATCGTGGATTGTATACCTGTAGAATACGGGTACTCCCCGTCAGCCGTCGGTCCGGGTCAAGACGCCTAGCATCACGACCCATGATGATCTCCCCGGTGGCTAGCCAAGCAGGGCTATGACTAGTCTCCATCTGGTCAACCACACCAATCAACCTGATTTGACCCAAGCACAAGTCAATATCCATCATCCCCTCAAAGACGTAGCGGTGCAGCATGCAAAAGGCAAAAGCCCTACGCCTATGCGCAGCAGTGATCCTCACGTCTTGAAGGTTCATAAACTTGTCAGCAAGGTTGAAAAGGGAAACAGTATTTCCCCGCACCATACGATCGGTCTCAGCGTGAGACAGACCCAAGAAATCCCTCAGCCTCCTTCTTGGATCCGGGTAGAATGGAGGGATAGCAGGACGGGCAATAGGGCTCCAACCACCTATAGCCGCGATCTCCTCAGGTAGAAGGCATATTTCTCCTCGCGGGAATGCGAAGACGTGATGGGTAGTATCCCAAAACGTCAAGCAGGCGTCCAAAAAGTGTGAGTCGATTATCGGACGTTGAAATGGGAACAGACTGACAATTCCCATCTGAATCAACTGTACGTTTTCCTCATCCCAAAAGTATTGAGACTAGGCAAAAAGCATCGCTGTCAGATGATCGATACCCATGACAGAAATTTCGAATTTTCTGGAAAGTTTGAAGATTTTGAGGAGAAGAAGAAGAATTTGATTTGGGATGCAAAGGGTGAAGCAGGGAGACCTATATTTATAATAGGAAACTCTAACTGTAACCCTAACTACCATGCCTCCTCGGCAAACCTGGGCCCTGCGCGCGCGCAGGCCTGATTGCAGTTCAGAACCTAGAACAGGAATCAAGTCGTCCCGAGCTTTCCTAAAAATCTCTAAAAAATTGTGATAAAAAAATCATTCAAATTTTTTCTACATTCAAAAATCATTTTTCCCCCAGCATGAGTCTGTGTTTTGCCTATGTGTTACATGCAATTTGTTATGTGTAAGCATACAGGTGCACTCCCAGACTTCAGAAGCAAGTCTCCGCGCAGCTATTTCACTACCCAGCGTAAGTTAATGTTTCCCCCGGAATGCTACATCCAAGATGTGATGTGTCGGCATACGGGTACACCTACACCCTCAAAGGCAAGTTTGACTCCCCACGGAGCTACCATCATCAGGACAGGTATGACCCTCTGCTTATGGCTGGCGAGCCCTTCACGCAAGTCTACTGGACTATAAACGACCCGACCGGAAGGCTACCAGGTCGTAATCTGCGATTGGCCTGGTAGCTACTCTGACTTTCGCCTTGTCCAAGCCTCGGTCAGAGTGAGGGATCTGTAGACACCCGCATTTTGCCTGCTAGTGTCTATAGCAGTTCCCAACAAAACACCCGATGATGATCGGACGCAAACGTGACTTAGTATACTCGAATATGGGCTCGAAATCAATAATATCCGACATGGACATTTAGCGGAGTACAAATCTCTCAAAACCAACCTCAAATTCAGGCCAATAGGTCGTTCCGAGCAAAATAAGACTAATTTGGGCCAAAACCGACACCAAAAATAAAAACCGTCTTTTGGCGACCGGGTCAAAACCCGGTCAAAGACGAATCCGTCACACAAATCAACCTGATGCGTTTCTAGAAAATTGCACCCAAATACAAAATTCAAAAAACAATCAAAAGTCAACCATTTCCTAAAATGTCTCGCCACCCTTATCCACTCGATCGAGTGGACTGACCCACTCGGTCGAGTGGAGCCTCAAAAACCGGACCAGACCCGTTTTCAAAGGCACTCGATCGAGTGCACTAGGGCCACTCGATCGAGTGAACCTAGGTCGAGGGGTAAACTCTATAAATACCCCTCAAACCCTTCTCATTTTTCAATTTTGAAGCTTTTGCAAAAACCCTACATTTCTACCTACACTACACTTACACTTACACTACAACCCTAAGCAATACCAATCAAAAACCGAGCCATTCGTCCCTCGAAAAACCGACGAGTCATCCCCACACACACACACACCATAACTCCCGTACATCCTCGATACTCCCGCGTCCGTGCCGCTATTACGAGTCCATTTCCGAGGCCTTTACTAAGCATGTATGTTGAGGGTGTCGTAAACCCCGTCTCAATCTTTACTATCTCGTCTCATTTTATTTACATTTTCGCTTTTTATATTGTAATCGCATTAGTATACTAACACTAACGTTTTGTTCTTTTTGCATTTTCAATTTCTTTTTTACTATTAACATTATATACCGTGTACATTTATAATAGTATTAAAACTCGGATCTAAACTCGTTTGACTACGATAACCATTTTAAGGTCCGTTTAATCCCTTTACGAGCAACGACGGAGGTGGCACCCTTTCGAGGAGCGCCGCCCCAACGTACTCAAGGGCGTAACGCGATCATGGTCATTCGTAGTTGAACGCGTATGGATCCATTTCTAAGACTAGTATGGAACCCGTTGACACGAAAACCGACATCACATAATCCGAAAGGATTAGTATCGATGTCGTGACGTAGAGGGACCCAATTTCGTCACTAGTCAAAATTTTCAATCTAACGATAACATTTTCATAAAATTACGATAACGGTATTATAATCGTATACATACACGATTATAGTACCGGAGGCCGAGTTAAATTTAAATCGTGCGATATTTTTATTTAACTCGGCCAACCATCGATTTTCAAACATAAAAACAATACGAGTTATGCCTCGTACAGGTGCCACTCGACCAAGTACCATAGGCTACCCGATCGAGTAGCACCCCAAATCCTGGGCAGTAGCCTCCTCGAGGACACACTCGACCGAGACTGACCACGACTCGATCGAGTGAGTCTTGTAGCCCAGAAAACCGAGAGCTTTTTTTAATCATCCGAGCCACGTCTTTTTTAAAAACGACTTAGTCGTCGCATGTAAAGTCAATCACGTGATTCCATTTTTAAAACTCATGCATGTCACCACACTAAAACGACTTTGATCGACGGTCTCGCACTATTAATCTTGTGTTGACGACTCTTTAGTCGTATCCGACACATGATTAATTTAGACTCCATTTCTCGAGGTGACAAGCCGGGGCAAGGCATCGAGATTCGGGATCGGGTTAGCACCACGCCTAGGTCCCAAATCTCCGTCCTTTGATTAGTACACAATATAATGTATATCTAATCGAAGTTAGTCCAATTGCACAACTTACGGTCTAGTTTGTATTTATTATATACGGGTCCGTTTCGAGTCATTTATTTTATTTATCGCTCTTCTTATTCTATTTATTCTTTTTTTTATTGTTTGTTGTATTGTGAATTTCAGGTTGTATTTCCGCCCGTGTATTTTGTACATATTTATTTTCGAGTTTTGTTTTTTTTGGATGTTTATCGCTTTATAAATAAACCTCGCATGCTAAACAACTTCAACCATAGTTAGATGCATTAAATGACGTAGTTCACATGTAATTCACATGCTTAGCCCGAAATCGCTGTTTGCATATATCATTTAGTCGTTTTACTAGCGCGCGTACACGAACACGAACGATGTCTTAGTAGAGGCCGCCATGTGCGGGCGGGGTTGGGTGTCCTTAGTGGGCTTCCCAACACGTACCCTCACCCCTTACTCAGAACCTCGGTTTTCGGATTCCCGAAACCGTTGGCGCACGAGAGTCATTCTATACACGATTACCGGTGCAGATGGTATCGGTATTGCAATGCAAAGGGACGAGCCCCATAAACTCTGAAATCGAAATGGGCCGTACTTTGTGTACGATCCATGACGACATAGAGTGGGCTCGAATGGTTCCGAATAACCACAAAATTCGGTGGCGACTCCATCTTTGACTTAATTTTCGAACCCGAGAACAATCTTACCACAAGATTCATTCGCCTACCCAAACCCGCGCGTGGCCGCGTCGGGGTGGACCTACGTCATGTCCACAGAACCCATCTTAAATAATGTACTTAGAAATAATTGAATTTTAATCAAATCTCAAATAATGAACGTTCAAATAATATATATCAAATAAAACGTTCTAAATCTCTTATATCAGTATACTAAAAACTATCAGTTAAGATAAATTACAACGACTGATAATGTTTGTTTATCTTATAATCGACATACTTAAATTCCATAGGAACAATCGTACTTCTAGTCGGTGTGTTACCTAAGCCGGTGATCAGACACGTTTTCACGAATGATGTTATCGAAACCAATCATGGTGAAAATGGACATGTGCCCTGGCAGTACCCTCTGAGTTGTCTTCACCATTCCATGTTGTAATGACTTGTTCTGAGTCAATACACAGCCCACAGACCGGTCATCCTTATGAAACCCGGTATTGTTTCATCCCTCTAGTCATCAGACATGTGCCCCACGATGACCGCTGAGCTCGATATTCCAGAGACTCTGTCTTTATAAGACACCCAAATTCAGCCTACGTTTCGTGTTGGGCGCTATCTTGGTAAAGTTTAGAAGGCGGTGCGAAGAAGACAGCTTCGAAAGTAAACTACGACACTCGGAGTCACTGCTCATGGGAGGCCGTGATGCATCCTGCCGGTCCGAGAAAATGCTAAGAAGTAAATGGGCAGCCAGCTCTTTATGAGTTTGTCGGTAGAGTAGTAGTCGTCCAGTTGCCATTGAGGTGCTCGGTTGTGTAAAGGTTCTCTTTCCCGAGACCAAGAATATGGATTGGGTGTGTGCGCATACATAGACAAGGGCACTGATCAGCTCTCACTCTCTATATCGGTATCTTTGGGGGCGGAATACCTTCCGACCTTTGCCTTAACAGTGTATGGGACATGTTCGGTTTAGCAGGGCCTCTGAGTCCATGCACTTGCAGTCCTTCTTCTCCGTATGTCCGTCGACTAAACCGAGTCAATTTAGGTGTACGATCCTATTGAGCACTAGGGGTGAGATGTAAACCTCCTAGTATCGATATGATTGGCGGGATTGATGATCTCATCCGCACTTATGGTGTGATGTAAGCCTTAAGTACACATGCGACATTAGTAGTCACGTCCCGTGCGTTGTGTGTGCAGGAAACCTTGGTTTTTAAACTAAATGAGTGCATTTTTCTAAATTACATGTTTCGGTACGGCTCCTTATTGTTCTAAATCCACTTGATAAATTAGTTTGAATGAACACATATGTTCAAAAGTGATATACTTGTCGTGTTTCACAAGTTACATGCTGAATAAGTTGATTCACATGACGTATGCTCGATGATGATACATCCATTATGTTTCATGATCATAAGATGTATGCTTTACTATATACTTCTCCAATGTCATTCACATGATGTGTGATTTACTGTTTTACTTCTTACATGCTACTCACATGCCTGCTTATCTGTTAATTAGATAACCTAAAGATTGTACTACATTGATTATTCGGGGTCGTGTAGAAGGACGGTTAGGTTACTCCCACTAAGTGAGATAGTTTTGTATTTTTGTAAATTTTGCAGGATGTCAAATTACTGGGCTTACAGGGGAAGCGTGTGCAAGCGAGGAGTAGTCTAGCTTAATTTTGAGTTTTCTGTTAACATGTCCACATGTAACTCTAAACAATATCAAGCTCGTACTTAAATTGTAATTCGTTTTATGATGTTGTATGTGATGATCGGATCTTGTATTAATGAAAGACTCACTCGGAGTTAACGGTTTTAATTTTTACCAATTTTTACGACTTAATTATTTTCCGCCTTGTTAATTAATGTCATTAGAAGAACCGGGTTGTTACACCCCAACTGCAACCCGCAGCATTTTCGACGAGGTTAATCTACTAGATGCCTCGTCCAAAAAGAATACCCCACTTCGGGTATTCACCAATATAGGTACTACCTATACATATGCCTTACAAAGGCTATCCTCCAAGGGCCTGATCCAACCAATAGGCCCAACTCCTGAACTTCCGGTCGAACGTCGTTCCAAAAGCTACAATTTCCAAGCTTATTGCCAATATCACCGAGGCAATGGGCACGATACCGAAAAATGCTGGAAGTTGAAGCACCTGATCCAGGACTTGATCGAGAGTGGTAAACTACCGTTGCCCGGGGACAAACCGAGTAACAAAGACAATCCCTTCAGCTCCCATGTTATCTTTACTGGGGAGGTGATTGACTGTTCTCACCTCATCTCTCCTTTCATCGCTCAAATAAATGATATCTGGTTCGACGATGAGGAAGATGTGTACCTCGTCAAAGGGGAAGCTGTCCCCATTACCCCGAGGAAATCCGAAAGGCTAAGTCCAAGGTCTTGGCCAGTAACCACCTCGTCAGAGCCAGTCGTCCCTATCAAGCTAATACCTCTAGGGATTACCCTGTTTCGACAACCGTCACTGAACCTTCCCTGAAGAGCCGAGCATTGAGATGGGTCTTCTAAAGCAACTGAAAAGACCCGAGTTGACCTCACCATATGGCAACTCTTGGTTAGCTCGCAAGAACATCGAGAGGCACTTACTAAGCCTCTCGATCAGATTAAGGTCGACTCCCTGGTTACCCCTGCTGAAATGGTAGCCACCATCATGCCCTATCTCAAGGGAAAGTTCAAGGAAGAAGGTCCACTTATCACCTTCTCTGAGTCCGACCTACCACCGTTCGGAAACGCTCACAATCTAGTCTTGTACATCACGGTGATTTGTCGAGGGAAATATCTCCCGATGACCCTAATTGACAATGGGTCTGCTGTGAATGTCCTTCCCCTAAGGACTGCTAAAGCCCTCGGCATTACCGAGGCCGACTATATTCCGACTGCTCAAACCATCCAGGCTTTTGATGGAAGCCCAAAGTCGGTGGCTGGGGCCGTTAAACTAACAATCATAACGGGCCCCGTTGAAAAGCAGCTAGAATTCCAGGTGATCGATGTCACCTCCTCTTTCAACCTAATTCTCGGGAGGCCATGCATTCACGCTGTCAAGGCAGTATCCTCCACCCTCCACCGAAAAATCAAGCTGCCCCTGCAAGATAGTGTTATCACTTTGGAGGCACCCCAATGATCGTGGCTAGCTGCAACGCCATGGGCCGAACGGACCTTCGAGGGTTCGACTTTTTAGGGATGATCGAGGAGGAATACCTCTTCAGGCCTTATTTCACCACTAGCATCAATACGATGCTATAGAATTTAAGGTACTTTTAGGGGGCTACCTCGAGGCCATATCATCCAGCTGGGAAGATTATCGAAGTCCAGAACGACAGGGAATCACACTTCGGCCTAGGGTATGCTATGACCCCGGGTAACATTGTCCGGGAAGGCATCGAAAAGGCCTATAATATCATCAAGGGTATCTACTTAAGCCCATATAGCCGGAGATTGACCGACTACTTTGTTACACCGGTATTCGGGGCTGTCAAAGTGGGTCTGTATCAGCCAACCCTTACATATTCCGAGGCCAAACTGGCTCGGGAATGTAACTACATTCCGGATGACATATTTGCCCTCATCCAGTCAGAATACAAGGAGGGTGCTGATAATGCTGAGCCCGTTCTGGGGCTACTATTTGGGAAAGACAGGGTTATCCCGACTCCTAAGGAAGACCTGGTGAACCTGATCCTCCGAAGCAACAGGTTCGATCCCACGAAGCTGATCTCTGAAGTCGGCTCTGATACCTGGAATAGAGCATGGAGGAAGACCATCAAGTGGACCGATAGCCAGGTCCGAGTCAACAAGCTGATCACGGAGACATGCCGGACGCCGATTCGGAGTATGAGTTAGAGTCTGAGTCTGAGTCTGAGTTCGAGTCTAGCTAGAGGGTCTGGTGCTAAAGTCTAGTCTGTAACCCCTCTCCCTGTAGTCACTTCCACTGGAGCCTCGGGGTTTGTCCCGAGAGCACTCCCAATCCCGCCTCTGACGAATGATCAGATGGCCGCTCTCTTTGAGCTATTTTCCAAATTTTCTATCAATAATAACGATAACCGTTCTGCTTACGACTTGTCTTATTTTCAAAAAAAATTCGATTTCAAAAATATTATATGCAATGAAATTGAGAAACCCGACGAACAGGTATCCTTGCCTCCGCATCTAATCGAGCAACTAGAACAGAGGGAATCTCGAGACCCGGTAATCAAAGAAACCGAGTCCATCAATGTTGGAACCATTTTAGAACCTCATATGCTTAAGTTAGGGTTATCTTTAGATCCCAAGGAGAGACAACAATTCAGGAACCTCCTCCAAGTATTCAAAGACGTCTTCGCATAGTCCTACAAAGGCATGCCAGGGATAGATCGGAAAATAGCTTAACACCGTATACCTATCAAAGATGGGTGTAAGCCGGTAAAACAGAAGCTCCGCAGAATGAGACCCGAATGGTCTCTCAAGGTCAAAGAAGAGGTCGACAAACAGTTCAAAGTCGGCTACATACAAGTGTCCGAATATCCGGACTGGGTTGCGAACATCGTGTCGGTACCTAAAAAAGACGGTAAGGTGCGCGTATGTGTAGACTTTCAGGATCTTAACAAGGCGAGCTCGAAAGACGACTTTCCATTGCCACACATCGACATACTGGTGAAAATACCGCTGATCACGCCCTTCTATCCTTTATGGATGGATATGCCGGATACAATCAGATTAAAATGGCAGAAGAAGAAATGAGTAAGACTACCTTCATTACACCTTGGGGTACTTACTACTACACTGTCATGCCATTCGATCTCTTCAATGTCGGGGCCACTTATCAACGGACCGCTACGATCTTATTAATTACATGACATGATGCACAAGGAAGTAGAGGTTTATGTCGACGACATGATCGTCAAATCCAAAAGCCGGGACGAGCACATTACTGCCCTAAGGAAGTTCTTTAGGGGATCAGCGGGACGGGTCGACCTAGCTAAAATCAAAGCCATTACCAAGATGAAGCCCTCTAAAACCGAAAAAGAAATAAGGGGATTTCTCGGGAAATTTCAATATATCAACCGGTTCATACCCAAGCTAACCATGGTATGTGAACCGATTTTCAAAAAATTGAAAGTGGGTGAACGGAAGCTATGGGACGATAAGTGCCAAGCAGCTTTCGATAAAATCAAAGAATCTTGTCTGCTCCACTGGTATTAATGTCACCTCAACCCGATTTGCCTCTGCCGTTATACCTAACAACGACCAAGACAGCCATGGGAGCTATGCTGGCACACACAGTCGACTCGGAGGAACGAGCCATCTACTACATCAACAAAAAATTCTTGGAGTATGAATGCAAATTTACTATGCTCGAGAAAACGTGCCTAGCCCCAGTTTGGGCCACCAAGAAACTCCGGCACTATATGCTCAGTTACAAGGAACACGTATTATCCAAAATGGATCCCATGAAGTACCTATTCGAGAAGCCCATCCTTAACGGCAAGATGTCCCGGTGGACTCTAATGTTGGCAGAGTTCGACCTAAAATTTGTGCCGTTAAAAGCTATTAAAGGCCAGGTAGTAGCCGAATTTCTCGCTAATAGTCCCATAACTGAAGAAGGACACACCGACACTTGGTCCTTCCCAGACGAAGATATATTCCATACTGACACAGAAACATCGGATTTTTATTTCGACGGAGCATCTAATTTCCTAGGATTTGGAGTCAGGATTCTTTTAATCTCGTCAAAGGGAGAGCATACTTCATTATCCATTAAATTGGATTTCGACGTGACTAATTTAATAACGCAGCCGAATATGAAGCATGCATTCACGGGATGCAAGCTGCCACTAATTTAGGAGTCATAAATCTCCGGGTACACGGCGACTCGTCCCTAGTCATCAACCAAGCTCTCCAAAAATGGAAAACTCGAAACGCTAACCTCGTAGCCTACCAGGCGCGAGTAAGGGTTCTCGAAAAACAATTCCAAAAGGTAGAATACATATATCTGCCCCGGGAAGAAAACTAGTTCGCGGATGCACTTTCCAAATTAGCATCCTTACCAAATATCCCGGATCACCTAACCAGCATGCCGATTTGTGTCGAAAGACGGTCAGAATTGGCATACGTCCATGCTATTCAAGACATCAGAATAACCGATCCGGAACCTTGGTATCGGGCTATTCTAACCTATATGACAACGGGAGAATATCCTTCGGGAACCGAAAACCGAGCCAAGAAAACCCTATGGAGGCTGGCAACCCAGTTCCTCCGAACGGACGACGGACAGCTATACAAAAAGATGGCACAGGGAGCTCTTCTCCTATGCGTCGATAAACTAAAGGCCGAGAAAGTTATGGCCGAAGTGCACGATGGTGAATGTGGTCCACATGTGAACGCCCAGATGTTGGTCCGAAAAATCATGAAACTCGGATACTACTGGAACAATATGGAAACCGACTGCCAGTTATATGTCAAATACTGTCATAACTGCCATATTTTCGCCGACGTGCAACATATGCCGTCATCCCTGTTGTATGCCATGACATCACCATGGCCATTTTCGACATAGGGAATCGACATAATCGGGAAAGTAAACCCTTCCGAGACGGGAGGTCAGTATTTCATTTTGGTGGCTATCGACTATTTCACCAAATGGGTCGAAGCTGAGTCATACCGGATCTTGATTGCTAAGCATGTTGCCAAGTTCATCAAAAACAAAATTATATGTCGGTACGGGGTCCCGCACGAATTCATCAATGATCACGGGACACCCGCATTTTGCCTGCTAGTGTCTATAGCAGTTCCTGACAAAACACCCGATGATGATCGGACGTCAACGTGACTTAATACGCTCGAATACGGACTCGGATACAATAGTATCCGACGTGGACTTTTAGCGGAGTGCAAATATCACAAAACAAACCTCAAATTCAGGCCCAGTGGGTCATTCCGAGTCAAATGAGACTAATTTGGGCCAAAACCGACACCGGAAATAAAACCGTCTTTTGGCGACCGGGTCAAAACCCGGTCAAAGATGAATCCGACACAAAAATCAGCCAAATTCAGCTTCTAGAAGCTGGCGCCAAGTCTAAATTCAAATAAAAACAAACAAATCAACAAAGTCAAATCCTTCCTAAAATATCTCGATTCACTTGATCCACTCGATCGAGTGGATTGACCCACTTGGTCGAGTGGAGCGTCTTTCAGCAGATCAAGCCCGTTTTGAAGGGCACTCGATCGAGTGCACTAGGACCACTCGATCCAGTGACCCTAGGTCGGGGGGTGAAGCCTATAAATACCCCCTTAACCCCATTCATTTCACAAGATTTCTCCCATGCTAAAAACCCTACACTTCTACCCTAATCCATCTTCGTCACTTCAATACTACAAATCCTAAGCAACCTTAGTCTAAAATCCGAGTTAGCATCCCTCGTAAAACTGATACACACACATAGATACAATCAAACTCGAGATCAGAACTCGTCAAAGACCCGAGAGCATCCTCTCCCTAACCAAACACACCCTAACTCACCCTACATATCTCGACACTCCCACGCACACGCTACTACTACGAGTTCGTTTCCGAGGCCATTTAAGCATGTAGGTTGAGGGTGTCATCAAACCCCGTTTCTTTTTCTCCCTTCTCTTTTTACCGTTTTTTATGTATATGTATCACTATTATTATTATTATTACTATTATTATTATTATTATTATTATTATTATTATTATTATTATTATTATTATTAGTCGATATTAACGACACTAATATTTTATTTACTAACACTAACATTTTTATACTTTTTGCATCTTTATTTTTATATCATCATTTTACTACTAACATTAATCATACCGCGTATACATAAACTAGTATCAAAATCCGGTTTTAAATCCGTTTGACTACGATGTTTGCCTAAAATCCGTCTAATCCCTTTACGAGCAACAACGGAGGTGGAGCCCTTTCGAGGAGCCCCGCCCCAACGTACTCAAGGGCGTGATGCGATTGCAAACGGTCGTAGTTGAACGTATTTAATCCCATTTCCATAATTGGTACGAAACCCATTGACACGAAAACCGACATCACGTAATCCGAAAGGGTTAGTTTCGATGTCGTGACGTAGAGGGACACATTTCGTTGCTAATTCAAAATTTCCTAATCTAACGATAAAACGCTTTCATAAAATCCCGATGACGGTATTATATTCGTTCATACACGTTTATAGTACCGGAGGCCGAATTAAATACAAATCGTGCGATATTTGTATTTGATTCGGCCGATCATCGATTTCAAGTCATAAAACGAGCGAGTTATCACTCGTACAGGGGGCACTCGACCGAGTGCCATAGGCCACTCGATCGAGTAGCACCCCAAAAAGTGGTCAGTAGCCACGTTAGATGTGCGCTCGACCGAGTCACATCACCACTCGGTCGAGTGGGTCCTGTAACCCACAAAACCGAGGGGTTTGACCCATAATTCAAACCCCGACCCTTTTATCGACTTTAGTCATCACGTGCAAAGACTATCACGTGACCATCCTATTTTCAAAACTATACACATCACGACACGTAGAACGACTTTGACCACTTTGACGTGATAAGTCGGGACAAGACTACGGGACGTGAGATTAGGCTAGCAATATGCCACAGTCTCATGTTCCCGTCCTTCGTTTAATATGCGACATAATGCGTATTTAATCGAGGTTAGTCCATCTACATATTTTCGCGGTCTAGTTTACATACGGGTCCGTCCCATTTATTATATCGCGTTATTTTTTTATTTCGTTTATTGCTTTTACGTAACGTTGTATTGTGAATTCCGGGTTGTATTTCCGCCCGTGTAATTTGTACGTTATTTTTATTTACTTTCGAGCTTTGTTTATTTACTTGCTTTTACGCTTTATAAATGAACCTCGCATGCTAAATATTCCGACAAATAATAAGATGCATTAAATGACGTAGTTAACGCAAAATTCACATGCTTAGACAAAACGCTGTTTGCATATCATTTAATTATTTTACTAGCGCGCGTACACGAACACGAACGGTGTCTTAGTAGAGGCCGCCATGTGCGGGCGGGGTTGGGTGTCCTTAGTGGGCTTCCCAACACGTACCCTCACCCCTTACTCAGAACCTTTGGTTTCCGGATGTCCGAAACCCTTGGCACACGAGAGTCATTTTATATACGAAAGCCGGTGTAAACGGTATCGGTATAACAATGCAAAGGGACGAGCCCCATGAACTCTGAAATCGAAGTGGGCTTACTTTGTGTATAGCCCATGACGACATAGAGTGGGCTCGTATGGTTCCGAATAATCACAAAATTCGGTGGCGACTCCATTTTGACTTAAATTTCGAACCCGAGAACAATCTTACCACGAGATTCATTCGCCTACCCAAACCCGCGCTTCGCCGCGTCGGGGTGGACCTACGTCATGTCCACACTAGCCAAATATAAAATCCAAAGGCATACATCTTCGCCTTACCGTCCCCAAACAAATGGAGCGGTAGAGGCACCCAATAAAACAATTGTCACCATACTTAAAAAGATGGCTGGTAATTACCGGGACTGGCCCGACAAAATACCTTTTTCCCTGTGGGGATACCGAACGTCAATCTGCAGCGCAACCGGTGCAACTCCATATTATTTGACGTACGGGATGGAAGCAGTTCAACCGGTCGAGTTAGATGTACCATCTCTCAGGATTCTACTTGAAAGTCAAGTACCCGAAGCCGATTGGGTCCAAGCACGGTACGATTCGCTGGTTCTTTTAGACGAACGGCGGTCCCGGACCCTCAACAACATTCAAATATATCAAAAAAGAATACCACGGGCCTTCAATAAAAGGGTCAGACCCAAAAATAACAAAGAAGGGGATTTGGTTCTCAAATCCGTCCGAGCATTATTACCAGTTGATCCGAGGGGAAAATTCAAACCCAATTGGGCCGAGCCATATCTGGTAAAGAAGTTTCTATCAGGAGGAGCAGTGAAGCTGACAGACTTGAACGGGAATGAATTCGTCAACCCAACTAATCTAGACCAGCTGAAGCGCTACTATCCCTAACCCTATATCAATGTCATTTGCAAAAGTTTATTAAAATTTATGTTTTTACAAATAAACTTTCAAAATAATAAGCAAGACAATAAGTTAGGATTATTTATCCTACTGTCGCGCACACCTCGAACTACTAGTCTTGGTGTATTTCGAAATTGCAAAACTCTACGCTTGAACTATGTCTGGTTTGATTCCACTAACTGTGGATACCTAGGCAGCCTCTCAAAAAGGCACAACCACCGCAATAACGAAAAGACAGAAACGATTTCACGTATAAAATATCTTTTATTATTACTAAAAACCGATAAACTCGGGAATTTCAAATTACATCACTCAATAAAAAAAGCAACAAAAAAAGACACCACACAAAATAATAATAATATTCAAATAATAAAATTATGGAGACAAATATTTAGGGCGTTTTGCCCTTGCCCTTATCCTTTGGGTCACGCGGGGCCCGTTGTCGCCGAGGCGGGGGCGAGCGTTCCCAAATCACAATGGGAACCTCCTTAACTCGAACCCGTTTCTTCGACAGCGGGTAGTCTGCTATAGTAACTGGTCCGAGACGAGCCCTCACGTGCTCCGGTAACCTGCCACGAGGACCAAGTTGTACCTGGATCGCCAATTTCGGACTGAGTCTCCTTTCTAAGTCTGTCTGGAGGCTCACTTTGCCCCTAGCACCGGACTCTTTAGCTTGAGTCCTAGTCTTTGACCCCTGACCTGACATTAGACAAGCCAAGGTGACAGGAGTCTCGCCTTCGTCGAAAAAGCCCCGGTTGTCTTTAACTTGCTCCCTACGGACAAAGTCAAAAGCTTCATTGAACTTCACAGCGGCTCGGGCCTCCGCAGAGCTCGCCTTCGTCCACTTTTCGTAGGAGTCTGATACCCAAATTGAGTGAAGAGACTCAGGGACAGACCAAGTAACCCGGGTGTACCATTGTTGCATCCAGGTGTCACACATCACATCAGTCAGCGGGTAGGGTCACTCACAACTGCTTCATTTTCCGGGATCCTTTGAGACCAACCGTACTGCCTGAGTATACGGTCAAGATAGAGGTGAATTGTCTGACTAAGGGACAAAATCACCAGATAACGGGCCTTGTCCCTCGATGCCAAACCAGTCCAGACAAGAATAAACCACCATGAGACTATACATCGGATCAATGGACCATGATGGAACGACAGCTCTTCATCCCAGTATTTCCGGTTAATAAGTCAAGACGGTTCGATGGCCCGCTTCCTTGACGCTACTTGATTAAACCGATACCGACTTGGGTTGAGGGGAGACTCCATAATTGATAGCCTCTCAAATAGCCAGACCTAACAAAAACAAAGATTCATAAGCTTTCGAGACGACATGATGTCCGCCTAGGAGCACTCGATCGAGTGACAGCCCTAAAATTGGGCAGCAAGTTTTTGAGGAAGGCACTCGGTCGAGTGCCTCGGTGACTCGATCGAGTGCCCCCTGTAGCAGACTGCCGAAAAAAACGAAGCGGTATACCTGCAGCAGACGGGTACTCCCGATCAAACGAACTGACGGGTCCCTTTTACGGTTATCAAAACCCTGGATAATTTCCCCCGTGATCAGCCATGTCGGACTGTGCTCCGTCTCTATCAGGTCGACAATGGTGAAAATTCGAACATCACCCATGCACGACAACAAATCTATATTACCTTCGAAACCATAAACGTGAAGCATACAAAAAGAAAATGCCCTACGGCTGTGGACTGGCATCACTCGGACGTCATGTGGGTTCATAAATTTGTCGGCCAAAGCAAACAATGAAATGATATCCCCGACTAGCATACGGGACACCTCCATATGGGAAAGACCTAAAAACTCCAATAGTTTTCTCCTCGGGTCATAAACTGAAAATGGGACAGCAGGGCGGAGCAAAGGATTCCACCCTCCTACAGCAGCAATTTTCTCGGGTAAAGGACAGATCTCGCCCCGAGGAAAGGCAAAAACATGATATATGTCGTCCCAGTATGACAGACAAGCATCAAGAAAATGAATGTTGATAAGTGTCATTTGTAGTGCCTATTTCGTAGTGTTTTGGTCCCATTTTCCTTGTAGAATCGCTCCTTGGGAGCGGTTTAGGGGCTTCTTATGCTTCCTTTAGTTCGTTTCAGGTTCCCGAGACCGAATTGGAAGAGTTGGAGCGATTCCGACTCGATACATACACATTTTGGAGCCAACGGAGTAAAGGAACGATCACTCGATGCCTTGGAGTCGACCCCGAGACCTTGGGACCCAATCCCAAGCCTCCGAGACCCGATCCCGAGTCCCGAGAATCGGTGAGAAGCCCATGAGAACCAAGGAGGGACCAAAAAGATCATAATGGAGGCCTACAAGGCTCATCCCGTCCGGGATGAAGGAGCAAAAAGGGAAGCTGCTGTCTGTGGACCATCCCGATCGGGAAGGTGGCGTCCCGACCGGGACCGACCTCGTCCCGACCGGGACCACCCCGTCTCGTCCGGGACGGGCCACTGCTACCCCGCGCCTTGTTCCTTTCCTCTCCTTTCATTCTTAAACCCTATATATACCCTTCCTCTTGTAATATTATGGGATGCACTCCTTTAGACATTAAACCCTAGACTACTTTAGGTTAGATTAGATTAGATTAGTGTAGATTAGTCGGTAATTAGTAGTTAATCTTAGTTTAAGCTTGTAATATTGGATTTCTTGAAGAATCCACTCAAGCTTGACAACCTTGGTGGAATTATTTGGGTTTTCTTATATACAAGTGTTCTCCTTTTCCATTTCCCTTGTAGTTTGGTATAATCTTCTTCTCCTTTTACTCTTAATCCTTTATTATTCATCAAGTTCTCATCTTTTGTTCATAGTTCATCATTTTCACTAGTTTGTTTATGTTTGTTTTGTTTCTTATGATGATTCTTCTTGTTAGTGTTAATCCTAGATTAGATATGTTAGAGTAGTGTTCTTGCTAGGGTTAGTAAGGTGATTAGGGTGTTAATTGGGTGATTAAGGGTTTGTTAGAGATGTTGGTGGAAGATTTGGGTTTCCTATTGGTTTGGTGCACATCACTTGTTTGTTGAATTGCTTGAATGACTAAGTATGTACGAATGCTTGTTTTTTCTTGCCTTTCTTTTGTGGGTGTTAGTTTGTTGTGGGTTCGGTTCCCTCACTAAGTTGCGAGAGCCCGGTGAGGACGACCCCTAGGTCGGTCTAAGTTGCGAGAGCCCGGATTCGACCTAGGCCACCATAGCGCGCTAGAACCCCGTTTGTCACGTGTGTCGCCGAGATGGGTTCTAGGTGGAACCTCTAGGTGAGTCTAAGTTGCGAGAGCCCGGACCAACATAGATCACCCTACTACCTCCTTCACTCTAGTTCTCCCTTGACCATTCCGTTACCCCTTTGATCCCGACCTAATCCTAGCCCGTTTTCCTATGTTGTTTTTCTTAGTCATAGTCTAGTCTTCTCCCCTTCTTATCATTCTTTAGTTTAGCTCGTTGACTTAGTCTCGTATTTGGGCCGACCTAGTCTAGACGCCTCTTACCGTCCCCGTGGATTCGACCCGACTTACCCTATCTACCCTAGTTAGGTTAGCCGGTTATATTATTGACGGTTGGGACGTGACGAATCCCTCCCATCAAAGGTCTACCTGCATCTGACGAACCATGAACAGCTGGGAGAAACCCGTTTGATTCATAGCCACTTTCTTTGCATCCCTAAAGTTTTGGGACCAAGCTTGGAGTCTTGCAAACAAACGTTCGATACCCATAACTGACTTTCTTAAAAGAGAATAAGATTTTAAGTTGAATAGATGTTGTGAGGTGCATAAAAGTTGAAGCAAGGGTTGTGTATATATAACACTAAACCCTGACAGCCTCTCCTACTGCTATGTCTCCTTAGCCCAAGCGGACCTAAGCATACAGGCCCGATCCCAGCTTCCTCATACCTGCCCAGGAATTGAGTCATCCCGAGCATTCCTAATTTTACAAATTTTCTAAAATCAAAAGTCTAAAAAAATTTCAAAATCTTTTCAAAAAATATAAAATTTTATTCCCCAGCATGAGTCGGTGTTTCGCCTAAATGTTACATACAATATTATGTGACTATATACAGGTACACCCAGGACTTCAAAGGCAAGTTCAACTCCCCAAGGAGTTAGCATCATCAAGACAGGTATGACCCTTTACTTATGGCTGGCGAGCCCTTCACACGAGTCTAATGGACTATAAACGACCCGACCGGAAAGCTGCCAGGTCGTAATCCTCGATTGGCCTGGTAGCTACTCTGACTTTCGCCTCGTCCAAGCCCCAGAGTGGGGGCTCTGTAGACACCTGCATTTGAGTGCTAGTGTCTATAGCGGTCTCCAACAAAACACCCGATGATGATAGGACGTAAACGTGCTTTAATGCGCTTGAATATGGGCTCGGAATCAATAGTATCTGGCATGGGCTTTTAGCGGAGTACAAATCTCACAAAACCAGCCTCAAATTCAGGCCCAGTGGGTCGTTTCCAATAAAATAAGACTAATTTGAGTCAAAACCATCACTGAAAATAAAACCGTCTTTTAGCGACCGAGTCAAAACCTGGTCAAAGTCGAATTCCGAGGCAAGATCAGCCATGCATGCTTCTAGAAACCAAGCCCAACAACCAAATCAATTTCAAAAATGGTCAACAATCTTTCCCTAAATACACTCTACCAGGGCACTCGATCGAGTGACCCTCCAAAATCGCATCGTGCACCTTGTTTTGAGCCACTCGATACACTCGATCAAGTGACTCCTGGAAGGGGTTATTTCTAAAAATACACCCCTCCTCTTCTTCATTTACCACCTTTTTTACACAACTTTCACCACCCTTAAGTAATCCACATTTCAGCCACATTTCTCATCACCTTTGCAATTTATCACCTCCACACATATACATACATACACACGCATACATCAAGATCAAAACTCATCAAATCAAGAGCAATCATTCCTACAATCATACACAGCATAACTTGCTTACATATCTCGACGCTCCCGTGCCTAAGCCACTACTAGACGAGCCCGTTTCCGAGAGACTAATGCATGTAGGTTGAGGGTGTAATATCAAAACCCGTCCTTCTCTAATCTCTTCTTCCCTCCTCTTTTTCGATTATATATATATATATATATATATATACTATTTATTATTAGTATTACTAACCGCTAACACTAACAGTTTTATTATCGTTTCGTTTTATTTTTTTTCTTTTTATTATCGTCATTAACGATTAATACAGTGTATGTATATTTTATATATATATATATATATATACAGGTGGGATTTGGTGTAAACACCCTAACAATCTGAACCGTTGATCTTAATCTTGATCAAAGGTTGAAATTAATCATCAGAAGATAACAAAACCCAAAAAAAAACCTCCCAACCTACCTCTCTTTCTCTCTCCTCTCTTTCTCTCTCTTCTATCTAGGGTTACATCAATTTTTTTCCCAAAACCCCCCAAATTTCCTCTAAAAATTCATCATCCTAATTCGTTCTACGTCGAAAATTTGATCAATTGTATACGAAATTCGTTCAATTCGTATATATACAATTCGTTCAATTCATATACAATTCGTTCAATTCAATTTAATTTTCAAAAATTCAATTCAATTTTCAGAAATTCAATTCGTTCAATTTTCAGAAATTCGTTTTTGATGAGCATGGATTCCACCGAGCATGAACCTATTGTTGATGAACATGAAGGTAATGTCGTTATAATTCAATACCTATTCGTTTTTGAATAAGTATTCGTTTTTTAAGTCGATTTATCCGGTTTTTGAGCATGGATTCGTTTTTAACTATTGGTTTTTTATTTCCTCCAGAATTCTTATGATGAATATCGATTTCAATACTGAAAACATGAATCAACTTGAAGGTAATCCCAGAATTTTATAGAGTACATGAATATATATGTTGGAATAGTTGAATATATGTGTTGAAGTACTTGAGTATATTGATAAGTGTAGTTTGTAGTGCCTATTTGTTGTGTTTTGGTCCCTTTTTCCTTGTGGAATCGCTCCTTTGGAGCGATTCATGGGCTTCTTATGCTTCCTTTAGTTCGTTTCAGGTTCCCGAGACCGATTTGGAAGAGTTGGAGCGATTCCAACTCAATACATACACATTCTGGAGCCAACGAGATAAAGGAACGATGACTCGAGGCCTTGGAATCGACTCCGAGACCTTAGGACGCAATCCCGAGCCTCCGTGACCCGATCCTGAGTCTCGAGAATCGGTGGGAAGCCCATGAGAGGCAAGGAAGGACCAAAGAGCGTTTAAGGAAGGCATACAAGACTCATCCCGTTCAGGATGGCCTCATCCCGTTCGGGATGGGGTGCTACATTAAGAGGGCTACTGTGAGCCCATCCCGGTCGGGATCAACTCGTCTCGGTCGGGATGGCAGGGCCGTTGATAAGTGTCATTTGTAGTGCCTATTCGTAGTGTTTTGGTCCCTTTTTCCTTGTGGAATCGCTCCTTGGGAGCGATTCATGGGCTTCTTATACTTCCTTTAGTCCGTTTCAGGCTCCCGAGCCCGATTTGGAAGAGTTGGAGTGATTCCGACTCAATACATACACATTTTGGAGCCAACGAGATAAAGGAACGATGACTCGAGACCTTGGAATCGACCCCGAGACCTTGGGTCCCAATCCCGAGCCTCCGAGACCCGATCCCGAGTCCCGAGAATCGACGGGAAGCCCATAAGATACAAGGAGGGACCCTAGAGCTCTTAATGAAGGCATACAAGACCCTTCCCGGTCGGGATAATAGCCTTCCCGATCGGGAAGGAAGGCACATTCAGAAGCGCCACTGTGAGCCCTTCCCGATCGGGATGGCAGAACCCTTCCCGATCGGGATGGACCGTCCCGGTCGGGACGGGCTACAGCTCACCCGCATTCTTCTTTTCTTCTCCTTCATTCTTGTACCCATATATATACTCCCTTCTTGTAATTTTAAGACATCTTATCTTACCCTACATTAGTTTAAGCCTCCAAAACCCTTGATTTACTCTCACTCATTAGTTCTAATCTCTCTTTAATCCTTAATTAATTATTGTAATTAGTCTTGTATTAAGAAGATTTTTGAAGATTGTTCCAAGCTTGACAACCTTGGGATTATATTTGGGTTTCTCATTAATGCAAGTTATCATCTTTTTCATCATATTAGTGTTGGTATAATCTTCTCTACTCTAATCCTTGTTTATTTAATCTAGTTTCAATCTTTTTATATTGTTATTGTTATTGTTCTCATTGTTCATAATGGATGTTTGGTTTGTGAGTTTGTTTTCTCTTATGAGTGTTAGTTTCTCATTGATTATGAGTGAGTAGTTTCTTTGTGGGGTTAGTAGGGGGATTAGGGGTAGATTATGGATGATTAGGGTTGATTAAAGGGAAAAGGTTGTATCTTTGTTGTTAGTCACATTGTAGGCACTCTATGTGTTTGTTGATATTCTTGTGTGAGTTGTAGTGGCCATGTTTCCCATGCTTGTGTTCACCTTCTCATTGATTGCTTATTTTGTGGAAATGTTGAGAATAGTCATAGTCACGAGAGTGCCGACTAGAGTCTATGTTGCGAGAGCCCGGACTCACCTTGACATCGGTCTAAGTTGCGAGAGCCCGGACCGACTCTAGCGATTAGGACACACCTTTGCCCTTGATCACCCCAATTACCCTACTACCTCTATGAACCCGACTTACCCCACTTCTCTTCCATATTTGAGTTTATCCTCCCTAGTTAGTCATTGTTCTTTTAGTTTATTCGTTAGTTTGATCATTAGCTTAATCTTACCTCTTCTCCATCATTAGTTTTCCCTCTATTGCATTCTTTGTGTTCGTTTGGTAATCTAGTCTCGTTTTATGCCGACATAGTCTAAGCTTTGATATACCGTCCTCGTGGAATCGATCCCGACTTACCCTAGCTACCCACTAGGTTAGTCGGTGTTATATTGTTGGCTAGGGACGTGACAAATCCTTAACCATCAATTTGGCGCCATTGCCGGGGACGGTGCATTGTTTAGACTTAGTTTGCTTATTTCTAGACGTAGTTACCCCTCTTTGTTCTCTCTCTTCTTCTCTTGTGAATATTTTCTAGTTTCTCTTCTTTCCTTAGCTTTCTTTTCTCTTTGTCTCTAGTCGTGTTTGTTATTGTCGTTACCTAGTGCCCATAAAGCACTAGGTGTTCTTATGTTTGTTCTAGTGTGTAGTGTATGCCTAGGAGGGGAGGCGACTTCTATCTCTTTAATCCAGAGCCGGAGAGACTCTTTCGAGCCTTTCGCCAACGGACGATTAATCGGGTTAGGATCTCTCAACCAAGTGCAAGCACCACTCATCAAGGGCAAGCCCTAGGAGCCGACTTGAGCAACTCAGCTCGAGAGACGGCCGGAGGGACCTTCATCAATCCCTTCGGTGATTCTTCTCCTAGTTCCCCCTCCACTTCTACATCAACACCGTCTACACCACCATCGTCTCCCTTATATCCAATCATGCCTAAGTTCTCTTCTCACTCAACCTTTACGGAAGACGTTTTGCCGCGTCCATCCACTTTACCGGAGGCATATACCGGGAATTTTGTGGCGAAAACGCAATTTATCCAATTGGTCGAGAGAAGTCAATTTAGCGGGTTACCAACCGAAGATCCTCATCAACACATGGAAACCTTTTCGGACTATTGTGACGCTATTTCACAACCGGGAATAACTCAAGACCAAATCCGGTGGGTATTATTTCCTTTCTCTCTTATCGGTAAGGCGAAGCAATGGTTCAAGTGGTTGGATAAAGCAAGACTTGGCATTGATACTTGGAAGAAGCTAGCCTTAGCCTTCTACCAACAATTCTATCCCCCGGAGAAGACAAATCTATTGAGAGCCTCTATCACGGGTTTCCAACAACGCGATGATGAAAGCCTCTACGAATCGTGGGAAAGATTCAAAGCCTTGATCCGTTCTTGTCCACACCATGGCTTATCACAATGGTTCCTCGTACAACAATTTTGGAATGGGCTATATGAAGACTCGAGGGCCATACTCAATATGGGATCTAACGGTAGGTTTACCGAAGTGGAGGATGACCAAACTTGGTCAAGGATTGAAGAGATGGCGGTGCACAATTCACAATACTCGAGGCCTAGGAAGGCACACCGAGGAGGCATGCATGAGGTCGATGCTATCACTAAGCTAAGCATTGACCTTGGAGCTCAACTTAAAACACACATGGAGACTATTGACAAGAAGCTCCAAAGCCACCTCAACCAAGTCCAAGGCTCTAGTTCATCCCACCATCAACCGATTCAAGATGTGAATGCTTTGGGGTTCGCACCTCCTACACTTTATTTTGGGATGTATGATACTTGTGGAATCGTTGGTCATGATCCTATGCATTGTAGAGGGAGTATTGAGCAAGTGAACGCCTTTCAAGCGTTCAAACAAGGTGCCTCCTTCTCTAATCAATACCAAGCTTCCAATCAAGTCCCTCAACAACAAACACTTCAACATCAACAACAACATCGTCCCTATGTTCCACCTCCTTTACGGGACAACAATGAAAGTTACCAAGGTTATGTGGGTAACCAAAGACCCTTCAACAATTTCAAGCAAAACAACCAAGGTAACTTCAACAACAAGCAAGGGTTCCAACAAGGGAACTTCAATCATGGGTTCCAAGGGAACCATCAACAACAACAAGCAACACAAGGCAATCAACAAAGCAAGCCTAGGAGTCGGTCTCCTATTCATGACTACGGTACTCCATTGGCCCTCACCGATACTCCGCATAATCCATCGTCCCCACCTCGGGATATTGACATTCAAAAGACAATGACGGAAATACAAAGGAGTAATCAAGATTTGCAACAAGGTCAAGTGGAAATGTCAAGGCATCATCATGAGCTCTTCACTTATATTCAAGGGGAAAACGCAATTAGAGATACCCGTATGAAGATACTCGAGAATCAAATATCTCAACTAGCTTCGGGGAGCTCCTCAAGACAAAAGGGGCAACTACCTCCTCAAGGCGAAACACCAAAATTTGAGCATGTAAATGCTATTACTACGAGGAGTGGTACGTCCTATGAACCCCCTTTTTCACCTAATGAGCAAGAGCCAATACAAGAACCGACAATGCAAATGACATCTCCAAATCAAGAAGAGTCAAGCTTTGATATTCCAATTGAGGAGCAAGTCTCAAGGGAGGTCGAGAAACCTCAAGAAGACAACTCTCCTCCTCTTCAAGAGAAAGACAAGGGAAAAAGGAAAGTGTCCTTTGAAGAGTCCACCCTTAATGATCAAAACAAGTACCAAATCAAGTTGCCTTACCCATCGAGGCAAATGAAGACTAAGGTGGACACTCAATTCGACAAGTTCCTTAATAATGTGAATAAATTGGATGTTAGTGTCCCGTTCACCGAGCTACTTACCCAAATCCGGGCATATGGAAAATTCATGCGGGAAATCCTAGCTAGGAAGAGGTCCATCGACATGGAAGAGACGGTAGCGTTCACTAGGGTGGTGAGCGAGCTTATTCAAGGTTCCACGCTTCCGAAGTTGAAGGACCCGGGTAGTTTCTCTATCCCATGCACCATCGGCAATTACAAGATCGAGAGAGCTATGTGTGATTTGGGCGCAAGTGTGAGCATTATTCCCTACACTATTTGTGAGCGATTAGGGATGACGGAGTTGAAGTGTACGTCCATTACACTCCAAATGGCCGATAAGTCTCTTAACCGACCATTGGGAATGTTGGAGGATGTGCCGGTACAAATAGGGAAGTTCTTCATTCCGGTCGACTTCATTGTGGTTGACATGCCGGAGGATGCTAACACTCCCATCATCCTTGGACGCCCATTTTTACACACCGCCGGTGCCGTGATCGATGTGAAGAAGGGTAGGATCACTTTTCAACTAGGCGACGAGGAGTTAGTGTTTGACCTCCAAGGCAACACTTCGCCTATGACCGAGACATGTAATATGATCCATGCCAAGGAAGACATCGATCTAGGGGAAGGATCGGGACAAAGCTTGAAAGAGTACTCTTATGTACTTGAGGATGACGACTCCGATATGGAGGAAGATGAGTGCCCGAATCATGGGCTTGACAACAAGTTGCTAAGCAAGGAAGAAAATGAGCCTCCCTTGGGGGCACATGATGACCGGTGGACGTTTGGGTATATCCCCAAGGACCAAAAGTACAAGTTCAAGCCGTTGAACTTGGAAGAGCGGGATGCCCCGGGAACGTCAAGGGAAGGCCATGAGAAGCCTTGGGATGTGGTCGGCTATATGACGTGTTTGATTGAAGACTTCTCAAGGGTCTTCGACTTGTTCTTACGCGTTCTTGATGGAGATGGAACCGGTTGGAGTATTGTTGAAAAAGAATGAAGATTGTACCACCTTGGTTTGACGGAGCTCCACAAGAACCGTCTCATTGTATATATCCCTTTCTTGTAGTTAGTGGTTTTTGTGAATTCTTGTTATTTGGATTATTGATGAGCGAGGCAAGGGAGAGAATTTGATGCTTGAATTGAGTTTGATTGATAGGTGAAGTGAAAATGCTCCTAGAGGAGATTGGCTATGGTTTACCTTAGGTTGTGAGCGAGAGGATTGGGTTTTTGAAGCTTGGAACAAGTTTTTGGGATCGTGGAGGTCGAAGAAGACCCATCCCGGCCGGGATGAGGCGTCCCGACCGGGAAGGGTTAAGCTTCCCGATCGGGAAGGGTGTCCTCCCGATCGGGAAGAGCGCACCACATTTCGAGCTTACTGTGAGCTCATCCCGACCGGGATGAGGGCGTCCCGACCGGGACGGATGAGGCATCCCGACCGGGAAGAAGCCGTCTCGATCGGGATGGGTGCGCCAAGAAATGGGCTTACTGTAGGTCCGTCCCGACCGGGACGGATGAGGTAACCCAATCGGGATCAGTCTTCCCGACCGGGATGGTCCTCTGCTCCCCCTTTGTGATTCATCTTCGCAAATCGAGTCCACCCAACCGTTTTATGCCCCCTCCCAACCTCCCTAACTACCCTAGCCTTACCATATGCCCCATGTACTTCATCGTCATGCCCTCACTCCACTTCCTATTCACTTTACACCAACTCTCACATCTAATCCCACCCCCTACCATTACTACCTTTACCGTGAGTTCTCTTCAAGTGTGAAGCGAGATGGCAACCAAGAAAACAAGCGACGAGCTTCTAATGATCAACGAGACGATGGAGCAAGTGAGTTACTAGCCGCTCGGTTTGGGTAACTATCCTTACTTTTCCGTCTTTTTATCGCTTCTCTTTTCATTGTTTGCCCTCTTCCCTTGAGTCTCGGTATCTAGGGGCCTTCGAGGCCATAGTTTGGTTGCTCCCGACTCCCGACGACGTGATTACGTCGCGAGTCAATCGATTAGTCCATTTACAAGATTTTCACCCCTTGTTAGGAGTTAGTCGGATTTGGACGGAATCCGGGCTAGGTGACTTGATTACACCTAGCCCTCCCCTCCCATTTCCTTTTATTTCTTTCTTTTTATTTTTCTTCCCCGTTCCATATCTTTTTCTCGTCTCGGCCCATGGTGACTTGACTACACCCCGGCCGGACACCTTCTACCTTTTTCTCCACTTAGTTTTTAGTGCTAGCTTTATTTTCGTAGTTTATTTTCTTTCCTTTTGTCTCTCCACACACTACGATTGAGCATATGAGGTCATTGCTCGGTTTAAGTGTGGGGGAGCGATATTCTATCGTAGTAGTTTTATTTTCATAGCTTTTCGAAAAATCTTCAAAAACCCTAAAAATTTGAAAAAAAATCACAAAAATCAAAAAAGATTTTCTCTTTTGTGTTTGCATTTTGTGTCTTTGTGTCGTATATTCGTTTTGTGTGCGTGTTTTGCCTCCCTTTGTCCTTATAGGTTGCTTTAATCGCCAATGACCTTGGAAAGCTCTGAAGACTTTCGGTAACATCTTATCCCTCTTCTTCTCTATCTCGTGTGGAGTTTGGAGGAGATTGTGATGTTGTGTGCTCGGGTGGAGCTTTGTGTATATCGGTGGGTGATTTGGTGACTTGTATGGAGTATCGGGGTGGTGTTTGTTATATGTTTGTTTTGTTATGTTTTGTTTTTGTTGCTTTTGTTTCTTTTTTTTCCTTCGTTTTCGTTGAATCTTTGTTTTGTGTTTTGTTGTGTATCTTGTGTGTAAATGGTTTTCGAAAACCCGGTTTAGAGGCTAGTGTGTGAGTGTGTACTTTCCCTTCCTAGTAGTGTAAATCGAGTCTTGGACTTTAATCTAGTAGAATGACCCTTAAATCAATGATTTCGTTGGTCCCTTTACCTTGAGTCCACCTAGCTTACTAGGGATTTACTACGGGATTTGCATTTTGACCATTATGACCACCCAAGGTGTGAAAAGGCCTTGGTTACCGAGTCTCGTCCCTTAGGTGACCGTGTCTAGGATTGTTTGATTAGTCCAAGTTCTCCACTTTTTGTGGGTTTGAAGGGAAGGGCCGATGCCGACATACTCATTTCCCTACCTCCTACACATATCCACACAATAAAATGCGATTTGATGAATTCTCTCTTTCTCGTTATACAATAAAAATGCCAAGAATGCCAAATCTTGCCAAAATAGGCAAAGAAAAGAAAAGAAAAAAATGAAAGAAAGAAAAGAATGAAGAAAAAGAAAAGGCACAATAGCCAAAAAGAAAATAGAAAAGAAGAAAAAGAATGGGATGGCAAAACAAATCCAAACGCCAAAAAGAAAGAAAATGCCAAAAGAAAACCCGTCTCAGAAAAAGAAATCCCCACAAAAATAAGCCTTTTTCCGACATTATGCCGTGAAGAGCCTACCAAAGGACCGAGTCCCGAGGAAGGATGATAGCGGCATTAGTCGGTCTTCCCTCATTTTGCATGCTTTCCACCTTTTTACTTGGACTAGTTAGGCGGTCTTGGACACGGGACGACCCTCTTGGCTCGCGCTAAAGGGGGCGGGGTCTCACTTACCTACAGTGTCGACTAACACCGTGGTTCTTCACTTTTCCACTCCGCCGATCGTCCCGTAGTACGTTTTTAGAAAGTTAGGAGGACCTAGGTAAGTTACCAACGTTTTTTGTCGCTTTATCGTCATACTATTAGGGTTTAGTTCACCTCGGTTTGTATTGCTAGCTTGGGAACGTTGTCACTTACCTCGAGTCCTAATCCGGTGTTTCTTCCACCGCTTGATTGAGGGAAGCGGTATTTCTTTTGTTTTGGGTGCAACCGATTTTGTGTTTGTTTGTATGTTCGTTTGTTTATGTGTTTTGTGTCCGGTTGCACCCACAGTTTTGTCGCAAGACCCAACTTGCCTTGCGGAGTGCACTTTTCCTCTAAGTGCACTCGCGTGAGTTGAAGGGGCGTAGGGTGCGCTAATACCCACTCGGTTAGTTTAGTATTAGTATGTGCTTACTCGAGGGCGAGTAAGGGTTAAGTGTGGGGGAGTTGATAAGTGTCATTTGTAGTGCCTATTCGTAGTGTTTTGGTCCCTTTTTCCTTGTGGAATCGCTCCTTGGGAGCGATTCATGGGCTTCTTATGCTTCCTTTAGTCCGTTTCAGGTTCCCGAGCCCGATTTGGAAGAGTTGGAGTGATTCCGACTCAATACATACACATTTTGGAGCCAACGAGATAAAGGAACGATGACTCGAGACCTTGGAATCGACCCCGAGACCTTGGGTCCCAATCCCGAGCCTCCGAGACCCGATCCCGAGTCCCGAGAATCGACGGGAAGCCCATAAGATACAAGGAGGGACCCTAGAGCTCTTAATGAAGGCATACAAGACCCTTCCCGGTCGGGATAATAGCGTTCCCGATCGGGAAGGAAGGCACATTCAGAAGCGCCACTGTGAGCCCTTCCCGATCGGGATGGCAGAACCCTTCCCGATCGGGATGGTCCGTCCCGGTCGGGACGGGCTACAGCTCACCCACATTCTTCTTTTCTTCTCCTTCATTCTTGTACCCATATATATACTCCCTTCTTGTAATTTTAAGACATCTTATCTTACCCTACATTAGTTTAAGCCTCCAAAACCCTAGATTTACTCTCACTCATTAGTTCTAATCTCTCTTTAATCCTTAGTTAATTATTGTAATTAGTTTTGTATTAAGAAGATTCTTGAAGATTGTTCCAAGCTTGACAACCTTGGGATTATATTTGGGTTTCTCATTAATGCAAGTTATCATCTTTTTCATCATATTAGTGTTGGTATAATCTTCTCTACTCTAATCCTTGTTTATTTAATCTAGTTTCAATCTTTTTATATTGTTATTGTTATTTTTCTCATTGTTCATAATGGATGTTTGGTTTGTGAGTTTGTTTTCTCTTATGAGTGTTAGTTTCTCATTGATTATGAGTGAGTAGTTTCTTTGTGGGGTTAGTAGGGGGATTAGAGGTAGATTATGGATGATTAGGGTTGATTAAAGGGAAAAGGTTGTATCTTTGTTGTTAGTCACATTGTAGGCACTCTATGTGTTTGTTGATATGCTTGTGTGAGTTGTAGTGGCCATGCTTCCCATGCTTGTGTTCACCTTCTCATTGATTGCTTATTTTGTGAAAATGTTGAGAATAGTCATAGTCACGAGAGTGCCGACTAGAGTCTAAGTTGCGAGAGCCCGGACTCACCTTGACATCGGTCTAAGTTGCGAGAGCCCGGACGGACTCTAGCGATTAGGACACACCTTTGCCCTTGATCACCCCAATTACCCTACTACCTCTATGAAACCGACTTACCCCACTTCTCTTCCATATTTGAGTTTATCCTCCCTAGTTAGTCATTGTTCTTTTAGTTTATTCGTTAGTTTGATCATTAGCTTAGTCTTACCTCTTCTCCATCATTAGTTTTCCCTCTATTGCATTCTTTGTGTTCGTTTGGTAATCTAGTCTCGTTTTAGGCCGACATAATCTAAGCTTTGATATACCAACCTCGTGGAATCGATCCCGACTTACCCTAGCTACCCACTAGGTTAGTCGGTGTTATATTGTTGGCTAGGGACGTGACAAATCCTTAACCATCAGCCGTCCCGATCGGGATAGTCTGTCCCGGCCGGGAAGCTACAGAGGCAGCACGGGCTTCTTCCTTTCTTCTCCTTCATTCTTGTACCCATATATATACTCCCTTCTTGTAATTTTAAGACATCTTATCTTACCCTAGATTAGTTTAAGCCTCCATTATCATTCAAAACCCTAGATTGTTGCTACTCTCATTAGTCTAATCCTCTCTTTAATCCTGAGTTAATTATTGTAATTAATCTTGGATTAAGGGATTCTTGAAGATTGTTCCAAGATTGACAACCTTGGGATTGTATTTGGGTTTCTCATTAATACAAGTTTTCATCTTTTATTCATCCTATTGTTGGTATAATCTTTTCATCCTTAGTCTTTGTTATTTATTCAAGTTTCTTTCTTATTGTTATTGTTATTGCTATTGTTCTTGTTAATGATAATGGATGCTTGTTTTGTGACATTGATTTCTCTTATGATTGTTGGTTTTCTCTTAATAATGAGTGAGTAGTTTTCTTGTGGGGTTAGTAGGGGGATTAGGGGTAGATTATGGATGATTAGGGTTGTTTAAGGGGAAAAGGTTTCATCTTTGTTGTTAGTCACATTGTAGGCACTCTATGTGTTTGTTGATATGCTTGTGTGAGTTGTAGTGGCCATGCTTCCCATACTTGTGTTCATCTTCTCATTGATTGTTTATTTTTTGGAAATGTCGAGAATAGTTTAGTCGCGAGAGCGCGGAGTAGGGTCTAAGTTGCGAGAGCCCGGACCCACCTTGGCATCGGTCTAAGTTGCGAGAGCCCGGACCGACTCTAGCGATTAGGAGACACCTATACCCTTGATCACCCCAATTATCCTTCTACTCCTATGAACCCGACCTACCCCACTTCTTTCCATATTTGTGTTAATCCTCTTAGTTAGCCATAGTTCCTACTTCTCCTCCATCATAGTTTTCCATTTATCGCTTCTTTGTGTTTGTTCGGTAATCTAGTCTCGTTGTAGGCCAACCTAGTCTAAACCTTGATATACCGTCCTCGTGGATACGATCCCGACTTACCCTAGCTACCCACTAGGTTAGTCGGTGTTTTATTGATCGGCTAGGGACGTGACAAATCCCTACCATCAATTTGGCGCCGTTGCCGGGGACGGTGCATTGTTTAGACTTAGTTTGCTTATTTCTAGACTTAGTTACCCTTCTTTGTGTTCTCCCATCTTCTTTTGTGAATATTCTCTAGATTTTTCTTCTTTCCTTAGTTTTATTTCTTCTTTTTCTCTTTGTCTCTAGTTGTGTTTGTTTATTGTCGTTACCTAGTGCCCATAAAGCACTAGGCGTTCTTACGTTTGTTCTAGTGTGTAGTGTATGCCTAGGAGGGGAGGCGACTTCTATCTCTTTAATCCAGAGCCGGAGAGACTCTTTCGAGCCTTTCGCCAACGGACGATTAATCGGGTTAGGATCTCTCAACCGAGTGCAAGCATTACTCATCAAGGGCAAGCCCAAGGAGCCGACTTGAACATTTCACCTTGAGAGACGGCCGGAGGGACCTTCATTAACCCTTTCGGTGATTCTTCTCCTAGTTCCCCCTCCTCATCTACATCAACACTCTCTACACCACCATCTTCTCCCTTACATCCAAGAATGCCTAAGTTTTCCTCTCACTCCAGTTTCACGGAAGATGTCTTGCCGGGACCGAGTGCATTACCGGAAGCCTATACCGGGAATTTTGTGGCAAAGACTCAATTTATCCAAATTGTGGAGAGGAGCCCATTTAGTGGTTTGCCCACCGAAGACCCGCACCAACACATGGAGACCTTCTCCGATTATTGTGACGCTATATCTCAAACCGGGGTTACTCAAGACCAAATTCGTTGGGTACTCTTCCCGTTTTCTCTTATTGGAAAAGCGAAGCAATGGATCAAGAGTCTCGATAGGGCAACCATGGGTATCGACACTTGGAAAAAGCTTGCCTTGGCGTTCTACCAAAAGTTTTACCCTCCGGAAAAGACGAACTTGCTTAGGGCCTCCATCACCGGGTTCCAACAAAGGGATGAAGAGAGCCTATATGAAGCTTGGGAGCGGTTTAAGTCTTTGGTAAGATCGTGCGCTCATCATGGACTCTCACAATGGTTCTTGGTGCAACAATTTTGGAATGGACTTTATGAGGACTCGAGAGCTATTCTTAACATGGGCTCCAACGGTAGGTTCATCGAGGTCGATGACGACCAAACATGGGCGAGAATCGAAGAGATGGCGGTGCATAATTCGCAATACTCTAGGCCTAGGAAGGCACATCGAGGAGGCATACATGAGGTCGATGCTATCACCAAATTAAGCATTGACCTTGGAGCTCAACTTAAAACACACATGGAGACTATTGACAAGAAGCTCCAAAGCCACCTCAACCAAGTCCAAGGCTCTAGTTCCTCCCACCATCAACCGATTCAAGAAGGAATGCTTTGGGGTTCGCACCTCCTACACCTTACTTTGGGATGTGCGACACTTGTGGAATCGTTGGTCATGACCCTATGAATTATAGCGGGAGTATTGAGCAAGTGAACGCCTTTCAAGCGTTCAAGCAAGGTGCCTCCTACTCTAATTAATACCAAGCTTCCAATCAAGTCCCTCAACAACAAGCCTTTCAACATCAACAACAACATCGTCCCTATGTTCCACCTCCTTTAAGGGACAACAATGATAGTTACCAAGGTTATGCGGGTAACCAAAGACCCTTCAACAATTTCAAGCAAAATAACCAAGGTAACTTCAACAACAAGCAAGAGAACTTCAATCATGGTGGTTACCAAGGAAACCAAAATTTCCAAGGAAACCGAAACTTTCAAGGACAACAAAACCACAATCAAGGCTATCAACAAGGTAATTCTCATGGGTTCCAAGGGAACCGTCAACAAGCAACTCAAAATCAACAACAACAAAGCAAGCCTAGGAGCCGGTCTCCTACTCATGATTATGGCATTCCTCTCGCCATCACCGACACTCCACATAATCCATCTTCCCCACCTCGGGATTTTGACATTCAAAAGAATTTGATGGAAATACAAAGAAGTAATCAAAATTTGCAACAAAGTCAAGTGGACATGTCAAGGAACCATCATGAGCTCTTCACTTATATTCAAGGGGAAAACGCAATGAGAGATACCCGTATGAAGATACTTGAGACTCAAATATCTCAACTCGCTTCGGGGAGCTCCTCGAGGCAAAAGGGGCAACTACCTTCTCAAGGTGAAACACCGATATTTGAGCATGTAAATGCCATCACCACAAGGAGAGGTACCTCTTATGACTCCCCTCCATATCCTAATGACAAGAGCCGATGCAAGAACCGACAATGGAAATGACATCTCCGAATCAAGAAGAGCCAAGCTTTGACACTCCAATTGAGGAGCAAGTCTTATGGGAGGTCGAGAAACCCCAAGAAGACAACCCTCCCCTTCTTCAAGAGAAAGACAAGGGAAAAAGGAAAGTGTCCTTTGAAGAGTCCACCCTTAATGATCAAAACAAGTACCAAATCAAGTTGCCTTACCCATCGAGGCAAATGAAGACTAAGGTGGACACTCATTACGACAAGTTCCTTAGTATTGTGAAGAAATTGGATGTTAGTGTCCCGTTCACTGAATTACTTACCCAAATCCCGGCATATGGAAGATTTATGAGAGAAATCTTAGCTAGAAAGAGATCCGTCGACAAGGAAGAGACTGTAGCGTTCACGAGGGTGGTGAGCGAGCTTATCCAAGGTTCCACGCTTCCGAAGTTGAAGGATCCGGGTAGTTTTTCGATCCCTTGCACCATAGGCAACTTCTTGATCAAGAATGCGTTATGCGACTTGGGCGCGAGTGTGAGCATCATTCCCTATTCTATTTGTTGCCGACTCGGAATGAAAGAGTTGAAATGTACGTCCCTCACCCTCCAAATGGCCGATAAATCATTCAATCGACCATTAGGAATGTTAGAGGACGTACCGGTACGAGTAGGGAAGTACTTCATTCCGGTCGACTTCATTGTGCTTGACATGTCGGAGGATGCCAACACTCCCATTATTCTTGGGCGCCCATTTCTACACACCGCGGGTGCCATGATCGATGTGAAGAACGGTAGGATCACATTTGAGTTAGGCGAGGAAAAGATAGTGTTCGACCTCCAAGGCAACACTACGCCTACTAAGGATGAATCATATAATATGATCCAAGCCAAGAAAGACATCGATCTAGGGGGTGAACCGGAACAAAGCTTGAAGAAGTACTCTTATGTACTTGAGGATGACGACTCCGATATGGAGGAAGATGAGTGCCCAATTCATGGGCTTGATGACAAGTTGAAGTGCAATGACAAGGAAGAAGATGAGCCTCCCTTGGGGCCGCATGAGGACCGGTGGACGTTTGGGTATATCCCCAAAGACCAAAAGTACAAGTTCAAGCCTTTGAGCTTGGAAGATCGGGATGCCCCGGGAACGTCAAGGCAAGGCCATGAAGAGTCTTGGGATGTGGTTGGTTATATGACATACCTAATTGAAGACTTCTCTAGGGCCTTCGACTTGTTCTTACGTGCCCTTGATGGAGATGGAACTAGTTTTGGTTGTTGAAAAAGATTGAAGAAAGCACCACCTTGGTTTGACGGAGTTCCACAAGAACCGTCTCATTGTATATATCTCTTTCTTGTAGTTGGATTCTTGCGAATTCTTGTTATTTGGTTTGATTGATGAGCGTTGTGAGGGAGAGAGTTTGATGTATGTTTGAGTATTGCTTGATAGGTGAAGTGAGAATGCTCCTAGAGGAGAGTGGCTATGGTATACCTTGGGTTGTGAGCACGAGGATTGGGTTTTTGAAGCTTGGAACAAGTTTTTGGGATTGTGGAGGTCGAAGAAGACCCATCCCGACCTGGATGAGGCGTCCCGACCGGGAAGGGTAAGGCATCTCGACCGGGAAGGGTGCCATCCCGATCGGGATGGGTGCACCAGATTTCGAGTTTTCTGTGGATCCGTCCCGACCGGGATGAGGGCGTCCCGACCGGGACGGGTGAGGTAACCCGATCGGGATCAATCTTCCCGACCGGGATGGTCCTCTGCTCCCCCTTTGTGATTCTTCTTCGCAAATCGAGTCCACCCAACCGTTTTATACCCCCTCCCAACCTCCCTACTCCTCCTTGTCCCTATCATACGACCCATACACCTCGCTTTGCACCGAGCTCCACATCAAATCCCACCCCCCTCGCACCATTACTACCTCTACCATGCGGTTCTATCAAGTTTGAAGCGGGATAGCAAAGATGAAGACAAGCAAGTGCCTATATTGATCTATGAGACGATGGAGAGAGTGAGTTTCTAACCTATGGTACGACAACTATCCTTTCTTTTCCGTTTTTGTTGTTGCTTGTTTTCCTTTGTTTATTCCCTTCCCCTTGTACACTTTCGTGTCTTGATGTCATGGTGGCCTTCGAGGCCTCGGTAGTGGTTGCTCCCGACTCCCGACGATGTGATTACGTCGAGAGTCAGACGAAAAATCAAAATTTTACAAGATTTTCACTTTCTTTTTTTTGAGGATTTAGTCGGATTTGGACGGAATCCGGGCTAGGTGACTTGATTACACCTAGCCCTCCCCTCCCATTTACTTTTATTTCCTTCTTTTTATTTTCTTTCCTTTACACCTACCCTTTTCTCCATCTTTTCTTTTTGATTTTTAGCATTATTTTCGTAGTTTCTTTTCTTTTTCTTTTTTCTCTCCGCACACTACGATTGAGCATATGAGGACATTGCTCGATTTAAGTGTGGGGGAGCGATATTCTATCGTAGTTAGTTTTATTTTCCTTTTTTTCGAAAAAAAACCTTTAAAAACCCTAAAAATTTGAATAAATTTCACAAAAATCAAAAAGATTTTCTTTTGTGTGTTTTCCTTTTGTGTCGTTATGTCGTATTTCTATCTTGTGTGCGTGTTTTGCCTCCATTTTTCCTTTTAGGTTGCTCAACCACCGTTAGCTTTGGAAAGCTTGCATGACACCCGGTAACATCTTTTCAACCCTTTATCCTCTTTGTTTCTTGTGGAGTTTGGAGGAGATATGTGTTGTGGTGTGCTCGGGTGGAGCTTTGTAAAGTTTGTGGATGATTGGTTGCTCATTTGGAAGTTCGGGGTGGTGTTTGTTTTGTATGTGTTCGTTTTGTTTTGTTCTTGTTTTGTTGCTTTTGCTTCTTTTTCTTTCGTTCGTTTTCGTCGTGTCTTTATTTTGTGTATGTTGTGTGTCTTGTGTGTAAACATTTTTCGAAAACCCGGTTTAGAGGCTAGTGTGCGAGTGCGTACTTTCCCTTCCTAGTAGTATAAATCGAGTCTTGGACTTTAATCTAGTAGAATGACCCTAAATCAATGATTTCGTTGGTCCTTTACCTTGAGTCCACCTAGCTTACTAGGAATTTACTACGGGATTTGCGCTTTTGACCATTGTGACCACCCACGGTGTGAAAAGGCCTTGGTTACCGAGTCTCGTCCCTTAGGTGACCGTGTTTAGGATTGTTTGATTAGTCAGAGTTCTCCACTTTTTGTGGGTTTGAAAGGGAATGCGCAACCCCGACTTACCCATTCACCTACCTCCTACACTTATCCACAAAATAAATTGCAAATTGTTGATTCTCTCTTTCTTGTTACTCAATGAAATGCCAAAAATGCCAAATCTTGCCAAAAAGGGCAAAGAAAAAAAAATGAAAGAAAGAAAAGAATGAAGAAAAAGAAAAGGCACAAAAGCCAAAAAAGAAAATAGAAAAGAAGAAAAAGAAATGGCATGGCAACAACCAAAGCAAAAACGTCGAAAAGAAAGAAAATGCCAATAGAAAACCCGTCTCACAAAGAGAAATCCTCACAAAAATAAGCCTTTTTTTCCGACTTTTGCCGTGAAGAGCCTACCAAAGGACCGAGTCCCGAGGAAGGATGATAGCGGCATTTGTCGGTCTTCCCTCATTTTGCTTTATTTCCACCTTTTTACTTGGACTAGTTAGGCGGTCTGGGACACGGGACGACCCTCTTGGCTCACGCTAAAGGGGGCGGGGTCTCACTTACCTACAGTGTCGACTAACACCGTGGTTCTTCGCTATTCCACTCCGCCGATCGTCCCGTAGTACGTTTTTAGAAAGTTAGGAGGACCTAGGTAAGTTACCAACGTTTTTATTGCTTTATCGTCATACTATTAGGGTTTAGTTCACCTCGGTTTGTATTGCTAGCTTGGGAACGTTGTCACTTACCTCAAGTCCTAAAACGGTGTTTCATTCATCGCTTTTAGAAGGAAGCGGTATTTCTTTTATTTTGGGTGCAACCGTCTATGTGTTTGTTTGTGTGTTTGTTTGTTTATCTGTTTTGTGTCCGGTTGCATCCACAGTTTTGTCGCAAGACCCGACTTGCCTTGCGGAATGCACTTTTCCTCTAAGTGCACTCGCGTGAGTTGAAGGGGCGTAGGGTGCGCTATTACCCTTTCGGCTAGTGTAGTAGTTAGTATGTGCTTACTCGAGGGCGAGTAAGGGTTAAGTGTGGGGGAGTTGATAAGTGTAGTTTGTAGTGCCTATTTGTTGTGTTTTGGTCCCTTTTTCCTTGTGGAATCGCTCCTTTGGAGCGATTCATGGGCTTCTTATGCTTTCTTTAGTTCGTTTCAGGTTCCCGAGACCGATTTGGAAGAGTTGGAGCGATTCCGACTCAATACATACACATTTTGGAGCCAACGGAGTAAAGGAACGATGACTCGAGGCCTTGGAATCGACCCCGAGACCTTGGGACCCAATCCCTTCCTCCGAGACCCGATCCCGAGTCCCGAGAATCGGTGGGAAGCCCATGAGAGGCAAGGAAGGACCAAAGAGCGTTTAAGGAAGGCATACAAGACCCATCCCGTTCGGGATGGCCTCATCCCGTTCAGGATGGGGTGCTACATTAAGAGGGCTGCTGTGAGCCCATCCCGGTCGGGATCAACTCGTCCCGGTCGGGATGGCAGGGCCGTCCCGATCGGGATAGTCCGTCCCGGCCGGGAAGCTACAGAGGCAGCACGGGAGTGAGTAGTTTCTTTGTGGGGTTAGTAGGGGGATTAGAGGTAGATTATGGATGATTAGGGTTGATTAAAGGGAAAAGGTTGTATCTTTGTTGTTAGTCACATTGTAGGCACTCTATGTGTTTGTTGATATGCTTGTGTGAGTTTTAGTGGCCATGCTTCCCATGCTTGTGTTCACCTTCTCATTGATTGCTTATTTTGTGAAAATGTTGAGAATAGTCATAGTCACGAGAGTGCCGACTAGAGTCTAAGTTGCGAGAGCCCGGACTCACCTTGACATCGGTCTAAGTTGCGAGAGCCCGGACCGACTCTAGCGATTAGGACACACCTTTGCCCTTGATCACCCCAATTACCCTACTACCTCTATGAAACCGACTTACCCCACTTCTCTTCCATATTTGAGTTTATCCTCCCTAGTTAGTCATTGTTCTTTTAGTTTATTCGTTAGTTTGATCATTAGCTTAGTCTTACCTCTTCTCCATCATTAGTTTTCCCTCTATTGCATTCTTTGTGTTCGTTTGGTAATCTAGTCTCGTTTTAGGCCGACATAGTCTAAGCTTTTATATACCAACCTCGTGGAATCGATCCCGACTTACCCTAGCTTCCCACTAGGTTAGTCGGTGTTATATTGTTGGCTAGGGACGTGACAAATCCTTAACCATCAGCCGTCCCGATCGGGATAGTCTGTCCCGGCCGGGAAGCTACAGAGGCAGCACGGGCTTCTTCCTTTCTTCTCCTTCATTCTTGTACCCATATATATACTCCCTTCTTGTAATTTTAAGACATCTTATCTTACCCTAGATTAGTTTAAGCCTCCATTATCATTCAAAACCCTAGATTATTGCTACTCTCATTAGTCTAATCCTCTCTTTAATCCTGAGTTAATTATTGTAATTAATCTTGGATTAAGGGATTCTTGAAGATTGTTCCAAGATTGACAACCTTGGGATTGTATTTGGATTTCTCATTAATACAAGTTTTCATCTTTTATTCATCCTATTGTTGGTATAATCTTTTCATCCTTAGTCTTTGTTATTTATTCAAGTTTCTTTCTTGTTGTTATTGTTATTGCTATTGTTCTTGTTAATGATAATGGATGCTTGTTTTGTGACATTGATTTCTCTTATGATTGTTGGTTTTCTCTTAATAATGAGTGAGTAGTTTTCTTGTGGGGTTAGTAGGGGGATTAGGGGTAGATTATGGATGATTAGGGTTGTTTAAGGGGAAAAGGTTTCATTTTTGTTGTTAGTCACATTGTAGGCACTCTATGTGTTTGTTGATATGCTTGTGTGAGTTGTAGTGGCCATGCTTCCCATACTTGTGTTCATCTTCTCATTGATTGTTTATTTTGTGGAAATGTCGAGAATAGTTTAGTCGCGAGAGCGCGGACTAGGGTCTAAGTTGCGAGAGTCCGGACCCACCTTGGCATCGGTCTAAGTTGCGAGAGCCCGGACCGACTCTAGAGATTAGGAGACACCTATACCCTTGATCACCCCAATTATCCTTCTACTCCTATGAACCCGACCTACCCCACTTCTTTCCATATTTGTGTTAATCCTCTTAGTTAGCCATAGTTCCTACTTCTCCTCCATCATAGTTTTCCATTTATCGCTTCTTTGTGTTTGTTCGGTAATCTAGTCTCGTTGTAGGCCAACCTAGTCTAAACATTGATATACCGTCCTCGTGGATACGATCCCGACTTACCCTAGCTACCACTAGGTTAGTCGGTGTTTTATTGATCGGCTAGGGACGTGACAAATCCCTACCATCATATATGTGTTGGAATAGTTGAATATATGTGTTGGAGTAGTTGAATATATGTGTTGGAGTAACTGAGTATATGTGTTGGAGTAATTGGAGTACTTGTGTATGTGTTGGAGTAATTGAATATATGTGTTGGAGTAACTGAGTATATATGTTGGAGTAATTGAGTATATGTGTTGGAATAGTTGAATATATGTGTTGGATTAACTGAGTATATATGTTGGAGTAATTGGAGTACTTGAGTATATGTGTTGGAATAGTTGAATATGTTTGGAGTAATTGAATATATGTGTTGGAGTAACTGAGTATATGTGTTGGAGTAACTAAGTATATGTGTTGGAGTAACTGAATATATATGTTGGAGTAACTGAGTATATGTGTTGGAGTAACTGAGTATATGTGTTGGAGTAATTGAATATATGTGTTGGAGTAACTGAGTATATGTGTTGGAGTAATTAGAGTATATGTGTTGGAGTAACTGAGTATATGTATTGGAGTAATTGGAGTAATTGAGTATGTGTTGGAATAACTGAACATGAACATAGAATAACTGATGTCTAATGTTGGAATAGCTGAACATGAGCATTAGAGTAACTGTGATTCTGGACTGGAATAGCTGAACATGTATAACTCAGAATTGAATGTATGTGTTGGAATAATTGAATATATGTGTTGGAATAATTGAATTTGAATATTGGAGTACTTGAATATGTTTGCAGAAGAAACTCAATCCATTGATAGCAATCATACTCAAGTTAGCAACAATGCTCACATTATGACAACACCAACTATTGAAAATAGCACCAATTCTCTAAGCTTGACTTACACTCCGGGTGGTACCTCTCGGAAATCTTTACGACTCAGTCAAAAGGATGGGACTACATGATGTTGAAGACATTCATACAAGTATACAACATGAAAGCATATGATAATTCGTGTAATAATTTTTGGATAAATGTTATGTCTTGGAATACTTGATTTTATATTAGTTGGAATACTTGGTGTTATAATTTTTGGATAGATGTTGGAGTAACCGTGAAAACATGTTGGAGTAACTGCTTTTAAGCATTAGAATACTTGGTGTTATCTCTTGGAATACTTTATGTTATCAAAGTTTGAACATTTGGTGTTATCTCTTGGAATACTTGGTATTATGTCTTGGAATAACTGCTTGTAAGCATTCGAATAACAATGACGACATTAGAGTAATTGAAGATGAATAATTGATTGATTCAATCAATAATTTGAATGATTGTTGGAGTAACCATGAAAACATGTTGGAGTAACTTATTTTAAGCATTGGAATACTTGGTGTTATCTCTTGGGATACTTCATGTTATCTATTCGTTCTAGCCTACCGATTTTGCGAATCTTATGCTCTATTTGAATAAGAATGTACAAGTAGAAGGAACGAAAGAGAAAGTAAAGCTTAAACACTTAAAATTGGTGTCACACAAACCCCTTAAATCAAAAAAATACCACTAGGCCACTAGGGGAGCTTATACATACACTAACTATGTTTGACGGACAACCGGGCAATAATAGTCCTCTTGAAGTAGTCCTGTTCGTACTACATGTCAATACGACCTCATTGACAAGTTCAAATGAATCGATTCGCTACTAAATTAGTCAAGTCACGGACTTCCATTCAATTCATGTGTCGAAACAGTTACAGAGTAAGGAGTAATAATTACCGAGTGCTTCTTATATTAACAACTGCGATGAATGTACGGTATTTGAGTAGGCTCGTTCTACACTAAGGCTAAACTGCAATAAAAACACATGAATGCAAAAGAAATACAGTCATCCAAAACAAACAGCTAAACCAAATCTAACTTGCCTGAGAAATATGAATATAACTCAAAATTGAAAGCCCAACAGACCGCATCTGTGAACCAATAATAGTTGGTGTTATCCACATCTGATTTACTCTGAGAAATATGAATCTGCTCACAATTAAATCTACGAATTCTCCATGTGATTTAATTTTTTCTTTTTCTTGAGGATTAATCCGTGCCGCCTTTGGTCTCAATGTTCCAACACGGTGATCAACACGTATCATTTCACTGTTTCAATCTCGAATCACGTTAGTGCAATGAAATGGGGTTACTTGTTGCAAAACATTCTTGTTGAGCATGTTCTAGGCAGAGGTCTTACCAGGAAAAAATTCGATCATATTTGTGGTCGTCTGGCAGTTTTCGATAATCAATGAGGAGAAACCTTATTCTTTCCTGTTACCATAAATCAAGTCATGGGTTGGCTCACGACATTCGGGGTGGTAGGAAGAGTGAAGATAGATACCTGTAAGCCGGCCTCCATGACCTTGTGCTTTGCATATTTTAGTTGCTCTGCAGAAAGAGTAATGTCAGTGTATTTACATCCTGTCCGCTTCACTACTTCAATGGCTAAGCTTCCCCAACCGGAACCAATCTCAAGCACCTCATGATGCTTTTCTACCCGTGCCTGAAATGAGATCCGACCTTACAAATGATAAGACAATTCGAACCTTGTTGATTCTTTTCTTGTGTCTAGTGAAAGCATGGTTAAAATACCTTGTCGATCAGAAGAGAAAGTTTGTTCAGTTGTGCCGCAGTCAAATCTTGGTCAGGTGACTGCCATACATCAGAAAATATGGCAAAAACTGATCACATTCACAGGCGTTGGTTGACGAGATATTATGAATGCGTCATTCTTTGTTAGGTACTAATATAACGTAATTTCAAATTTACTCATTCGAGCAGAAATAATGATGAAACATAATTTAGGACGAACAAAACACAAACGAAAAGTTCATCCGTGCATAAATTAAACTCGACATTCGTCAATAACAGGAATTGAGAACAAAATTACAAAAAAAAAGTCGGAAATGGAGTGTGAAGTTTTATACCAAACGAAGCGAGTCCTGCACAAGCAAAATTAGGGTCGAATGTTGACGATGATCAAGCGAAACTAGGGTTGAAATTCATCAACAACAACAGTTCGTCAATAATAGCAAAATGGAACAAGAACGCAAGTAAATCAGTAAATAGAACTACAAACCTCAATAATTCAAGTAGCATTCAACGAACATAGGTTAATCAATCAATTACACTATAAAAACCAGTAAATTCTATAATCCAGTAAACCAATAAATCATCATTTATACTAGAGCATCAGTATGTCAGGCAAAATCAGATTAGGGTTTCCATAGCAAAATCAGGCATTCTTTTGAGCATATGATTGATCAAGGAATAATTGCAAGTTTAATAACTCAAATATTTCTGCATAAACAATATCCGAAATATCTAAAACACGGTTACAGAAACAAATGCACAAAAAATCGAGCACAAATAATGATGAAACATGATTTAGGACGAACGCGATGTTTATCTTAAGCATGAATCAAACTCGTCATTCATCAATGACAGTAATCGAGAACAAAATTACTAAAAAAGGATGAAAAAAAAGATGCGAAGTTTTACCAGAAAATTGATGCGAAGTTTTACCTCAACCATAAACTATTGAGATAACGTGAAGTTAAGACTGAAATTGATGAAATTCACATGAAAAATCAGCAAAACAACGCACAAAAATCAGTAATCAACCGCAAAATCTCGAGAATTTAAAGTGAAAATGAAGAAATTGCTCACCGAAACTGAAGAAATTAGGCGCGTGGAACTGTAGAATCAAACTGAAACAATTAGGGCGGAATTGTTAGAATGAAACTGAAGGAATTGAATGATGATGATGATGGAGTGCCGGTAGAGAGTGTAAGAGAGGGAAAATGTAGAGAGGGAAAATGAAGAGAGAGAAAGAGACGAAATTGTAATGAAGCGGAAGGGTGAGGAATGGGGAGGGTTTTGTTGGGTTTGTGAGATCTAATCTGAGCCGTTGATCAAGATTAAGATCAACGGTCCAGATTGTTAGGGTGTTTACACCAAATTGGTTTATTTACACCACATCCTATTTATATATATATATATATATATATATATATATATATATATATATATATATATATATATACATATATATATAGAGAGAGAGAGAGAGGTAGCATCTGTTTGGAATATCGCAGCTGTAGGTAAACTCGTTAACTGGATTTATGAGGATAGAAGCAGCCTATGGGTGAAATGGATCTCTACAATTTACATAAAACATCAGAGATGGCACGATTACATACCCCCTGCTGATTGTTCATGGACATGGAAGTCTATATGGAAGACAAAGGAGATACTTAAACAAGGATTTCACAATGAATCGTGGAGTTTGGATCCGAATGGTTACTCTATCAAGAGTGGTTACAGTTGGCTCCTTCCCTCCCCTAATCCTCCGCCATGGACAGAGTTTGTTTGGAATCAGTGGGCGATTCCGAAACATGCTGTTATAACATGGTTGATTCTCAATGATGGAGTAAATGTGAAAGAAAAGCTCTACAGACATGGATGCATCGATAACGATATCTACTGTCTTTGCCATAACTCTACTGAGACGGTGACTCATATTTTTTTTGATTGCCAATTCAGTAGAAGGTTAATGCATACTATAGCTTATCTCATTGGATGCAAGCTCAGCCTAGCCTATGTTCTGGACGGAGGGGTGCAACAATTACACCGGAAAATGCATGCTGCTGTTCTTTTGGCCTGTTACTATATGACCTGGAATCAGCGAAATAAAGCCCGAATTGAGGGATGTATAGAACAACCTGCGAAACTGGCTCAACGAATTATTGGAGATGTCCGAAGGAAAATTAAGCTAAGAGCAAAAGACAAAGTTACTGATACAGATCTACACTTTTTTAGAGAAATAGGAATCAGCTGTTGATTGTGTTGGGAACAAGTTTCCGTTAGATAAATTGCTCCTTTATTGCTTTAGCTGAGATATACTGTTTGTATATAGCATATGATTTGTAATTCTTTATTTTTTGATGAATGAACTACTCACATTTCACCAAAAAAATAAAATAAAATAAAATAAAATAAAAGGGCACCATGTTTCAGTAAGTGTATATTAAAGTTACAGATGACATACGATAAAGTTGCATTTGTTTAAAATTGATATGTAACTATAACATTCAGCTCTTTTATCACTTCAAGTGATAAAGTGCAACTTTATCACTCATCTCGTGTAACTTTAAGCACTTTTTGTGTAACTTTAACACTTGACCTTATGCCCTTAAAATAGGTATATATATATATTTAAACCATTTTCTTTTCGGATCGAATACGCTTAAAAACAAACTCCGTTTAAGATCATTTTAATCCCTTTACAAGTAGTATTGGAGGTGGCACCCTTTCGAGGCGCGCCGCCCTAAACACTTAAGGGCGTTATGCGATCGCGAAAATTTGTTGTTAAATATGTACGATATCATTTTTTTTAGATTAGAACAAAACCCGTTGACGCTGAATCGATAGTCACACGATCCGAAAGGGTTGATTACGACATAGTGACGCGGAGGGAATTAATATTTGTTCTAGTCCGATCAAGTTCGGTTTTACAAAATTTCGCTCTAAATATGAGATATCGTTTCTATAACCGAATGTCGAGTAAGACGAGCTTCGAAGTTTAAACTAATATACATCAGACTATATTTATATTTAACGCAAGTACATATCGATTCCAAAACATAAAAATCCGAAGCAACCTTCTCTTCGAAACGAGTAAAGCACTCGTACAGGGGGCACTCAATCGAGTGCCATAAGGTCACTCGATCGAGTGACACCCCAAAACACGGGTAGGAGGTCTACGTAAAGGGCACTCGATCGAGTTCCCTCAGTGACTCAATCGAGTGACCTTCTTAAGTTTTAAGGCGCGAGCTTTGAAATGGTATAGTCCCGACAATTCTTTTTACAACCACTAGCCGTCACGTGTCAAGCCAATCACGTGCTTACTTTTTCAAAACATGCATTGCATTATTATTCTAATCTATCCATATTACCGTTACTTATTCGATTGTTCCAATTTTTGTGCTCGTTGTATTGTATTTCTGGGTTGTATTTCCGCCCGTGTATTTTGTATCTATTTTCGAGCTTTTATTTTCATTGTTTACGTTTATCGCATTTAACGAACATCACATGCTGAATTACTTCGACGTGATCCAAGATGCATTAAAATGACGTAGTAATCAATTCAAATATCGTAAAATGTTGTTTACATAATATTTCACCGAATCACTAGCGCGCATATTCAAAAACCGAACGATATAGAGGTCGTCATGTACGGGTGGGATTGGGTGTCCTTTGTGGGCTTCCCAACACGTACCCTCACCACTTACTCAAAACCTCGGTTTCCGGATGTCCGAAACCGTTGGCGCACGAGAGTCATTTGATATACGATACCCGATAACATCGACATCGGTATCGTAATGCAAAGGGACGAACCCCAAAAGCTCTAGTACCAAAGTGGGCCGTTCTTTGTGCACGGTCCACCGAAATATAGATTGGGTTCGAACGGGCCCGAACTCCCACAAAGTTCATTGGCGACTCCAACTTCGATTAAAATTTCGACCCGAGAACTATCTCACACGGGAAACATTTCGCCGCCTAAACCCGCGCATGGCCGCGTCGGGGTGGACCTATGTCATGTCCACAGTTGTCATACATTTCATCGTCTTACTAACGCGCGCACTTAAACACCGATCGATATCTTAGTAGAGGCCGCTATGTACGGGCGGGGTTGGGTGTCCTTCGTGGGCTTCCCAACACGTACCTTCACCCCATACTCAGAACCTTCGGTTTCCGGACGCCCGAGACCACTGGCAACGAGAGTCCTTCGATATACGATACTCGATAATTCGACATCGGATCGTTATGCAAAGGGACGAACCCTACAAGCTATAGTACTATAAGGCGGACCGTGCTTTGTGCGCGATAAGCCTAAGTATAGAGTGAATTCGAACGGGTCCGAACTCCCATAAAGTTTGGTGGCGACTCCAACTTTGATTTAAATTTCAATCTGAGAACAATCTCACCAAGAGATTCATTCGCCTACCCAAACCCGCCCAAGGCCACGTCGGGGTGGACTTTGCCATGTCCACACATCTGAACGTTGTTTTAGTGTCGCTTAGAGGGTGTTAGATGATAGATGTACATCGTTGGGTTTCGACACTCTCCGAATGTGCGTATGTTTTAAAGATTGGATAGATACAAGAGAAAGAAAACAAGGCGAGGAGATAAAAGATAGTCACAACGACTCCGACAAAAGTACCACGGAATCCGTCAACGCTTAGTCAATTATTATCTTTTAGTTTCTATTTGTACATTCTAGTTATAAATTTTAGTTGTAACTTTTACATAATTTTTTCCTTAGAAATTTTATTTATAAATTTATGTTTCATATACAATTATACAGTGATTATTCCAGCAACCGATCTATATTGATTATTTAATAAATATTACATTTCTTTCCTCCTCTTTACATTTCTGATTTCTTTGGTCATTTTTTTTAATGAATAACTAATAACGATTTGTACAAATCCGGACAAAAAATCGCAATCGTATTCATCGCAAAGTGGAGTGTAAAACTGGGGGTCTAACACTCTAACAATGGGAGCTACGAGAAGATATAAACAACCCACCCTTACCCCTCCAAGGTGTAGAGAATCGAGTTGGTTTTGTGTGTTTAAACCACTCCTAAACCCGAGAAACAATGACTCAAACGCATCCACACTACTAACCCAAGTCTGCTTGAAACTAATAATGCGACTACGTGACTAGTCTAATCCCTACAAGGTTAACTGGGCCTAACCTTCACTAAACTTCGGTTTTGTGAGAGAATTTAGAGAGAGAGTTTTCAAAACTCAAACTTAGTTTTTTCATTCAAAACAATCTAACTATTACAATGCATATGGGATGCCTTATATAGGTCCTTAGGCGTGCATAAGAGAAATAAGTCAAGGAAAGACTAAGTACAATGCAACCTTAATGCAAAGTTGAGTACAAATCAAATTTTGGTCTCCTTAGGCATGCTCCTCTTAAAATGTAGTTGTCTTCACTTGTTACTTGGACTCCAAGGGTGAGAAGGACTCTATGTGACTTGTGAGATAGCCATTAAGAGCCGATGACAAAGGGGTAAAGTACTTTTGTTGCTGCCATTATGGTCCACCCCTAATAGGGCATTCCTCTTTTAGCACCATCCTTTTTGTACACACCTGAGTTGTAGCACGATTTTCTCCTATGTTCCTTAGAATTCATAAAAAGTGACACTAGACTTTTATTTAGTAAATTGAGTCTAGTTTCGATGCACCTAAAAGTTCATGAAAATACGAACCGAGCTGAAAGTTAGCTCCTCGTAAACATCATTGTTCAGCCATACTTCTCTCGAACCATGGCTGATTGTTGTGGGTTTTATGACGAGTGTGTTGAGTTTTAAACGAACATGTCTTGGACTTATTTGTAGGTGATTAAGTGTAGTTTGGGGTACTAAAAGAGACTTAGTGAAATTAAGCCCTAATTTGACAATTAGATCCATTCAAAGCACTCCTAATCACACTCATTTCGCTTACGTTCTTACCAAGTCCCAAATCTTAATAGGCCCTTGTACCACCCCCTGCTACAAAATCCCCCGGTTGAAAGGAGCTTGTCCTCAAGATTGTAGCTCTCTCTTTATCAGATTCACCATGGTAAGGCTCTTCATCACTCGCATTGATCGTTCTAGGAACACCACACTTCTCGGCCTTGTATATCCTTGGACCAATCCTTAGACCGACTTCATATGGACCATGGATATTAAGCACGAGCCTTTTCCTCCTTAGACTCTGATTTTGCCTTAGATACCATTCTATGAACTTGAGACTATCTAGGTAGATTCTCTTTCGGTATTTGAAATACATACCTTGCTAGAACCTCCCTTAACTTCATTTGATAGCTCAAAGCTATGTAGCCTTAGGATTAACTTTTTGGACCTTAGCTCTTTGATCCCCTCAAAGGCGTTGCGGGCCTTTTCAAACCATTTGGAGTCACCTCTCTTTGTGGACTTTTATTTGGTGACTTCCTCATTAACTAACAAACACATAGGTGATTCTTGTTCTAGTTTTTTTTTTTTTTGGTAAAGTGTAAGTGTATTAAAAATTAAAAGACTGTACAGTCTCAATTACATCGGGTGCCTCAAAAGGCTCGTTATGAAATTTCTATCCTTATCACTAAACTTTTGATTACATTTACTCTTGCAAAAATCAATAAATTCCTTAATGATTCGTCTAGCCAGTTTTTCAGGTCGGATAAGTTGCTCTTCCACTCTAGCCTTGTTTCGTTGGATCCAAATATTGTAGCATATCGAGTTAATTAATCCATTCTTTATAGCTCTCTACATTTTGGTCCCTTTCATTCTCTAGTTCTAGTTCCCTCACCATAAAAGTCTTGGTTAGCACCAAAACGCTACTAGTCTCTTCATGCGCATTAGCTTCACCATAGTCCCTCCGACTTAGTGGTAAAGGAGCTAGCACCCCTTTTTTGAGCCCGGGCTTGAACCCATAGGTGTCGCTCCTTCTTGGGCACGTTGCTTTGAGATCCAACTCACATGGCTTGCCTCGTAGCAAGTAGTGCGCATCCATAGGGATGCTCCTACATAAGGCGTCATCTTGATGTGTACCTCCTAAGGTGGATGGACCCAAACATTGCATAGTCACTCTTATTCTAGCCCTTTCATTCTCCCCACTTAACTCACAAGGACTAGGGTGTTATTGCCTATACAAATCGAGTTGACTAACCCATGTAGTAGGAGTCACATTTGTACCACTACCCTCATTGACAATAAGGTCACAAACCTCTTCTTGAATGGTATTTATACCCTTAAAGACGAGATCTTTTTTGTCATTTTTTTAATGGAGTTTGGTGGGATTGTGTTTCTTTCCAACTAACCATGTTGTGCTCCTCATTGGATGAGGTTACAACCACGTTTTGGGTAAGCTCACCATCCTCCTCAATCTCCTTTAACTCTAGACTCCCTTTGACCTCAAATTCAACCTTAGTGTCAACCAAGTTTTCCCTAGTTTCTAAGGGTTTATAAGTGGACTCATGCTCTAAGGACTCCGACTTGGCAACATGATAGGTAAGAAATTTTCTCACGAGTGTGTGAGTTATCTCTTGACATAAAGCTCTTTTCAACCTCATTTGCTACAAGCTTTCCCTTTTCCTTTTCCTCGACTTTTATGAGAGTTAAGGGCCTTATTTTCATAGTGGCATCCTTTAGGAACTCATAAGTGGACTTAGTTTTAGATAATTCCAACTTATGATATGGTAAGTAAGGAATACTCTTACAAGCTTTTTGGTTACCTCTCAAAGACGGATCTGAAATTAGGCGTCCTTTTAGCTTTTCCACTTCACCTAGTGTAGACACCTACATTTGGCCGTTAGATGTCTACAGCAGTTTCCAAAAAAAACCCGATGATGATCGGACACGAACATGCTTTAACATACTCCAATATGGGCTCAAAATCGTTAGTATTTGGCTTGGGATTTTTACGGAGTACAAATCTCACAAAACCAACCTCAAATCCAGGTCCAGTGGGTCATTTCCAATCAAATAAGACTAGCTAATTTGGGTCAAAACCAACACCAAGGGCAAAACCATCTTTTAGCGACCGAGTCAAACCCCGGTCAAAGACATTTCCGAGAAATAAAAAATCTGTCACGTTACTTCGGAAATCTGACTCGGAATCAAACACCACGCAAATCAGCCACAAAGAGGAACTAAAACTCTCCCTTACAGATAAAACTCGATCTCTAAAAGAGACTCCTACCCGGCCCAGACCCACTTGATCGAGTGGACCGGCCCACTCGGTCGAGTAGGCTCGTAAAACCCACCAAAACCGGGGTCAGACCGGGCACTCGATCGAGTGCCATGCACCACTCGATCGAGTGGCCCCTTTTCCAGCTAAAACCGTATTCCTTTTCTATCCAAAGTCGGAATCCTATTCCAACCAAGCTGGGTGTTTTCTTCCATCCGAAGCAATCTATTCCTAGCCAAAGTGGGTGTCTCTTCTCATCCAAAACCGATATCTTTCCTAGCCAAAGCCGGGTACCCGCTCCTATAAATACACCCCTTTGCAAACAACAAAAACAACGACAATACACGACCAAAATTTCAGCAATCCTAAGCAGATTATACACATCCAATCCCGATTTTCCCTCTAAAAATCCTTTAGGAAACCCGAGATCAAAACTCGTCAAAGACCCGAGAGCAAAACTCGTCAAATCCCTTCCCAATTATACACACCATAATGATGAGAGGGATTTGTCGTGGAATCCCAACCGTCAATAATATAACCGGCTATTCCTACGGTAGATAGGGCAAGTCGGGTCGAATCCACGGGGACGGTAATGTATAGCCTAGACTAGGTCCGCCTAGGAACAAGATTAAGTCAACGAGCTAAACTAGGAATGGTAGAGAGGGGAGAAAACTAGACTAAGACTAAGGAGAACAAACAAGGAGAACGGGCTAGGATTAGGTCGGGGTGAAAGGGGTAATGGAATGGTCGAGGAAGAACTAGAGTGAAGGAGGTAGTAGGGTGATCTAGGTTGGTCCGGGCTCTCGCAACTTAGACCCACCTAGAGGTTCCACCTAGAACCCATCTCGGCGACACACACAACAAATGGGGTTACTAGCGTGATATAGTGGCCTAGGTCAAATCCGGGCTCTCGCTACTTAGACCGACCTAGGGGTCGTCCTCACCGGGCTCTCGCAACTTAGTGAGGGAACCGAACCCACAAACAAACTATCACCCACAAGAGAAAGGCAAGAAGAACAAGCATTTGCAACTACGTGATTGTGCACCAAACCAAGAGGAAACCCAAATCTTCCACCAACATCTCCAACAAACCCTTAATCACCCAATTAACACCCTAATCACCCTACTAACCCTAGCAAGAACACTACTCTAACATATCTAATCTAGAATTAAAACTAACAAGAGGAATCATCAAAGAAACAAAACAAACATCAACAAACTAATGATAACAATGAACAATAACAAAACAATCGACTAGAGATTCAAACTTGAACAACATAAACAAGATTAAGAGAAAGGGAAAAAGATTATACCAAACTAGAGGATGGAAGGAAGAATAAGAACTTGTATAAAAGAGAAAACCCAAAACAAACCACCAAGGTTGTCAATCTTGGTGGAGATCTTGAAGAATTCCTTAATACAAGAGCTAATCTACGATTAACTACTAATTACCGACTAATCTACACTAATCTAATCTAATATAACCTAAAGTAGTCTAGGTTTTTAGGAGAGGTGAAGAAAATAACATAAGATAGTGTCTTAATACAAGAGGGGGGGTATATATAGGGTTACAAGTGGAAAGGAATTGAAAGAAACAAGACGGAGCTGTAACTGACCCTTCCCGGTCGGGAAGGCTTGGTCCCGATCGGGATGGGCCATCCTTCCCGGTCGGGAAGGACCTTCCCGATCGGGATGGGCTCACAGTAGCCGCGCTTCATGTTCACTTCATCCCGAACGGGATGAGGCTATCCCGAACCGGATGGGTCTTGTAGGCCTCCCTTAAGAGCTCTTTGGTCCCTCCTTGCTTCTCATGGGCTTCCCATCGAATCTCGGGACTCGGGATCGGGTCTCGGAGGCTCGGGATTGGGCCCCAAGGTCTCGGGATCGATTCCAAGGCATCGAGTCATCCTTCCTTTACTCCATTGGCTCCAAAATGTGTATGTATCGAGTCGGAATCGCTCCAACTCTTCCAAATCGGTCTCGGGAACCTGAAACGAACTAAAGGAAGCATAAGAAGCCCCAAAACCGATCCCAAGAAGCGATTCTACAAGGAAAATGGGACCAAAACACAACAAAATAGGCACTACAAACCACACTTATCACATAACTGTCATATATACATCTTAACGCTCGCGCGCCTAGACCGCTATTACTAGTCTGTTTTCGAGATAATTTAGCATGTAGGTTGAGGGTGTTACAAATCCCGTTTTCTCCCTTTCTCTCTTCCTTTTTCTCGCTTTTTTTGTCTCTTTATTCACGTTTTTTTTACTATTATTTATTTCTTTTCTCGTTTCTAAAATCGATATCGTAATATTTTCAAAAAAGCATTATTTCCTAGGATACGATATCGACTTTATAGTCGAATATCGGATCTAAAGGAATCAATCAATAAACCATATTAAGCACGATCCCGTTGACGCCAAAATAATGGTCGCATGGTCCGAAAAGACTAATCACGACATTATAACGCAGAGGGAATTATTTCATCTTAATACAATCAAAAACGATTTGTAAACATCTTTTACAAAATTCACTCTTATATTAGATATTGATTCTATAGTCAAGTATCGAATATAACGAGTATCGAAAACTGAATCGAGTGTAAATCATATTATATCTCCACGCGATTATTTAGCAAAATTTCGATTTCAAAACTAAAAGCAAATTCACGAACCATCGTTCGTACAGGGGGCACTCGATCGAGTGTCATAGGCTACTCGGTCGAGTGGCACACCATAATCCGGGCAGAAGGTTTTTTCTCGAGACCACTCGATCGAGTCCCTCAATGACTCAATCGAGTGGCTCTTGGTGTATCAAAACCGCAAATCTTTCAGCTTATTTCGAGCCCCGATAAAATTCTTGTAACGACTTCGGTCGTCACGTGTCAAGTCCATCACGTGTTTGCCTTTTCAAAACCATGCATCGTACCATATTTACATCTTCTAACTCATTTACACTCCGTTATGATTGCAATTGTTGTATATTATCGCTTGTTGTATTGTATTTCCGGGTGGTATGCCGCTCGTATGTTGTAATCTGTTGTCGCACTTTTTTCGTTGTTTGTTTTATTGTACTAAAACAAACCTCGCATGCTAAAATAACTTTGACGTTAGTTTAAATGCATTAAAACGACGTAGTTAAACATAATTCACATGTTTAGTTCAAAACGCATTGTTTGCATATCATTCAACCATCAAACTAACGCGCGTACACGAAAAACGAACGATATCTAAGTAGAGGCCGCTAAGTGCGGGCGGGGTTGGGTGTTCTTTGTGAACTTCCCAACACGTACCCTCACCCCTTACTCAGAACCGTTGTTTCCGGATGTCCGAAACCGTTGGCATATGAGAGTCATTCAATACACGATTACCGATAATGTCGGTATCGGTATCGCAATGCAAAGGGACGAACCCCATAAACTCTGAAATCATAATGGGCCGTACTCTGTGCATGGCCCACTAAGATATAGAATGGGTTCGAACGGGCCCGAACTCCCACAAAGTTCGGTGGCGACTTCATTTAGATTTAAATTTAAATCCGAGATCCATCTCACATGAGATTCATTCGCCGCCCCAAACCCGCGCGTGGCCGCGTCTAGATGGACCTATGTCATGTCCACAATTTGGCGATTCCTCTGGGGATACCTGATGTACCACTAGTCATCGGGGTTCCTAGGGTGAGACTCGTAAAGAAATCGTTCGATTAGTAATGTGCGCATTTTAGTTCGATGGTTCATGCATTACCCAATATTTTCCCGGGCCGGTTACTTGTGACCGACGTCCCACTATACCGCGGTGCATTCCTAAATGGGTGCGCTAAAAACTTCAATGGCCGAACTCGTATGGGTTTCTCGACATGTTCTAAGACCAATTCGGTTTAGGAAGTCCGTCCTGATTTACGAGAAAGTCATCGTTGTTGGTATAGACCCGATTTCTACCGACCGAGACTTAGTGTAAAGCATAGATGTTGTCGTCATAATGCTTACGTGACTATGTGCTACTTGGTTTCCGTGTCATTTTTCAAAAACCATCGTTTCAAAAAATGCATCTTTTCAAAAATATCCAATTTTCAAAAACTCGGAAATGCTGCCAAAATTTAGACTTAAAGATTTGACTCAAAACAAGCCTATTTTCTAGCCGGCATGCTATCAATTTCAATATTCAAATTTCCAATCCCTATTTAATTTTTCCAAATTTTCAAAATTCAATTCCAATTTCCAAATCTCCGAGATGCCATTCTCGATTTTCAAATCTCCGAGATGTCGTTTTCGATTTTCAAATTTTTTTGGAAATTCATTTTTTGATATTCAAAATTCAAAATTCCAAATATTCAACTTTTCAAAAACCCGGAATGCTACCGAAAGTTAGACTTACGATTTGATTCAAAATAGCCTATTTTTAGCCGGTATGCTACCCATTTCAAAACCATGTTTAGTTCAGAACGCATTGTTTGCATATCATTCAACCGTCAAACTAACGCGCGTACACGAAAAATGAACGATATCTAAGTAGAGGCCGCTAAGTGCGGGCGGGGTTGGGTGTTCTTTGTGAACTTCCCAACACGTACCCTCAAATTTTCAAAATTCAATTTCAATTTCAATTTCCAAATCTCCGAGATGCCATTCTCGTTTTTCAAATATCCGAGATGCCGTTTTCGATTTTCAAATCTTCGGGATCCCGTTTTCAATTTTCAAAAACCCGGAATGCTACCGAAAGTTAGACTTACGATTTGACTCAAAATAGCCTATCTTTAGCCGGTATGCTACCCATTTCAAAATTCAAAATTTTCGAACTTTCAAAAACTTTGGGCCCGACGGCATTTTTGCCAATTTCAAAAGTCGAGACCGGCTTCCAATTTTCTCGGAATTCAATCCTTTATAAAACAACCTTCCTTATTTTAGAAAATCGACTCTTTCAAAACCTTCCTATTCTAGGACCTACTGTTATCCTTGTGTCGGGTCTTTTCATATTTTGTCAAAGGTCTTTTAGCGTCTAAACTCCGTTTATCCTACATCACGGGTTTCTTCCCCATCCTAGTCCGCCTTATTCTAAAGGCATAACCAACCAACACGAGTCATACACTCGTAAATGGAAGGTACGTCTAAACACTCGAGTTCTAATTAGAAAGTCCCACGCGACCTTTCCCTCCAGCAGGACGATCCGTACGACCTTTTCTAAGGAAATTTCGCCCATCTTTCAATCCGTTAGTCAAGTCGTCTTAATTCAAGAAACCTTTAACTTATGGGTGTGCCCCAATCACAGGGTCATCCTTATTCAAGTCGAGTCGAGGGTTTCTAGCGTCGAAACTCTGCCGGTCTCACATCGTAAGTTTCTTCCCTTACCCCGTCTTCCTTTCCTCAAGGCCGAGTCAACCTTTTACAAGTCATAGCCCTATAACAAAAGGTTCGTGATCCTTACATATAAAGTTCACTCGTCCGACACTCGAGTCTTAACAACCTTCGATCCCACTTGGGGGCTACCCTTCAGCAGAGCGATCAATCATGGTTGCTCTAAGGGTCATGTCTTACACGTGTTGTCTCACGGACCCCACTTTCGATCCACTTAGATGTCACACCATTGATAAGTGTAGTTTGTAGTGCTTATTTTGTTGTGTTTTGGTCCCGTTTTCCTTGTGGAATCGCTCCTTGGGAGCGATTTACGGGCTTCTTTTGTTTCCTTTAGTTCGTTTTAGGTTCCCGAGACCGATTTGGAGGAGTTGGAGCGATTCCGACTCTATACATACACATTTTGGAGCCAACGGAGCAAAGGAACGATGACTTGATGCCTTGGAATCGATCCCGAGACCTTGGGACCCAATCCCGAGCCTCCAAGACCCGATCCGGAGTCCCAAGAATCGACGAGAAGCCCATGAGAGGCAAGAAAGGACCAAAGAGCGCTTAAGGGAGGCATACAAGACCCATCCCGTTCGGGATGGCCTCATCCCGTTCGGGATGGGGTGCTACTTTGAGATGGCTGCTGTGAGCCCATCCCGGTCGGGACCAACCCATCCTGGTCGGGATGACAGGGCCGTCCCGATCGGGATGATCCGTCCCGGTCGGGAAGCTACAGGGGCAGCGCGACTCTTCTTTTCTTCTCCTTCATTCTTGTACCCATATATATACTCCCTTCTTGTAATATTAAGACATCTTATCTTACCCTAGACTAGTTTAAGCCTCCATTAACATTCAAAACCCTAGATTATTGCTACTCTCATTAGTTTAATCATCTATTTAATCCTTAGTTAATTATTTTAATTAGTTCTTGGATTAAGGGGATTCTTGAAGATTGTTCCAAGATTGACAACCTTGGTATTGTATTTGGGTTTCTCATTAATACAAGTTTTCATCTTTTCTTCATCCTATTGTTGGTATAATCTTTTCATCCCTAGTCTTTGTTATTTATTCAAGTTTCTTTCTTATTGTTATTGTTATTGTTATTGTTCTTGTTAATGATAATGGATGCTTGTTTTGTGACATTGATTTCTCTTATTATTGTTGGTTTTCTCTTAATGATGAGTGAGTAGTCTTCTTGTGGGGTTAGTAGGGGGATTAGGGGTAGATTATGGATGATTAGGGTTGATTAAGGGGAAAAGGTTATAACTTTGTTGTTAGTCACATTGTAGGCACTCTATGTGTTTGTTGATATGCTTGTGTGAGTTGTAGTGGCCATGCTTCCCATACTTGTGTTCATCTTCTCATTGATTGCTTATTTTGTGGAAATGTTGAGAATAGTTTAGTCGCGAGAGCGCGGACTAGGGTCTAAGTTGCGAGAGCCCGGACCCACCTTGACATCGGTCTAAGTTGCGAGAGCCCGGACCGACCCTAGCAATTAGGAGACACCTATACCCTTGATCACCCCAATTATCCTTCTACTCCTATGAACCCGACCTACCCCACTTCCTTTCCATATTTGAGTTCATCTCCTTAGTTAGCCATCGTTCTTTTAGTTTATTTTTTTAGTTCGATCATTATCTTAGTCATATCTCTTCTCCTCCATCATAGTTTTCCTTTTCATCTTCTTTGTGTTTGTTTGGTAATCTAGTCTCGTTGTAGGCCAACCTAGTCTAAACCTTGATATACCGTCCTCGTGGATACGATCCCGACTTGCCCTAGCTACCCACTAGGTTAGTCGGTGTTTTATTGATCGGCTAGGGACGTGACGAATCCCTACCATCAATTTGGCGCCGTTGCCGGGGACGGTGCATTGTTTAGACTTAGTTTGCTTATTTCTAGACTTAGTTACCCTTCTTTGTGTTCTCCCATCTTCTCTTGTGAATATTCTCTAGATTTTTCTTCTTTCCTTAGTTTTATTTCTTCTTTTTCTCTTTGTCTCTAGTTGTGTTTGTTTATTGTCGTTGCCTAGTGCCCACAAAGCACTAGGTGTTCTCACATTTGTTCTAGTGTGTAGTGTATGCCTAGGAGGGGAGGCGACTTCTATCTCTTTAATCCAGAGCCGGAGAGACTCTTTCGAGCCTTTTGCCAACGGACGATTAATCGGGTTAGGATCTCTCAACCGAGTGCAAGCAATACTCATCAAGGGCAAGCCCAAGGAGCCGGCTTGAACAATCCACATCGAGAGACGGCCGAAGGGGGATTCATTAACCCTTTTGGTGATTCTTCTTCTCCTAGTTCCCCCTCTTCATCTACATCAACACCGTCTACACCACCATCTTCTCCCTTATATCCAATCATGCCTAAGTTTTCTTCTCACTCAACCTTTACGGAAGACGTTTTGCCGGGTCCATCCACTTTACCGGTGGCATATACCGGGAATTTTGTGGCGAAAACGCAATTTATCCAATTGGTCGAGAGAACTCAATTTAGTGGGTTACCAACCGAAGATCCTCATCAACACATGGAAACCTTTTCGGATTATTGTGACGCTATTTCGCAAACGGGAATTATTCAAGACCAAATCCGGTGGGTATTATTTCCTTTCTCTCTTATTGGTAAGGCGAAGCAATGGTTCAAGGGGTTGGACAAAGCGAGACTTGGCATTGACACTTGGAAGAAGATAGCCTTAGCCTTCTACCAACAATTCTATCCCCCGGAGAAGACAAATCTATTGAGAGCTTCTATCACGGGTTTCCAACAACGTGATGATGAAAGCCTCTATGAATCGTGGGAAAGATTCAAAGCCTTGATCCGTTCTTGCCCACACCATGGTTTATCACAATGGTTCCTCGTACAACAATTTTGGAACGGGCTATATGAAGACTCGAGGGCCATACTCAACATGGGATCTAACGGTAGGTTTACCGAAGTGGAGGATGACCAAACTTGGTCAAGGATTGAAGAGATGGCGGTTCACAATTCCCAATACTCTAGGCCTAGGAAGGCGAATCGAGGAGGTAGACACGAGGTAGATGCCATTACACAATTGAGCATTGATCTTGGGGCTCAACTAAGAACTCACATGGAGACCATTGACAAAAAGCTCCAAAGCCACCTTAACCAAGTTCAAAGCTCTAGTTCCTCCCACCATCAACCGATTCAAGAAGTGAATGCCTTGGAGTTTGCACCTCCTTTGCCTTATTTTGGGATGTGTGATACTTGTGGAATCGTTGGTCATGACCCTATGCATTGTAGAGGAAGTATTGAGCAAGTGAACGCCTTTCAAGCGTTCAAGCAAGGTGCCTCCTACTCTAATCAATACCAAGCTTCCAATCAAGTCCCTCAACAACAAGCCTTTCAACATCAACAACAACATCGTCCCTATGTTCCACCTCCTTTAACGGACAACAACCAAGGTTCCCAAGGTTACATGGGTAATCCAAGACCCTTTAACAACTTCAAGCAAAATAACCAAGGTACCTTTTACAACAACAATCAAGGGTTCCAACAAGGGAACTTCAATCAAGGCGGTTTCAAAGGAAACCAAGGCTTCCAACAACAACAAAACCACAATCAAGGCCTTAATCAAGGCAATTCTCATGGGTTCCAAGGGAACCATCAACAACAACAAAGCAAGCCTAGGAGTCGGTCTCCTATCCATGACTATGGTACTCCGTTAGCCCTCACCGATACTCCACATAATCCATCATCTCCACCACGGGATTTCGACGTACAAAAGCATATGATGGATATGCATAGGAGTAATCAAGAAATGGCAAGAAATCAACAAGAGTTCTTTGCTTACATTCAAAAGGACAACCAAGCAAGAGATGCTCATGCGAAGTCGATGGAAACCCGAATATCTCAACTTGCTTCGGAGATCTCTACAAGACAAAAGGGGGCAACTACCTCCTCAAGGCGAAACACCAAAATTTGAGCATGTAAATGCTATTGCTACGAGGAGTGGTACGTCCTATGAACCCCCTTTTTCCCCTAGTGAGCAAAAACCAAGACAAGAAGTCATACCCCACTCTCAAGACGATGCAAGCTATGAAAATCCAATTGAGGAGCAAGTTTTACGGGAAGTTGAAAAACCCCGAGAAGACAACCCTCCCCCTCTTCAAGAGAAAGACAAGGGAAAACGGAAAGTGTCCTTTGAAGAGTCCACCCCTATTGAGCAAAACAAGTACCAAATCAAGTTGCCTTACCCATCAAGGCAAATGAAGACTAAGGTGGACACTCATTACGACAAGTTCCTTAGTATTGTGAAGAAATTGGATGTTAATGTCCCGTTCACCGAATTACTTACCCAAATCCCGGCATATGGAAGATTTATGAGAGAAATCTTAGCTAGGAAGAGATCCGTCGACAAGGAAGAGACCGTAGCGTTCACGAGGGTGGTGAGCGAGCTTATCCAAGGTTCCACGCTTCCGAAGTTGAAGGATCCGGGTAGTTTTTCGATCCATTGCACCATAGGCAACTTCTTGATCAAGAATGCGTTATGCGACTTGGGCGCGAGTGTGAGCATCATTCCCTATTCTATTTGTTGCCGACTCGGAATGAAAGAGTTGAAATGTACGTCCCTCACCCTCCAAATGGCCGATAAATTATTCAATCGACCATTAGGAATGTTAGAGGACGTACCGGTACGAGTGGGGAAATACTTCATTCCGGTCGACTTCATTGTGCTTGACATGCCGGAGGATGCCAACACTCCCATTATTCTTGGGCGCCCATTTCTACACACCGCGGGTGCCATGATCGATGTGAAGAACGGTAGGATCACATTTGAGTTAGGCGAGGAAAAGATAGTGTTCGACCTCCAAGGCAACACTTCGCCTACTAAGGATGAATCATGTAATATGATCCAAGCCAAGAAAGACATCGATCTAGGGGGTGAACCGGAGAAAAGCTTGAAGAAGTACTCCTATGTACTTGAGGATGATGACTCCGATTTGGAGGAAGATGAGTGCCCAAATCATGGGCTTGATGACAAGTGCAATGACAAGGAAGAAGATGAGCCTCCCTTGGGGCCACGTGAGGATCGTTGGACGTTGGGTACGTCCCGAAGGATCGCAAGTACAAGTTCAAGTCATTGAACTTAGTAGATCGGGATGCCCCGGGAACGTCGATGCAAGGTCATAAAGAGCCTTGGGATGTGGTCGGTTACATTACGAGCTTGATTGAAGACTTCTCTAGGGCCTTCGACTTGTTCCTACGTGCTCTCGATGGAGATGGAACTAGTTTTGGTTGTTGAAAAAGATTGAAGAAAGCACCACCTTGGTTTGACGGAGTTCCACAAGAACCGTCTCTTTGTAAATATTTCTTTCTTGTAGTTAGTTGGATTTTTGTGAACTCCTGTTATTTGGATTATTGATGAGCGAGGCGAGGGAGAGAATTTGATGCTTGAGTTGAGTTTGTTGGTTAGGTGAAGTAAAGATGATTCTTAGAGAAGAATGGCTATGATATACCTTGGGTTGTAAGCACGAGGATCGGGTTTTTGAAGCTTAGAGCGAGCTTTTGGAATTGTGGAAGATGAAGAAGGCCCATCCCGACCGGGATGAGGCGTCCCGACCGGGAAGGGTAAGGCATCCCGACCGGGAAGGGTGCCGTCCCGATCGGGATGGGTGCACCATATTTCGAGCTTGTTGTGAGTCCGTCCCGACCGGGATGAGGGCGTCCCGACCGGGACGGGTGAGGTAACCCGATCGGGATCAATCTTCCCTACCGGGATGGTCCTCTGCTCCCCCTTTGTGATTCTTCTTCGCAAATCGAGTCCACCCAACCGTTTTATGCCCCCTCCCAACCTCCCTAGCTACCCTAGCCTTATCATATGCCCCATGTACTTCATTTTCATGCCATCACTCCTTTTCCCATCCACTTTACACCGACTCTCACATCAAATCCTACCCTTACCATTACTACCCCGACTATGAGGCCTTCTTGAGTGTGAAGCGAGATGGCAACCGAGAAGACAAGCGACGAGCCTCTAATGATCATTGAGACGATGGAGCAAGTGAGTTACTAGCCGCTCGGTTTGGGTAACTATCCTTACTTTTCCGTCTTTTTATCGCTTGTTTTTCATTGTTTGCCCCCTTCCCTTGAGTCATGGTGTCTTAGTGGCCTTCGAGGCCATAGTATGGTTGCTCCCGACTCTCGACGACGTGATTGCGTCGAAAGTCAATCGAAAAATCCAATTTTACAAGATTTTCACTTTCTTTTTGAGGATTTAGTCGGATTTAGGCGGAATCCGGGCTAGGTGACTTGATTACACCTAGCCCTCCCCTCCCATTTTCTTTTATTTCCTTCCTTCTTTTTATTTTCTTCCCCCATCCATATCTTTTTCTCGTCTCGGCCCATGGTGACTTGACTACACCCCGGCCGGACACCTTCTACCATTTCTTCACTTTATTTTTGATTTTTAGCTTTATTTTCGTAGTTTCTTTTCTTTTTCTTTTGTCTCACCGCACCCTACGATCGAGCATGAGGACATGGCTCGATTTAAGTGTGGGGGAGCGATATTCTAGTATAGCTAGTTTTATTTTCTTAGTTTTTCGAAAAAATCTTAAAAATCCCTAAAAATTTGAAAAATTTTCACAAAAAATCAAAAATATTTTCTCTTTTGTGTTTTCATTTTGTGTCTTTGTGTAGTATATTCGTTTGTGTGCGTGTTTTGCCTCCCTTTGTCCTTATAGGTTGCTTTAATCGCCAATGACTTTGGAAAGCTCTAAAGACTTCTGGTAACATCTTTATCCCTTTTTCTTCTCTATCTCTGGCGGAGTTTGGAGGAGATTGTGATGTTGTGTGCTCGGGTGGAGCTTTATAAAGTGTGGTTGATTTGGTGGCTTGTTCGGATGATCGGGGTGGTGTTTGTGTTATGTATGTGTTCGTTTTGTGTTGTTCTTGTTTTGTTGCTTTTGTTTCTTTTTCTTTTATTTTCGTTGAGTCTTTGTTTTGTATTTTGTTGTGTGTCTTGTGTGTAAATGGTTTTCGAAAACCCGGTTTAGAGGCTAGTGTGTGAGTGCTTACTTTCTCTTCCTAGTAGTATAAATCGAGTCTTGGACTTTACTCTAGTAGAATGACCCTAAATCAATGAATCCGTTGGTCCTTTACCTTGAGTCCACCTAGCTTACTAGGGATTTACTACGGGATTTGCATTTTGACCATTATGACCACCCACGGTGTGAAAAGGCCTTGGTTACCGAGTCTCGTCCCCTAGGTGACCGTGTTTAGGATTGTTTTGATTAGTCCAAGTTCTCCACTTTTTGTGGGTTTGAAGGGAAGGACGCTCCCCGACTCACCCATTCACCTACCTCCTCCACATTCCACACAAATAAAATGCAATTTGTTGATTTTCTCTCTTTCTCAATTATCAAAGAAATGCCAAAAAGCCAAATCTTGCCAAAAAGGGAAAAGAAAAGAAAAGAAAGAAAAATGAAAGAAAGAAAAGAAATGAAGAAAAAGAAAAGTCACAAAAGCCAAAAAGAAAATAGAAAAGAAGAAAAAAAGAATGGCATGGCAAAACAAAGCAAAAATGCAAAAGAAGAAAGAAAATGCCAAAAGAAAACTTGTCTCACAAAAAGAAATCCCCACAAAAATAAGCCTTTTTTCGACTCTTGTCGTGAAGAGCCTACCAAAGGACCGAGTCCCGAGGAAGGATGATAGCGGCACTAGTCGGTCTTCCCTCATTTTGCATGTTTTCCACCTTTTTACTTGGACTAGTTAGGCGGTCTTGGACACGGGACGACCCTCTTGGCTCACGCTAAAGGGGGCGGGGTCTCACTTACCTACAGTGTCGACTAACACCATGGTTCTTCACTTTTCCACTCCGCCGATCGTCCCGTAGTACGTTTTTAGAAAGTTAGGAGGACCTAGGTAAGTTACCAACGTTTTTGTTGCTTTATCGTCATACTATTAGGGTTTAGTCCACCTTGGTTTGTATGTCTAGCTTGGGAACGTTGTCACTTGCCTCGAGTCCTAAACCGGTGCTTCTTTCACCGCTTTTAGAGGGAAGCGGTATTTCTTTTGTTTTGGGTGCAACCGATTATGTGCTTGTTTGTGTGTTTGTTTGTTTGTGTGTTTTGTGTCCGGTTGCATCCACAGTTTTGTCGCAAGACCCGACTTGCCTTGCGGAGTACACCTTTCCTCTAAGTGCACTCGCGTGAGTTGAAGGGGCGTAGGGTGCGCTAATACCCATTCGGCTAGTATAGTAGTTAGTATGTGCTTACTCGAGGGCGAGTAAGGGTTAAGTGTGGGGGAGTTGATAAGTGTAGTTTGTAGTGCTTATTTTGTTGTGTTTTGGTCCCGTTTTCCTTGTGGAATCGCTCCTTGGGAGCGATTTAGGGGCTTCTTATGTTTCCTTTAGTTCGTTTTAGGTTTCCGAGACCGATTTGGAGGAGTTGGAGCGATTCCGACTCTATACATACACATTTTGGAGCCAACGGAGCAAAGGAACGACGACTCGATGCCTTGGAATTGAGCCCGAGACCTTGGGACCCAATCCCGAGCCCCCAAGACCCGATCCCAAGTCCCGAGAATCGACGAGAAGCCCATGAGAGGCAAGGAAGGACCAAAGAGCGCTTAAGGGAGGCATACAAGACCCATCCCGTTCGGGATGGCCTCATCCCGTTCGGGATGGGGTGCTACTTTGAGATGGCTGCTGTGAGCCCATCCCGGTCGGGACCAACCCATCCCGGTCGGGATGACAGGGCCGTCCCGATCGGGATGATCCGTCCCGGTCGGGAAGCTACAGGGGCAGCGCGACTCTTCTTATTTTCTTCTCCTTCATTCTTGTACCCATATATATACTCCCTTCTTGTAATATTAAGACATCTTATCTTACCCTAGACTAGTTTAAGCCTCCATTAACATTCAAAACCCTAGATTATTGCTACTCTCATTAGTTTAATCATCTATTTAATCCTTAGTTAATTATTTTAATTAGTTCTTGGATTAAGGGGATTCTTGAAGATTGTTCCAAGTTTGACAACCTTGGGATTGTATTTGGGTTTCTCATTAATACAAGTTTTCATCTTTTCTTCATCCTATTGTTGGTATAATCTTTTCATCCCTAGTCTTTGTTATTTATTCAAGTTTCTTTCTTATTGTTATTGTTATTGTTATTGTTATTGTTATTGTTAATGATAATGGATGCTTGTTTTGTGACATTGATTTCTCTTATTATTGTTGGTTTTCTCTTAATGATGAGTGAGTGTCTTCTTATGGGGTTAGTAGGGGGATTAGGGGTAGATTATGGGTGATTAGGGTTGATGAACGGGAAAGGTTATAACTTTGTTGTTAGTCACATTGTAGGCACTCTATATGTTTGTTGATATGCTTGTGTGAGTTGTAGTGGCCATGCTTCCCATACTTGTGTTCATCTTCTCATTGATTGCTTATTTTGTGGAAATGTTGATAATATTTTAGTCGCGAGAGCGCGGACTAGGGTCTAAGTTGCGAGAGCCCGGACCCACCTTGACATCGGTCTAAGTTGCGAGAGCCCGGACCGACCCTAGCAATTAGGAGACACCTATACCCTTGATCACCCCAATTATCCTTCTACTCCTATGAACCCGACCTACCCCACTTCCTTTCCATATTTGAGTTCATCTCCTTAGTTAGCCATCGTTCTTTTAGTTTTTTTTTTTAGTTCGATCATTATCTTAGTCATATCTCTTCTCCTCCATCATAGTTTTCCTTTTCATCTTCTTTGTGTTTGTTTGGTAATCTAGTCTCGTTGTAGGCCAACCTAGTCTAAACCTTGATATACCGTCATCGTGGATACGATCCCAACTTGCCCTAGCTACCCACTAGGTTAGTCGGTGTTTTATTGATCGGATAGGGACGTGACGAATCCCTACCATCAACCATCTAAGTCCTATCAACAGTCTTTAGTCTAACTCGGGGCTATCCTCCACCCAAGCAATCGACCGCGGTTACCCTAGATAGTACCCTACCCGAGTCACCTAGGGTTAGGTCACCACGGTTGGTCCGAGCACGCGACGCAGTCAAACACGGTTGCCCCATTTTCCGACTCACCCTCATGCACCCTAAGTCTCATGGTCGAGTCCAATCCAGGATCGTTACTTTGTCTAGGTCAACATTCGAGTATCCCGGTCCAAGAATTCTAGTCATTCCCGTCACCCCGGGCCGTGTCTAGTTTGACTCCCTCTCTTGCATTTGCGCAAAGCCGAGTTTAGGCGAGTCGTGGCACCTGTCGTTCTCTCCAATCAAGGACCTTACCAAAAAAAATAAACAACCAACCGGGCATCTGAAACTCCGGATTTGATTCGAGTCTAAGTCTGAGTTAGAGCCTAGGATACACTACATCCTAATGTCCAAATCAGAGTCGGAGTCAGTTGCATTTTGTCCTCTTCTATAATTCAATAAAATCAGCTTTTCTATTTCTCATATATACTTTCTTATGTGTTTCTGAGACCATGATGAACACCGTCATACACTGTGAGCACATACACGTGACTATTATAGGCACATCTGTAATGACTGCAGGAAACCGAGCCCATGTTTCCCTTTTGCTTGTTCCATGTCTGGCATAGGAAGCCACATAACTACCCTTAGCAGAGCGGTATCGAATCCTATGACAAATCTAGGTAGTCTCCTAGTTTTGGTTCAAGACGGGAGGCAAGCCCATTTCCCACAATAAACACCCCTCCAAGGCTGACCAATCCCTACCTTAGGTGTTAGTCTGACCAATAGAAAAAAGAAAAAAAAACTGGACAAAAAAATCAAAAGTCCAAGGAAAAAGCAAAGGGCCAAAATAAAATAGTTGGCCACGACCAAAAAAGAACTCTCAACATCCCTCGACCAGAGTGCGGTCAGTCCGAATGAAGAATCCCATGACCGAGGCTAAGAGGTCAGCCAAAAAAATTCAAAAAACCATGACCGTAGTTAACGGTCGACCCAAGTGAAAGTCCCTTGACCGGGGTACGGTCAATTCAAAAATTATCAATGCCCATACCATCAAATAGGGGAGAAACAATCAAGCTGGTCAGCCAACACCACATCTAACCTTCCCACATTACAACCCTCAAGACCTTCTCCAGACCTAGGCTAGAGACAGCCCAGAATTTTGAGGATTCAAGCTCCATAGGATACACCCTAGCCATTAGGGCCAGACATGGAAATCAGATCCCGCATTATCAAACCTACCCCGATCGAAGTTCGAGTCATTTTTACTCGACTTCCCCCTTTCCTACCACATTACAATACCTTACCCTCGAAGCCTTAGCTCCACAAAATCAAGCTCCAGATGTCAAAACATCAAAGCCACTTACGAACTAGCACCACATTTCCAAAATTATCCAAACCAGTTACCAGCCCCAAACACGGGAACTCAACCCGCGGTCGACATAGAACATGCCCAAATAGTTCACACCACCTCTGGGGGCTACCCCGGAGAACGCTCACAGTCACAAGATTAACATCCTAACTATTTTATCCCTTTAATCAAGACATCACTAGGAATGCACCTAGCTTACACCATCGTTATGGCTAGTTACACACAAAGCCCTAATAAACTAGGCACCATAATACATCTTTCAATCCACTGAACTACGGCTTGGTTTGATTTCACTATACGTGAATACGTAGGCAACCTTTCAACAAAGGAACAACCACCCACATTGACACAAATTCAAAAAGCACCATCATTCCGGTCACGACACTGTCATGTTCTCAACAGTTCGCTTTGTCGTCCTGGGGGCTTCTCCTAGGCAGAAGATCTTCATCCACTCACATAATCCAAATATTTTCGAAAAACTAGCCACCTTTCTACAGTGTGTCCTAGCACTCGGCTTAGTCGATGACAAGAATCTGTCAAGAACTCGAAGCGACACCCTACCTTGGGAATATACCCCGAAACCGGAAAATCCAAAAGAGCACTAGGCTGCAGCATTACTACTGCAATTCCCCTATAACACATCCTTCCCATTTCGATGTTCAACCGTGTTGCCACTCGCCTAGGCTACCGAATAGCGCAGCTTGAGATTCTTACCGTCATAGGTGGCCCGGCCTCCTACCGAGTCACTGTCCAACCCCTCGAGAGTCCAGTCGTTTCTGTCAACTCGTCCGGTCACGTACAAAGTCGAGTCTGTTGGTAGGCCTCTCTCTTCAAATTCTCGCTTTGAAATTTGCAAAACTTAGCCATTTGAGAAAATTCTTTTCGACAAGGTCAAATTTCAGTCTATTTGAATTGCAAATTTTCTTTTCTACCCCTTTCAATTTTAAAAACATATCTCCTGGCACGTGAGTTGCTTTCAGAACTTTGATTTCAAAATGAAGCAAAAATCATTTTCCCCAGCGCAAGTCAGTTTATAGATGCTAATTACATTTCCTATCTGCTATATTTACTATTTCTACCTATACAACTAACATTTCAGGTACCAGCTTGTGCTTCCCAAGGGAACGTCAAGTTTTTATCTCCCCAGCGTGAGTTCACCTAAGTGGCGCATGCAATTTGGGATGTGTCTGCAAATGGACACACCCAGGGCTTCTTAGGCAAGCTCCCGCATAATTCTGAATTAGGATGTGTCTGCGAACGTGCATACCCAGGGCTTCTTAGGCAAGCTCCCGCGTAATCGGGATGTGTCTGCAAACAGGCACACCCAGGGCTTCTTAGGCAAGCTCCTGCGTAATTGGGATGTGTCTACAAACGGACACACTCAGGGCTTCTTAGACAGGCCCCCGCGTAGTTCTGAGATGGGATGTATCTGCAAATAGATACATCCAAGGCTTCTGAGGCAAGCTCCCACGCAGCTTCAGGATGGGATGTATCCGCATACAGGTGCACCCAGGGCTTCGAAAACAAGTCCCCACGGAGCTATCCCTGATAACAGGACTCAGTTATGATTTTTATCTTATGGATGGCGAGCCCTTTTACGCAAGTCTAATGGACTATAAACGACCCGACCGGAAGTCTGCCAGGTCTTAATCCTCGATTGGCTTGGTAGCTACTCTATCTTTCGCCTTGTCCAAGCCTCAGTCAGAGTAGGGGCTCTGTAGACACCCACATGATGGTAGGGATTTGTCGTGAATCCCGATACCAATCAAATAAAACCAACTAAACCTAACTGGGTAGATAGGGTAAGTCGGGTCGAATCCACGGAGACGGAAAGAGGTGTCTAGACTAAGGTCTACCTAAGGACTAGACTAAGTCAACTAAGCTAAACAACTAGGATAATGAAAGGGGGAATAAAACTATGACTATGAATAGCACAACATGAACTAAATGACTCAGCTAGAACAAAAATTAAACAACAAACTAGAGGAACAATGGCTAAGAAGATGAAGAAATCAAATAAGGAAAGAGTAGGGTTAGGTCGGGTTCATAGGTAAAATAGGATAGTTAGGTAATCGAGGGTGTAGGTTTCACCTAGTCACTAAGGTAGGTCCGCGCTCTCGCGTCAAAGACAAACCCGAAAACTCAAGTAAGATGCTACCCAAAACAAGAGAGTTCAATCACCAATCAAACATACAACACGAAGAAGGAAACTAGCAAGAGTAGTATTTGCAACTACCACCCTAACAAACAATTCATCAAACACATGGTATGCATAACAAGTGACTAGCAACAAAGATTCAACCTTTACCCACAATCAACCCTAATCACCCATAATCAACACATAATCCCCCTACTAACCCCACAAGAATCTACTCACTCATATTTAAACTAAAACTAACACAAACTAGAGAAACAAACATAATAACAAAAACATTCATTATGAAAAACCAACAAGGATGAACAATAAACAATAGATAGAGATTCAAGCTTTACTAACTAATAATGAAAGATTAAGAGAAAAGAGAAGAGAAGGATTATACCAACTAAACAAGAGATGAAAAGGATGAAAACTTGCATATATAGAGAAAACCCAAACGCATCCACCAAGGTTGTCAATCTTGATAGAAATCTTCAAGAATTTCAAAAATACAAGGATTAAACTAAGATTAAGCTAATCTACACTAATCTAAGCTAATCTAACCTAAAGTAGTCTAGGGTTTTGTGAATGTAAGGTAGTGTAAGGTAGAGTCCTTAAAACAATACAAGAGGGGGGTATATATAGGGTTTCACGAGTGAAAGAGCCGGAAAAAGCGAAGACGGCCTGAACTGGGCCCTTCCCGACCGGGAAGAGAAGCATCCCGACCGGGAAGAGGTGGTCCCGACCGGGATGGGTCATGTAGGCTTCAAATAATCTCATAGGTCCCTACTTGCTCTTCCTAGGCTTCTCATCGACTCTCGGTGCTCGGGAATGGGCTCCAAGGGACTCGGGATCGAGTCTAAGCCACCGAGTCATCGTCGCTTTTCTTTGTTGGCTCCATATGTGTCGGAAACGAGTCGGAATCGTTCCATTTCTCCAAGATAGGCCTTAGAAACCTAAAACAAGCTAGAAGAAGCGTAAGTAGCCTCGAAACCGCTCCAAAGAGCGATTCCACAAGAGAAACCGGGACCAAACACAAGGAATAAGCACTACATAACACGCATATCAACTCCCCCACACTTAATTAATATAACCCTTACTCGCCCTCGAGTAAGCACGAACTAACTAATAACTAAAAGGAACTAGACTACTAACCGAGCGGGTATTAGCGCACCCCACGCCCTTTCAACTCACGCGAGAACACTTAGAGGAAAAGTGTTCTCCGCAAGGCAAGTGAGGTCTTGCGACAAAACTGTGGATACAACCGAACACGAAAACACACAAACAAACAAACAAACAAACAAACAAACGGACAATCGGTTGCATCCAAGAAGAAACAAATACCGCTTCCCTCAACAAAGTGGTGAAAGAAGTACCGGTTAAGGACTCAAGGCAAGTGATAACGTTCCCAAGCTAATAACACAAATCTATATGGACAAAACCCTAATAGTATGACAACAAAGCAATAAAAACGTTGGTAACTTACCTAGTTCCTACTAACCTTCTAAGAACGTACTACGGGACGATAGGCGGGATGGAAAAAGGATGAACCACGGAGTTAGTCGACACTGTAGATAAGTGAAACCCCCGCCCCCTTTAGCGACAAGCCAAGAGGGTCGTCCCATGCTCAAAAATAGCCTAACTAGTCCATGTAAAAAGGAGGATATGTTGCAAAGTGAGGGAAGACCGACTATTACCGCTATCATCCTTCCTAGAGACTCGGCCCTTTGGTAGGCTCTTCACGATAACAGTCGGTAAAAGGCTTATTTTTTAGGGGTAAGATTTTTTTGTGGAATGATTTTCTTGGCATTTTTCTTCTTTTGCATTTTGCTTTTGATTTGTCTTTTGCCATTTCTTTTTCTTCTTTTCTATTTTGTTTTTGACTTGTTGTGCCTTTTCTTTTTCTTCTTTCTTTTCTTTCTTTTTTTCTTGGTTTGCCATTTTGGCCAAATTTTGTATCATAGACATTTCTTGCAACCAAGTAAGTATAGAAACCTCGGCGATGCAACTTATTTGTGGAAATGTGTAGAAGGTAGGGAAATGGGTATGTCGGGAGCGCGCTTTCCCTTAAAACCCACAAAAAGGTGGAAACTTGGACTAATCAAACAATTTCGAACATGGTCACCTAAGAGACGGGACTCGGGAACCAAGGCCTTTTCACTCCGTGGGTGGTCAAAGTGGTCAAAATGCAAATCCCACAGTAAATCCCTAGTAGACTTGGTGGACTCAAGGTAAGAAATCAACGAAACTATTGATTTAAAGTCATTCTATTAGACTAAAGTCCAAGAATCGATTCATATCACTAGAAATGGAAAGTAAACACTTGCGCACTAGCCTCAAAACCGGGTTTTCGAAAACCCTTTTCTACACTAGACACAAACTACACATGACAAAACAAAGACGAAAGAAAACGAGACAAACAAAACAAAATAAAACAAACGCACAACGAAATAAACAAACACCACCCCGAAACTTCCAAACAAGCAACCACATCAACTACAAACTCCAGAAAGCTCCACCCGAGCATACACGATCACAAAACATCCTCTAAACTCCACAAAAAGGAAAAAGGAGAAAGAGATAGAAGGATAATACCGGATGTCAAGAGCTTTCCGAAACTTATCGACGATCACGCAACCTACAAGGAAAACGGGGGGCAAAACACACGACACAACAAATATACGACACAAAGACTCAAAAGAAAAGGACACAAAACAAAATCTTTTTGGTCTTTTATGAAATTTTTCAAATTTTTAGGAATTTGTAAGATTCTTTGAAAAAACTATGAAAATAAAACTAAAATAGACTAGGATATCGCTCCCCCACACTTAAACCGAGCAATGTCCTCATGCTCGATCGGTAGTGTGTGGAGACACTAAAAAGAAGAGAAAAAGGGAAAATAAAACTAAAAATCAAAAATGAAAGTGAAGAAAGGGTAGAAAATGTCCGGCCGGGGTGTAATCAAGTCACCAAGGGCCGAGACGAGAATAGATATGGATGGGGGAAGAAATAAAAAGAAGAAAATAAAAGGAAATGGGAGGGGAGGGCTAGGTGTAATCAAGTCACCTAGCCCCGATTCCGCCTAAATCCGACTAAGTTCTACCAAAAGAAAATAAAAATAATGAAGTGAAAAGAACTTGACAATTTGGATTTTTCAAATGACTCTCGATGTAATCACATCATCGAGAATCAGGAGCAATAACTACCAAAGGCCCCGAGGGCCACCATGACACCAAATGCATAAAAGGAAGGGGAATAAACAAAGAAAGACTAAGCAAATAAAAGACGGAAAAGAAAAGAGAGTCGTGCCTACCAAACGGTTAGCAACAACAATCTCCATCGTCTCAATGATCATATTCGGTACTTTGCTTGTCTTTGTCATCGATATTTCTCCTCTTCCTAGATGTAGCAGCATGGTTGGAGCAACGGGCTTGCAATGGTGTAAATGAGGTCGGGATTTGAGGTTAAATGATAAGTGTAGTTTGTAGTGCCTATTTGTTGTGTTTGGTCCCGGTTTCTCTTGTGAAATCGCTCTTTGGGAGCGGTTTCTGGGCTAATTATGCTTCTTCTAGTTCGTTTTAGGTTCCCAAGACCATTCATCGAGAATTGGAACGATTCCGACTCGTTTCCTACACATTTGGAGCCAACGAAGAGAAGGAACGATCACTCGGTGCCTTAGATTCGATCCCGAGACCTTGGGACCCATTCCCGAGCCCCTTAGACTCGATCTCGAGCACCGAGAGTCGATGAGAAGCCCATGAGAAGCAAGGAGGGACCTTTATGATCATATTGGAGGCCTACAAGACCCTTCCCTTGCGGGAAGAGTACCCTTCCCGGTCAGGAAGGAGTGCAAGAAAGAAACAGCCACTGTTGGGTCATCCCGGCCGGGACCAAGGTCATCCCGGTCGGGACCATCTCTTCCTCGTCGGGACCACCACCATCCCGATCGGGATGGGCCATCTGTAGCCTACGCCTCTTCCTTTCTTCTCCTTTGCTCTTGTAACCCTATAAATACCCCCCCCCCCCCCCCCCCCCTCTTGTAATCTTATGTTATGTTAGACATTACCCACTAAACCCTAGACTACTTTAGCCTAGATTAGCCTAGATTAGTGTAGATTAGTCCTTACTTAATCGTTAATCGTTAATCTTAGTTTAATCCTTGTATTAAGGGAATTCTTGAAGAATCCAACCAAGATTGACAACCTTGGTAGATGTATTTGGGTTTTCTCTTTTATGCAAGTTTTCATTCTTCCATTCATCTTCTAGTATGGTATAATCTCTCTTTTCCCTTCTCTTAATCTTGTTTTATCATTCAAGTTTTAATCTTTGTTCATTGTTTTGTTCATTGTTCATTGTTTTTACTAGTTTCATTATGAATGTTTAGTTACTTGTGTTGTTTTCCTTTCTTTGTGTTAGTATTAGTTTGAACATGTGTGAGTAGACTTTTTATGGGGTTAGTAGGAGGATTAAGTGTTGATTATGGATTATTAGGGTTTGATTGTGGGTAAAGGTGGATTCTTTGTTACTAGTCACATGTTATGCATACCAAGTGTTTGTTGAATTGCTTGTTAGAATAGTAGTTGCAAATACTCCTCTTGCTTGTCTTCCTCTTCTCATTGTGTGATTGATTTGTGGTTGAATCCTTGTGTTTTGGGTAACATCGTGCATAAGTATTCGGGTTTTGTCTTTGACACGAGAGTGCGGACATTGGCTTTGACGCGAGAGCGCGGACCAACCTTAGTAACAAGGTGAACCTTGCACCATCGATCTCCCAACTATCCTACTACACTTATGAACCCGACCTAACCCTATTCTTTCCTTGTTTGATTTCTCCGTCATCTTAGTCATTGTTCCCTTAGTCATAGTCTTAGTTTATTCCCTTCTTATCGTTCTAGTTTAGCTTAGCCTAGTTGACCTAGTCTTGTATTTGGGTGAAACTTAGTCCAAACCCTCTTTACCGTCCCCGTGGACTCGACCCGACTTGCCCTATCTACGTGTTAGGTATAGTTGGTTTTTATTTGTTGGTGGGGATTCACGGCAAATCCTTCCCATCATTAAACTTGGTGTATAGTGATGAGAAGATGAGACGAAGGTGTATATATGAGGTGTAAGGGTGAAATGATAGTTGCAAGGGTGAGTAGGGAGGTTGGGAGGGGGTATAAAGTGGTTGGATGGAGTTTAAATGACGAAGAGAAGGCAAAAGGGGAAGCTAGAACTCATCCCGGTCGAGATGGACTTGATCCCGGTCGTGACGGATTGGTCCCGATCGGGAAGAGACAGATCCCGGTCGTGATAGCTCGTTAGAAGCTCCTGTTTCCATGCTCACTTCATCCCGGTCGTGATGACACCCATCACGGTCGGGATTGCCTCTCAAGCTCTTCATTCCTTAATAGCTCTACCCAAAAGGCAAATAATACATCGGGATTTAGAATCTCGTCCCCAAAAGCTTACGAAAAGCTCAAAAATTGACTTCCTTGCCCAAGCTCCAAAGCTTCTATCATCCATAACTCCTCTCAAAACTTCATCTTCACTATCAACCTATCAAGTAAACTTAATAAACACCATCAAAATCCCTCCCTCACATCGCTCATCAAAATACCAAATGACAAGAGTTCCACAAAACACACAAATCCTAGAATCAAACTCACAAATTACACAAATACAAGAACTCTAAAGAAGAGGAAAGAGATATATACAACACGACGGTTCTTGAGGAACTCCGTCAAACCGAGATTGGTGGACTCTTCATTCTTAACCATAGCCCTCAAGGACTCGGAGGAGCAAGTCAAATGCTCGAGCCACATCATAATGAGGGCTCATTGAGTACCCGAGCCAAGCTATCCTCCAAAGCCTCCAAGTCGGAAGCGAGAAGTAGTCATCCAAAGACCCAATGTCATCTTTCATGTGGTCTCCGGGGTCTTTCCAACCTACTAGCTTTAACAACCTCTTCTTCCCTAAGCACCGTCTCCAACCACAAGCAAGCTTCAAATATTTAACATGAGGCACAAAAAGCGGTTTTGGCCTCATTTCCCTATAGCACATCCTCATATCTTCCTCAAGTTGTGGTTTCCCATCTTCAAGTCTCAAAACATCACTTGTCCTCACATCATCTTGAAGGAGAGAATTGAAACTTCTACCGGCGGTTTCAATCTCTTCCAAACCATAGCTTCGCTTACTTACAAGAGGCTCATGATGTTTTTCCACATTTTCGCACGAGGGTAACTTGAGCTCATCATTTCCACACAACGACTTCACAACTTCTACCACCTCATTCAACTCACTAACCTCATCCAATGCTTCACCAACAATGCCGTCATCAAGGATTATTTCCTCATTCGTCTCATCTTGGGTAGACAATCGAGGTTCTTCATAGCAAGTTTCGCTTCTCAAAAGGATTTCATTAGCGGCTTCATTATCGGGTTGTTCCCCGTCCCCAAATGAACATCCTTCATCAAGTTGTGAAGTTCGAGTTAAAAACATTAGGGTTTTAGCCACTATAGCATTTAATCGAGCATCAATCGCCTCCTTTTCCCTTTGATATTGGGCCATGAATTCATCTTGTTCCTTTTGCATTTGGATGGTCATTTCTTGTTGACTCTTTTGCATTTGAAGAATCGATTGGTATAACTCCAAGTTAAGCATTTGGTGGTCATTGGGGTCTTGTAATGCTCCTTGAAAATCTTGATGATGCCCAAGGGGTGGGACATCATATGGTTCGTAATGAGGTTGAGATGATTGGTAGTATTGTGGGTTTTGGGGCTCATATTGTGGTTGAGGTGAAGGGTAATATGGTGGGTTTTAGGGAAATTGGCTTCCATGTGAAGAACATGATGAAACATGGTGGGTTCACAATGATAGCTTGAGTAATAGCCACCATGATCATAGGATTGATAAGCATTCACTTGTTGGTAGTCGTTTCCATGTCCTTGAAACTCATACCCACGGGTGTCTTGATTACCCCATGAAGCTTGATAGTAGGTAGGAGATGTCATGGCATATTCTTGATTCATAGAGGAAGAAGAGGAATTTATGGTGGCCTCTATAGGTGGGGACTTTAGATCAATCCTCAAGTTTTGCTCGAAAATCGTGGCTCGTACCCAGTTGAGGACCTCTCAATCTAGCAACCGTCCGTTAATGCTTCTCTGAGTTGTAAAGAAAAGGATGGTCACCACCTCTAGGCACAAACTGTAGACTAGGAGCAAACATGAGAAATCTAGTGCTTTTTGGGCACTAGACAAGAAGGAAATAAACTTCACACACAAAAGAAGCAAAGTAAAACAAAGAAAAAACACAAAAACAAAGGCAAAGTCAAGTAAATAGGCAAACAAAGTCTAAACAAGCACCGTCCCCGGCAACGGCGCCAAATTGATGGTAGGGATTTGTCGTGAATCCCGACACCAATCAAATAAAACCAACTAAACCTAACTGGGTAGATAGGGTAAGTCGGGTCGAATCCATGGGGACAGAAAGACGTGTCTAGACTAAGGTCTACCTAAGGACTAGACTAAGTCAACTAAGCTAAACAACTAGGATAATGAAAGGGGGAATAAAACTATGACTATGACTAGGTACAACATGAACTAAATGATTCAGCTAGAACAAAAATGAAACAACAAACTAGAGGAACAATGGCTAAGAAGATGAAGAAATCAAATAAGGAAAGAGTAGGATTAGGTCGGGTTCATAGGTGTAATAGGATAGTTGGGTAATCAAGGGTGTAGGTTTCACCTAGTCACTAAGGTAGGTCCGCGCTCTCGCGTCAAAGACAAACCCGAAAACTCAAGTAAGATGCTACCCAAAACAAGAGAGTTCAATCACCAATCAAACATACAACAAGAAGGAGGAAACTAGCAAGAGTAGTATTTGCAACTACCACCCTAACAAACATTTCATCAGACACATGGTATGCATAACAAGTGACTAGCAACAAAGATTCAACCTTTACCCACAATCAACCCTAATCACCCATAATCAACACATAATCCCCCTACTAACCCCACAAGAATCTACTCACTCATATTTAAACTAAGACCAAACATAATAACAAAAACATTCATTATGAAAAAACCAACAAGGATGAACAGTAAACAATAGATAAAGATTCAAGCTTTACTAACTAATAATGAAAGATTAAGAGAAAAGAGAAGAGAATGATTATACCAACTAAACAAGAGATGAAAAGGATGAAAACTTGCATATATAGAGAAACCCCAAACACGTCCACCAAGGTTGTCAATCTTGATAGAAATCTTCAAGAATTCCAATAATACAAGGATTAAACTAAGATTAAGGAAAGATTAAGCTAATCTGCACTCATCTAAGCTAATCTAACCTAAAGTAGTCTAGGGTTTTGTGAATGTAAGGTAGTGTCAGGTAGAGTCCTTAAAACAATACAAGAGGAGGGGTATATATAGGGTTTCACGAGTGAAGGAGGCGGAAAAAGTGAAGACGGCCTGAACTGGGCCCTTCCCGACCGGGAAGAGGAGCATCCCGACCGGGAAGAGGTGATCCCGACCGGGATGGGTCATGTAGGCTTCAAATATGATCTCATAGGTCCCTACTTGCTCTTCCTAGGCTTCTCAGCGACTCTCGGTGCTCGAGAATAAGTTCCAAGGGACTCGTGATCGAGTCTAAGCCACCGAGTCATCGTCGCTTCTCTTTGTTGGCTCCATATGTGTCAAAAACGAGTCAGAATCGTTCCATTTCTCCAAGATTGGCCTTAGGAACCTAAAACAAGCTAGAAGAAGCGTAAGTAGCCTCGAAACTGCTCCAAAGAACGATTCCACAAGAGAAACCGGGACCAAACACAAGGAATAAGCACTACATAACACACTTTTCACCACATTTGGCCGCTAGGTATCTATAGTAGTTTCCAAAAAACACCCGATGATGATCAGACACGAACATTCGTTAACATACTCGAATATGGGCTCAAAATCGTTACTATTTGGCTTCAGATTTTTAGGGAGTACAAATCTCACAAAACCAACCTCAAATCCAGGTCCAGTGGGTCATTTCCAATCAAATAAGACTAATTTGGGTCAAAACCGACACCAAGGGCAAACCCGTCTTTTAGCGACCGAGTCAAACCCCGGTCAAAGACATTTCCGAGACATGAAAAATATGTCACATTACTTCGGAAATCTGACCCGGAATCAAACACCACGCAAATCAGCTACAAAGAGGAACTAAAACTCTCCCTTACAGATAAAACTCGATCTCTAAAAGAGACTCCTACCCGGCCCAGACCCACTCGATCGAGTGGTCCGGCCCACTCGGTCGAGTAGGCTCGTAAAATCCATCAAAACCGGGGTCAGAATGGGCACTCGATCGAGTGTCATGCACCACTCGATCGAGTGGCCCCTTTTCCAGCTAAAACCGAATTCCTTTTCTATCCAAAGTCGGAATCCTATTCCAACCAAGCTGGGTGTTTTCTTCCATCCGAAGCAATCTATTCCTAGCCAAAGTGGGTGTCTTTTCTCATCCAAAACCGATACCTTTCCTAGCCAAAGCCGAGTACCCGCTCTTATAAATACACCCCTTTGCAAACAACAAAAACAACGACAATACAAGACCAAAATTTCAGCAATCCTAGGCAGATTATACACATCCAATCCCGATTTTCCCTCTAGAAATCCTTTAGGAAACCTGAGATCAAAACTCGTCAAAGACCCGAGAGCAAAACTCGTCAAATCCCTTCCCAATTATAAACATCATAACTCTCCTATATACATGTTAGCGCTCCCGCGCCTAGGCCGCTATTACTAGTCCGTTTTCGAGATAATTTAGCTTGTAGGTTGAGGGTGTTACAAATCCCGTTTTATCCCTTTCTCTCTTCCTTTTTCTCGCTTTTTTTGTCTCTTTAGTCATGTTTTTTGTACTATTATTTATTTCTTTTCTCGTTTCTAATATCAATATTATCGTAATATTTTCAAAATACCATTATTTCCTAGGATACGATATCGACTCTATAGTCGAATATCGGATCTGAAGGAATCAATCAATAAACCATATTAAGCACGATCCCCTTGACGCCGAAATAATGGTCGCATGGTCCGAAAAGACTAATCACGACATTATAACGCATAGGGAATTATTTCATCTTAATACAATCAAAAACGATTTATAAACGTCTTTACAAAATTCACTCTAATATTAGATATTGATTCTATAGTCAAGTATCGAATATAACGAGTATCGAAAACTGAATCGAGTGTAAATCATATTATATCTCCACACGATTATTTAGCAAAACTTTGATTTCAAAACTAAAAGCAAATTCACGAACAATCGTTCGTACAAGGGCACTCGATCGAGTGCCATAGGCTACTCAGTCGAGTGGCACCCCATTATCCGGGCAGAAGGTTTTTTTTCGAGACCACTCGATCGAGTCCCTCAATGACTCGATCGAGTGGCTCTTGGTGTATCAAAACCGCGAATCTTTCAGCTTATTTCGAGCCCCGATAAAATTCTTTTAACGACTTCGGTCGTCACGTGTCAAGTCCATTACGTGTTCGCCTTTTCAAAACCATGCATCGTACCATATTTACATCTTATAACTCATTTACGCTCCGTTATGATCGCAATTGTTGTATATTATCGCTTGTTGTATTGTATTTCCGGGTGGTATGCCGCTCGTATGTTGTAATCTATTGTCGCACTTTTTTCGTTGTTTGTTTTATTGTACTAAAACGAACCTCGCATGCTAAAATAACTTTGACGTTAGTTTAAATGCATTAAAACGACGTAGTTAAACATAATTCACATGTTTAGTTCAAAATGCATTGTTTGCATATCATTCAACCATCAAACTAACGCGCGTACGCGAAAAATGAACGATATCTAAGTAGAGGCCGCTAAGTGCGGGCGGGGTTGGGTGTTCTTTGTGAACTTCCCAACACATACCCTCAACCCTTACTCAGAACCGTGGTTTCCGGATGTCCGAAACCGTTGGCATATGAGAGTCATTCAATACACGATTACCGATAATGTCGGTATTGGTATCGCAATGCAAAGGGACGAACCCCATAACTCTGAAATCAGAATGGGTCGTACTCTGTGCACGGCCCACTAAGATATAGAGTGGGTTCGAACGGGCCCGAACTCCCACAAAGTTCGGTGGCTACTCCATTTAGATTTAAATTTCAATCCGAGATCCATCTCACATGAGATTCATTCGCTGCCCCAAACCCGCGCGTGGCCGCGTCGGGGTGGACCTATGTCATGTCCACACCTAGGCGTATCCTTGTGACTTGACCTCCCTTGTGCCCCAAGCAAGTTTGATGCACGCCCTTCATGGGCACCGTGGTCATGTTCTCCCTTCAAAGATTGTAACTTTTCCTTAAGCACTTCGATTTTGGTTTTTAAATCGAGAACACTTGAGTCACTCATCGTCAAAGTTGGTTTCTTTTTGTGTTTTTTTTAATGTAGTTGGGGTTGTTTGTGTGAATTCACTCTCACGACTCACAACCAAAAGACGCGCCAAAGCTCTGAAACCAGGATTTGGAGTGTAAGACTGGGGGTCTCTAATAATGGGAGCTATGAGAAGATATAAACAATCCACCCTTACCCCTCCAAGGTGTATATGAGTCAAGTTGGTTTTGTGTGTTTAAGCCACTCTTAAACCCGAGCAACAATGACTCAAACGCACCCACGCTACTAACCCAAGTCTGCTTGAAACTAATAACGCGACTAGGTGACTAGGCTAACCCCTACAAGGTTAATTAGACCTAACCCTCACTAAACTCCGGTTTTGTGAGAGGGTTTAGAGAGAGAGTTTTCAAAACTCAAACTTAGTTTTTTCATTCAATAAAATCTAACTATTACAATGCATATGTGTGGACATGACATAGGTCCACCCCGACGTGGCCACGTGCGGGTTTGGGGAGGCGAATGAATCTCCATATGAGAATGGATCGAATTGAAATTTAAATCGAAGTGGAGTCGCCACCGAACTTTGTGGGAGTTCGGGCCCGTTCGAACCCACTCTATGTCGTAGTGGGCCGTATACAAAATACGGCCCATTTCCGATGTCAGAGTTTATTGGGCTCGTCCCTTTGCATTTGATACCGATACCGACATTATCGGATACCGTGTATTGAATGACTCTCGTATGCCAATGGATTCGGATATCCGGAAACCATGGTTCTGAGTAAGGGGTGAGGGTACGTGTTGGGAAGCCCACAAAGGACACCCAACTCCGCCCGCACTTAGCGGCCTCTACTAAGATCTCGAATGACTTTCTAATACGCGCGTTAGTAATTCGGTGAAAAATGCCTTATGCAAACGTTGTTTTCCCTAAACATGCGAATGAAATTGAAAGGGTTTCTATGTCGATTTAATGCAATTAATTCTAACGTCGAAGTTGAATTTTAGCATGTGGGTTCATTTTAGTAAAATAAAACAAACGATAAATCAACAAGAAAAAATAACAAACGGTTAGTAACGGTATAACGAATAATAACAATTTGCAAATTAATGAATGCGTAGACAAGATGATGTAAAATTTTGAAAAGTGAAGTTTTCACGTGATTGATTAGACACGTGTCGACTTAAGTCGTGAAGAGATATTAATAAGACTCGACCGGCTTGTAGGACTTCACGGTTTGACGTGATAAAGGGGCACTCGGCCGAGTCATTGGAGGACTCGACCGAGTGGACCTCTGAAAATGATTCTGTCCCGTGTTTTAGACCCTACACGATCGAGTTATTGACCAACTCGACCGAGTACGTTGCCACTCGACCGAGTCACTGTGAGACTCGACAAAGTGGAGGTCGTAAGTGCATTCTGTTTCAATTTTTGGGGTGCCACTCGACTGAGTGGGCTAGGCACTCGGTCGAGTGCCCCCTGTACGAATTTTATTTCGCTTGACAATTTATTATTGACTTTCGAAATTGCTTTTGATTTTTGATAATTCAATGATTCTACCGAATCGGACATAAATATTGAACAATTTATGCTCGGCTTGGATTTTATAAATCATTGATATTGTTGAATCGGATATAAATATTATGGGATTTATACTCGATTCTAAATTTGAATGCTCGTCGTATCCCATATTCGATTATTGAATCGATATGGAATACTAGAGTAAAAATAAAAGAAAATTGCTTTAAGTCGTCTTAAATTAACTATCGCGATATGAGTGGATTTCCTCCGCGTTTAATAATGTCGTAATTCTAACGAATTGTATGACGATTATTTTAGCATCAAAATCGCGTTAATTAATTTATGTGACTAGATCGTTAGATTCGACGTCTAATTATGAAATTAGCATCGAATCTAAGAGTTTGACGTTATGCTTGAATTGAAAGACTTGATTCCCTCAGCTTTTCCGACATCGTAACGAATCCCTAGGGATTATGTGATGTCGGATCCGCGTCAACGATTTCGACCCTTATTGAATAAAATACTTGTTTTGAAAATTGATTTTAGAATTGATGGAAATACGCGATAATGATGATGAAATAAGAAAATTATGGTTGATGTTAATTCGTCTCAACAATCAAGCAATCGGGGTGATGAGATAAGCGACCGACAACGCTGTGTGCAGTACACTTGTATATTCGGGTTTTCTTATCCCACCATCACTCATACTCGACACGAATCGACGAATACTTTAATATTTTATACTAGTTATATTATCGATATTAGGACGCGATAATAACGATAAAAAACGAGACGACTACGACGCGAGAAAAAGGGAGAAGAAAGAAGAAGAGCGGGAATTGTCACCCTCAACCTACATGTTTCTTATGCTCGGACGAGACTCGTAGTGACGGCTTGCACGGGAGTGTCGAGTATGTAGGCTAAGTTGTGGTGGTTTAGGGTTTCGATTCCTGAAGCTAGGTTTAGGGTTTGAGTTTGATCTTGATGAAGGTTGTAAAGTTGTGTAAAAGTTGTATTAGGGTTGTGTGCATGGGGTGTTTATATAGGCAAGGCCTAGGTACCCCGTCTAGGGTTACTCGACCGAGTAGCCCCTTGACTCGGTCGAGTGGCCCAAGCGCCTGCAGTCGGGCTTGAATAAGGGCCCACTCGATCGAGGGGAGCTGACACTCGATCGAGTGGGTCAGCTGGGTCGAGTGGTCCGGGCTTTGGACCTTGAATTGGATATTTTGTGGGTTTTTCTTTTGAGTTGGACTTTTTGATGTTTGTGTGGCTGTTTTTTGTGTGTCTCGGAAATGACTTTGACCGGGGTTGACCCAATCGCTAAAAGTCGGTTTTATTTCCGGTGTCGGTTTTGACCCAAATTAGTCTTGTTTGACTGGATTTGAGCTCATATCCGAGCGCGTAGAAACACGTTAGCGTCCGATCATCATCGGGTGTTTTTTGGAAACTGCTATAGACACCTGCCAGTCAAAATGCGGGTGTCTACAATATGACATGCCTTATATAAGCCCTTAGGCGTGCATAAGAGATATAAGACAAGGAAAGACTAAGTACAATACAACATTAATGCAAAGTTGAGTACAAATCAGATTTTGGTCTCCTTAGGCATGCTCATCTTTAAATGTAGTTGTCTTCACTTGTTACTTGGGCTCCAAGGGTGAGAAGGACTCTATGTGACTTGTGAAACAACCATTAGTCCTTTTTATACACACCTGAGTTGTAGCACGATTTTCTCATATGTTCCTTAGGATTCAACAAAAGTGAGACTAGACTTTTATTTAGTAAATTGAGTCTAGTTTCGATGCAATTGAAAGTTCATGAAAATACGAACCGAGCTGAAAGTTAGCTCCTCCTAAAGCATCATTGATCAGCCGGTCTCTCTCGGACCATGGCTGATTGATGTGGGTTTTATGACGAGTAGGTTGAGTTTTAAGCGAACATGTCTTGGACTTATTTGTAGGTGATTATGTGTAGTTTAGGGTACTAAAAGAGACTTGATGAAATTAAGCCCTAATTTGACAATTAGATCCATTCAAAGCACTCTTAATTACACTCATACCGCGTATGTTCTTACCAAGTCCCAAATCTAAATAGACCCCTGTACCAGTCCCTGCTGCACAAAGACGCAAACCGGTACAAAAATAATTTTTTTTAAAAAAAATAAAATCGGACTAGGCACGAAACTCGGCCCGAGCACGACATGATCGTGCCCGGGCCTGGGCCGTGCCTCGGCGACATGCTCAGTGAAAGTGATCAGGCCGTGCCTGGCACGATACGGCTGACCTATCAGGCACAAGTGCGCCATATCTGTTGGACACGAGGCACGACCGAACCAACACAAAACAGGCTCGACCCATCCGAACTGCCAGCCTTACTCGAGGCCTCGAGGGTCGAGGGATGATGTGGAACGTAAGAGTGGTCTTCAAATTTTGGGCTTCCAACAAATTTTGCGCATTATTGGCAAAAGAGGATATGGTTGGACGTTAATCACTTGGCCGACTTCCCCCCCACCCCCTCTCTCTCTCTCTTCCATGGCGTCTCCTTCTCTCTGCCTCTCCTCTTCACCCCTTCTAAACCCCAACAAATCCACCCATAAATCCCATCAAAATCCCCTTCAAATCCCACTTTGTACATCATCAAATGCTCATAAAATTCCATCATTTTTACATCCTCTAACCTCGAAAATCTGTGTAAAACCTAAACATTCTTTCCCAATTTTAATGGAATTTCTCTCTTTTTCAAGTTTACCCTCCTTAGCTTCAGATATTGCAGACCCCTCTTTACAAGTACAAGCGTCTCAGAAAATCAACCTCGAAACAGCACTGGTTTCAGTTGATGAATTTTTCAACAAGTACCCATATTTTGTAGCTGGGGTTACTTTCATTTGGCTAATTGCTATTCCCTTATTGCAAGAATATCTGAACAAGTACAAATTCATATCTGCCCTTGATTCATTTAAGAAGTTGAGGGATGAGTCAAGTGCTCAACTTTTGGATATTAGAGACGATAAGAGTTTGGCTTTTCTTGCTTCACCTAATTTGAGGATGTTTAACAAGGATGTGGTTCACCTCCCTTTTGACGAAGCTGATGAAGCTGGTTTTCTAAACAAAGTACTCACCAATTTTGCGGATCCTCAGAACACAGTTATTTGCATTTTAGATAAGTGAGTGTTTCTCCCTATCATTTTTTTATGCTTACCAAAGCTAAACAAGTGAATGACACGGAGACGGAGGAGTATATACTACACCGTAATACTATGATTATGCGATAGCTTGCTTTCCCTTTCTGAATCCCTGTCATATTTGCTTGGTAATCTGTTGTAGAGCTCTGTAGTTTTGTTCAGTGACTCGTCCTGAGTACACATCTTGCATTTGCAGACCATCCCTCACAGACAGAATTATAGTACTCCTTTCACTAACATGTTCCACATTTTCGTTTTAGGACCCCTGAGACCATTCACATTCATTTCATCTTCTTATTTTTTTCATTCTACCTTCTCACTTCGTTTCTCTCTCCAATTTATCATCCACCTCATTTTTCCACCCACCACAAAAAAGTACCCACATTCATTTCATCTTTTACTTTCATTTTCTCTATCGATTTTTCTAATTGTGGGCACACTTTAATAAGTTAATTAAAGTAACATTGACATAGATATCGTCTAAGTATGGTAAAGCGTTTTTTGTCTTTTCTTTCTTGATTCTCTCTTCCTCATGAACACAATGAGAAATGAGCTCATTCAGAGTCCACTTCTCCTTTTGGCAGTTATAAATAACATTAAACTGACTAAAACTTTTAGGAAGAGGGTTCAAGACTAAATGCACTAATAAGTCCTCAAACAGATCTAGCTTGAGTGCCTTTAGTTTTGAAGAAATATGAGACTAAATGCATTAATTTTCGTCTTTGGACTTAAAATTAACTTGTAAGTGGCCATCTTGGTGTGGTAATCAAATATTAACAATAAATTCCTGTCAAATACTAATTCCTTTGGGCCGACTTAATATTTAAGTGGAAACCTTATAATCGTTACATATTTATTACAACAAGCATGATTAAATTTCGGTCAAATAATAGCCTTCCTTTGGGTCGGGTTACTTTGGCAACTTATTGCTTCAATTAAACGGTCTAAAATACTAGATGCCTTATAAACTGAATAGCCAATTATATAAATATGAAAATTTAATATCCAAATTATGATTCTTTAACCATGTATAATGAATCGAACGCACCATAATCTATAAAATTATACATGTGAACATCGTAAAGTCACGATAATTGATTATGTTACAGATACTCTAACATAATCATATCAAAAAAGATATCATATGATACGAACAATGGAAAGATACTAAGAATACATTATGCTCCAAATATACGTAAGAGAAAATATGCCAAAAAAGTCAATGATTACGCAACAATGACGCAAGCACAAGAAAATTGAATCTCACTACACTACACGTATAAGGTAGGACGGACACGACATTATTATGCATCATCAATAGGTAAATCTTAATCCACAAATATGATGTTCCTTATTACACGTAGTAATTCAGAATGAATAATAAACCTAAACGTAATGAATTACGTAAAACGGAACCTACGAAAAAGAACAAACAATATTCCTGACCCAAATAATTCAATATGAAGACGGCTCTGATACCACTTGTTAGATTAATTCCTTAACTTCATACTAAATTAATTGGTATACCGAATAGCGGAAGCATACCTGACTTCATCGGAAAAGAGAGGTGGAACGGGAGTCTCCTGATTATAGTCTTCTATTAGTTACACTCGCCTTTAGGATTCTCTTTACTGATGGGATGTATAAGGGACCGTTTGGTTCACTCAATTTAGGTATGAGGTAAGGGTTTAGAATGAACCAAACTCATACCTCGTGTTTGGATGACAAGTTTTTCACTTCGATACCCATACCTCTCATACCCAAGGGAGGAGGTGGGTATGAGATTCATACTCTTGGAATCAAACTTGGTTTGATTTTCCGAAATAATTTGTTCCAATTTTTTTTGTTGAAATATTATAACTGAAATATTTTATTGAAAAACACTAATTTTAAAATACAAAAAATATATTTTAAAATTTTATTAATGTAACTCAGCGTTTTATATCGCTAAAAAGAGTTGTTTTTAATGAAACTTATTTAATTTTTTTTTCATGCTAAATTTTTTAGATTTTATATAGTCATTGATATAAATTTTTATATATTTAAAATATAATTATTAAATAAGATTTAAAAAAAAACTAGAATTTCGGATTTGAATCTCAATCATTTAAAAAATGAACCAAACACCAAGTATCAGGAATCAAATTACAATCCCATACCACCCTGGTTTGATTCCTGATTACATTCCCATACCTTTTTGCGAACCAAACGGCCCCTAAGAGTTTTAGGTTAGAGTGTGCTGTCAGGGACCATAACCCTGACTATATATAGTGAAGGGGTGTGAAACTCTAAATCACTTATATTAGTCGCTTTAGTTGATACGTTCATCATGCATCACTTAAAGCCCTAATGGGTTTCTACACTATTATGGTATCCGACTCATAGTTTATAAGATGTAAACAAGCCCGTGTTATTATTATTATTACGGGTCACTTAGTTTGGCTCAACTTAAGTAATATCTAAAAATACAGTAGATCTAAATAATATTGTCAGCATATATTGTATTACACCCATAATTCTTACACAATCCTCACCAATTTTCATTCCTTCTCTCTGTTCAATCAATTGCTCGCCCTTTTTAGTCAATTGATTGCTCTCGGATTGCTATTAATAGCTACCAATTTGCAAATTTAATTACCTGAAAATTTAATTTTGTAATTATAATGAGAATTATGATTTAATTGTGCAACTTTGATTGGACTTATGCATCAGGTAATTGATGTTAAGTTATAATAATTAATTGTAATAATAGTACAAATTGTAAGTTCTTCTAATTTGATTTGATGTATTATGCCTTAATCCCAGAAAATATTTTTGATCTTGGATTACAAATTGTAAATTCTACTTTTTTTCCTTCATTTTTTTGTTTATATTGGTATAGAATTATAAAGTTTTTGCTGTATGAACTTCTAAATTAATTCAGGGTTTAGTAATTTAGTAGCTACTCATTCTAATTTAATCAACTGAATATGAAATTTATTTGAAGACGACTAATCGACTACATACACAAGATAATCCACCAGATACACAAGATACTCGTCAAATACACAAGATACCCGTCAAATACACAAGATACCCCGTCATATACAAAGATCTCGTCAGATACCAAACATAGCCACTAGATACACAAGATAACGTCACCAAATCAACATAATCTACTAGATACACAAGATAACCCACCAAATACACAAAATAACCCGTCAAATACTTAAAGATACCCAACCAAATTCACAACATAACCCGTCAGATACATAAGATAACCCACTAGATACACAACATAACCCGCTAGATACATTTTTAAAAGTTGTAATAGTTTCCTTGCACATATCATTGGAGTGTAAATCATGGCCGTTAATTTGTTGAAATGTGATTAATAATGGAGTTGTCCCTAATTTATGTTAAAATATTCTAAAGTTCTAGATTGAAGATATAATGGGAGCTCAATGAGGTGTGTGGGTTTTAGGTTGCAAGTTATGTTCATGAGTTATGCGTGTATTCGTGGGTTTTAGACTTTAATCAAGTCCGTTAAATCTATTTTAATCTAATGGTTGTGTGTCGTTCTCACCGTTTTCATCGAGTGATCGCTCCCACCGGATCCTATCTCGTATATATATACACAAATAAACACCAAAAAACGCGAATGTAGACAAATAATACGAAAAGGCTACATGTACACGCGGTGTATGAAAACTTCATACACGGTGAACTATATCGCGCCACGATTAGTCTAGAATTAGGTTAGTAATTTTACATCTTTAGTTAATTGTTAACCTTAGTCTAGTTAACTTGATTTTAGAAACTTTCGTATTTTTTTATTTTGCATTTTTCATTTTCTTGAAATATTTATATAATATTGTTAATATATTTTCGATTCATTTAAAATGTTCAATTATTTAATATGATTACATTTTCTACTTTTTTAAAATCTTAATATATTATTATTCCCTCCTAGTTGATTTTATACTCCCTCTTTTTTTTTGGCACAAAAATTAAGAAGAGAATAAAGAATGGATTAAAGTAAGCAAATTTGGGGTATAAAGTAGAAATATGGTGGAATTTGTGAGTAAGGAAATAATAAAGAATTGAAAAAAGAATAAAGAAACGATTAAAGTACAATCCAAAAATGGAAAGAGAGAAGATAATCGAGCTAGTGCCAAAAAGGAAAGAGGGAAGATAAAAAAACTAGGAAGGAGTATTATTAATATTTTTTTTTGCAAGAAGAGGTATCATTTCATTTCATTGAGAAAGAAATTACTCCCTCCGAGTTCCTATTATTGTCCCAAAAAGTTTTGGGGTGAAAAATAAGGAAGAGAAAATGAGTGGTTGAAAAAAGGAGGAAGAGAGAGAAATGGGAGAGTAATTGTGAACCACACATTGATGGCCTAAAACAGAAAGTGGGACAAAAATCAAACTCAGCCCAAAACGGAAAGTGAGACAATAATAAGAACTCAGAGGGAGTACATTTTTTTTTGCAAAAAGACTATCACACTAAAGGCTTAATGTAAAAGCCCAAGTTTATCTATAATCCTCTTGTATTTAGGCACATGCTTGAGACTATCAAATCTAGTTTCTACAACAAATTTGATATGCGCAACTAAAGAATCAGCAGGTGATTTGGTAGCAGTAAAAATCCTCTTATTTCTCTCTTTCCAAATCTGGTAGACAGTGGCTGCTAAGCAAGTGCAGATCCAACTGAACTTCCAGTGCTTCTGTCGATGTCGCTACTTCAACCAGCAAGTAGCAGCAGCCAGCGTGCAACCAACACTTCCAACCTCTATCCATCTCAAAATAGATGACCATACTTGAGCAGAAAACTGACAAGAAAAGAAGAGATGGGATAGACTTTCTTCAGCTAGTTCACAAAGACTACATCTATTGGCCAATTGAAACCCCCTATGCATATAGAGATCAGTAGTAGCCAACTGATTCTGAATAGCTTAGGATAAGATTACTTTATGGCTTGGCACGATAGGACTAGCTTTGAGAATGTTCCTCCAGTTAAGTAATCGGGCATTGAGCAGTAGGGTATAAGCCTTCTTCACCTTGAACTTATCAGCAGTAACACAGTTTTGGGGAAACTCTTGCGCAGCATTAATAGAGCCACACCTGTACACCAAATCATCTCTGATAGCAAGGATCCCCTTGATACCAGCAGAGTGATAATCCTTGACCAAAAGAGACCAAAAAGATGTATTCTCAATTGCATAAGCATGACACCATTTGCTCCACAAACTGCAAGGAGGTTTAGACAGAACCCAGACCCATTTTAATAACAAAGCTTTGTTCCAAACTGCAGCCTCCTTAATATTAAAGCCTCCTGAATCCCAAGAGGAACAAATATCTTTCCATTTTTTAAACACTAGCCTCCTGTGCCCCTCTTGAATGCCCCAAAAAAAATCTTTACAAAGCTTAGCAATGGCTTTAAGAATAGCAGAAGGAAGGAGCATACTTGAATACCAGAAATTTTCCAACCCCAAAGACCACAGAGTTGAGTATCTGCACCTTACCAGCATATGAGAGGAATTGAGTAGACCAGTGCTTAGTTGCCTGCTGAATTTTCAAGAGCAACCCATCAAACATCCTTATATCCTGGCATCTGTTAAGGGAATGCCAAGATACCTGAATGGGAAAGATCCCTCAACAAAACCTGTACCTGCTAGTATATCATTCTTCACCTCCTGGCATACACCTCCAAAGTATATATTTGTTTTGTCATTATTGGCTTGAAGACCAGATATATTAGCAAAATTACTCAACACCTGCTTTTTGCCATAACAGAAGGGACATCTCCTCTCACAAAGACCATTAGGTCATGGGCAAAGATTAAGTGTGTTATATTTATCCTACAACACTTAGGGTGGTATGATACCTGATCCTGAGTACATAGAAGTCTGATAGATCTAGATAGGATTTCCATACTCATTACAAAGATATATGGGGAAAGGGGGTCTCCTTGCCTGATTCCACTTCTCCCCTGAAAAAACCCTGTTATACTACCATTCAACTTAAAGGAATACCAAGGATCTTGAATACAGCCCATCAACCATTTGATAAACTGTTTAGGAATACCAAAAGCAATTAGCATCCGCTCAATAAATTCCCATTGTAATGAATCAAACGCTTTCCTAATATCCACTTTCACAAGGCATCTAGGAGTCAAATATTTCCTCGAGTAACCCTTAACCAATGCTTGAGACAAGAGAGTATTATCAAAAATGTTCCTTCCCTTCACAAAAGCCGCTTGCTTCTCACCTATTAAAGATGGAAGTATAGCTTTAAGACGATTAGCAAGGACCTTAGAAACAGCCTTATAGAAGACTGTGCTGCAAGAAATGGGCCTGAAATCCATGACTGAACAAGCTTCCTTCTTCTTTGGAATGAGTGTGATCAATGTTGAATTAGCCTGCTTAGACATGGTTCCTGACTTAAAGAACTGAAATGCTGCCTTACAGAAATCAGCTCCTACGATATGCCATGTTGCTTTGAAAAATCCAGCAGAAAACCCATCAATGCCGGGGCTACTATTGTTGTCCATACCAAATACAGGATTTTTAATCTCTTGATGTGAAACTGGCTGAGTAAGAAGCATAATATTGGGAGCAGAGAGGGAACCTGAACCAGGAATGTTATCCTTAATAGGCTTATTTTTACCCAAGAGCTCCATGTAGTAATCCTTGAAAGCACCAGATACAGCCTCAGTGCCCACTTGAACTTCACCAGCAGCATTCTTAATAGCCCCAATCATGTGTTGTTTCCTTCTCTCTGCAATTTTGGAGAAAAAAATACTTAGAGGAGCAGTCTGAGAGTTGAAGATGCTTGACTTTGGCCCTTTGCTGCAACATACTAAGTTCTGCTGATTTCCTAGATGTATATTTCTCTAACAGTATTTGCTCCTCTTGGATTAGTGAAGGAGAATGTGGATCTGCAACTAATTGTCGTTGACAGGCTACCAGTGCCTCTTTAGCTGATGCAGTTTGCCCAGAAATATTCACAAAGGACATCTTGTGAAAAGCACCTAAAGCACGCTTAACCACTTTGAGTTTATGAAACAAGCAGAACATTGGGGACCCCCTAACCTTAGAAGACCAGGCCCTTTCCACAAGAGGAAGGAAATTAGGGTGATCCACCCAACTATTAAGGCAATCAGGGAGTAGTAGTATTATCATTATCATTATCATTATCATTATCATTATCATTATGATTATGATTATCATTATCATTATCATTAATAAATAATTTTTTTGAAAAATAGTATATTACTAAACATATTAAAAATTTCGATTTTTTTTAATAGTCATGTTCTTTACAAATATAAAAAAATATTAATTATAAATATATGCTCACATTGTAAAAGATTATACGGAAATATTTAGAAGAAATATAGAATGGAATGGAAAAATATTAATTGAGAATATTTATTATGTTTTCACGTTGTAATTACTTTTATTAGTCAACTTTTTGTATATTTACCTCTTTTAATATTATAATATTTATAGTATATTTCCTTGATTAGCAATGATATAATGTATGTATTATATAGTTACATGATTTCTTAAGTTAGCTCAATCATCCAATGCTGCTAGGGAGACAAATATTAACTAACCTAAATTAGGGGGATCATAATAATAATAATAATAATAATAATAATAATACTATTTTACAATAATATACAATATATCATATATGAATATATTAATCCAAGATATTAATATATTCTAATAATATATATGTAATTAGTAATATGTTTAGTAATTATATTATTTATCTTTTCGAAAATTTTAATATGTTTAGTAATATATTCTTTTTCGAAAATTTTATTTATTAATTATTTATTTTAATATATTTACCTTAATAATAATAATAATAATAATAATAATAATAATAATAATAATAATAAGTGTGTCAAGTATTAGGCACGCTGCTGACGATTGAGTATGGTTTCTTAACTTTCTCCTTCTCCTCTCTCGGCGAGCTCGACACGGATGTTGTTTCTCTGCTCCAGCGGATTTGGAAATTCGCTTTATCACAAGATGCTGGAGCGCGTGCCGCAGTTCATATTTTCACTAGAATTAGCTTTGTAATTGCTAAGGGAGTGAGGGCCCAAATAGTATCTCGGCTTCCCTCTAACTTCTTGTAATTTGTTCTGATGTTTAATGCGAGTTCCGTTTTTTTAATAATAATAATGATGATGGTGATGGTGATGGTGATGGTGATGGTGATGGTGATGGTGATGGTGATGGTGATGAACTTTTTGTTACTCTGGTTTATGGGTTCAACGATGCTAGCAGGAGGGAACTACTGTGGCAGCAGTTGAATCAGATTAAGAGTGGGGTTACTAATTGGATAATATTAGGTGATTTTAATATCATTAGGAACATTGAGGAAAAGATAGGAGGTGTACTACCTGATGAAGCAGATATGGAGGCCTTCAATGCTTGCATATTTGATTGTGGATTGCAGGAGTTAAATGGCCAAGGATGCGAATTCACTTGGACGAACAATCAGGACCCTACCTCTAGGGTTTATTCTCGTTTTGATAGAGCTTTGGTTAATAATAATTGGATAACTGATTTTCCTAATTCTAATGCTCAATATTTAATGGCTGGGGTCTCGGACCATTCACCAATTTTGGTTAATGTAATTTATGAGAAAAGGGTAAAACGGCGGTTTAGTTTTCTTAATTGATGGGTTGCTCACCCATGCTTTCTTGATACAGTAAGGCGGGCCTGGAGTAAAAAAGCTTATGGCACCGCTGGGTTTCGTCTATTTGCAAGGCTTAAACAAGTTAAAAGGGCTCTTCAGGAGATGCATAGGAAGAATTACTCTAATATTAGGAAAAGAATTATGAATTTGGATGCTGATTTGGAGACTTGTCAGCGAGAATTACAGAGAGATCCCATGAATTTCGAGCTGATTCGGGAAGAAAGAAAGTTACAGGGGGAGGGGAAAGCACTCAAAACAGCAGAAATATGTATTCTCAAGCAGCGTGCTAAAATGGAAAAGATAGCATTGGATGATGACTCCACTAATTTCTTTCACGCTAGATTGCAGGAGCGTAGGCATCAACAATTAGTGGGTGAAATTCAAGATAAGCAGGGAGTACAAAGACATGGACTTGAGGAGGTTGCTTAGGGTTTTGTTGAATACTATACTGGTTTGCTAGGAGATAGCACAAAAATCTCAGAGCTTGGAAAATTGCAGGGTTCAAAAGTTAAAGAGGAAGATTGGGGGGCTCTTTTAACCCTGCCAAGTGAAGATGAAATCAAACGTACAATCTTTTCAATAGGTGCGGATAGAAGTCCGGGTCCGGATGGATTTTCATCAGGATTCTTCCAAGCATCTTGGTCAGTTATACAGAAGGATTTTATTGCAGCAGTTCTGGAATTTTTTCAGAAGAGTAAAATGCCAAAACAGGCAAATACAACTCTAATCACATTGATTCCAAAGAAGTCGACGTGTCTCTCGGTACTTGACTACAGGCCAATATCCTGTTGTTCAGTCTTATATAAAACAATATCTAAAATCCTAACTCATAGGATACAGTTGGTCATTCAAGGAATTGTTGGGCATGAACAAGCCGCGTTTGTGCAGGGTCGCAACATTCATGAGAACATTGCTCTATCACAGCTACTCGTCAAGGGTTATTAGTTCGTCTAAAACGTAGTAGTTTGGAGTTTAATTATAATATGATTCATTGAGTTTGATAATTTTTAGGGGATTTACTTTTGTAAGACTAGTCTCTTTTTTGTCCTCTATGGATGAGTAAGAGTCATATCTTTCTTGCAAAAAAAAAAAAAAAATAATAATAATAATAATAATAATAATAATTGTACATTTTAAATGAATCGTAAATATATTAACAATATTATATAAATATTTCAAGAAAATGAAAAATGCAAAATAAAAAGATGAGATATTTACTCGACTTGGATCTATAGGACGAATAATGGTGAACACAGTTAAGACCTATTAATTGTTGTTCGGGTTAATGTCTGAGATGCATCAAACAATAAAAAAAAATTGGATCAAAACTTGTCGAATCGAGAAAAATAGAAAACAATTGCAATGCAAAAGTTCAAATTTCTTATTCGTAAACTTCATTCCCCTAATAAATACATCGACTCTTATATACTCCAGAATAAATATCTTTCCTAAACTATATTATTGCCGAGTCTTATGGTAATCAAGAACAAAGGAAATAAGTTACTTTAATATCTCCAGTTTATGGAAACCTTTATTCAAATAATATCTTAATAATAATAATAATAATAATAATTAATTGACTCCGAGCTAGATATTTTCGGATATCCCCTCCTTCGAGAGGAATTGCCCTCAATTCTTGTATTTTCAAGCCATCAGAATAAAAAAACGAACACCCACGGCAAGAAACCTGAACCAACCTCGACACTAACCGTTATCTTTGTCCTTCCTATTGATATTAGAAGCCTCTTGTGCCATCCACCCACCACCCTTCGTGCACAAGTGTAAACAAGTTTTCACGAGCCTTAATGTTTAACAAGTAATAAGCTTGACCTTGAAACCCAATTGGATCAAGCGTGTACTTGTTTGGCTTAGAAATTAGATTGAACCGAAAACCGTAATCAAGTGTACAGTATAGCTCCTTGACATGTGTAACAATGGCTTCCTCATCTCCATAATCATCAATTATCGGTGGCAATGTCGGATCAAAAGCCACACTTTTCTTGTTTGTGTTTTCCAATGAAAATATTCTCGACATTTTTTTTGGTTTTTTTTCCTCCGTGAACGATACACGTTAATAGTAATAATTTTTTTTTGAAAAAAAATTGATCTTCAACAAAGAACCACTTGACAATCAAAACCGGTTTAACCCTGGAATTACCTTGTTCGAGTTTAACCTTTGAATTCCAATCGGAACCAGTAATTCAACCAATAATTTTGCCTTGATACGCCTTAGAACCATCTTGTTTTTAAGGAAAACAAGATTTGTAGCTCTGATACCACTTATGATACGAAAATTCTGACGTTCGTCTAAGCAGAAGTATTTTTTTGGATGTTTATTTTGTAAAAAGAAGAGATATTTGCTCGACCTAGACCCATAGAACGAATAATGGTGAGAATAATTAAGACCTATTAATTGTTGTTCGGGTTAGTGTCTGAGAAGCATCAAATAATAACAAATTTTGGATCAAAACTCGTCAAATCGAAAAAACAATTGCAACGCAAAAGTTCAAATTTCTTATTCATAAACTTTATTCCCCTAATAAATACATCGACACTTATATAATCTAAATAATACATACTCCAAAATAAATATCTTTCCTAAACTATATTATTGTCTTCGAGTCTTTTTTTTTGGTTCATCGAAGAGCGTCATGGAAGAAATCGTATCTAGGCAACAAAATGGAAGGTCGAGCGAAAGGAGGCGTTCATCCCGCATCAGAATTCATAAGCAACACCGGCACACAATAGCCCAAGACTTGCTCTGCCACTGTTCAGAGGGATTCAAATTTGAGACCTACTGTCCCAGAGCACCTAGTCTTAACCACTGGGTGAAGACATCTTCGGTGCATAATAAACTAATTAGGAAATAAGCTAGATTCCTAACTTTAATATCTCTGGTTTATGAAACTGTTATTCAAATAATATCTTAATAATAATAATAATAATTAATTAATTGACTCCGAACTAGATATTTTCGGATCAACGACTCCCGTCTGTCGGCCGAGGGAACGATACAGTTTTGCACAAGCAAAGTGGGGCTTTTCGATGGAGGTGTCTAGGCAACCAAGATTGATATTGACTCTATGGAGCAGGTTGGACTAGAATAGTGGCAGAGCAAGTCTTGGGCTATTGTGTGCCGGTGTTGCTTCTAAATTCTGATGCGGGATGAACGCCTCCTTTCGCTCGACCTTCCATTTTGTTGCCTAGATACGATTTCGTCCATGACGTTGAGCATTGTTGAATCTGGTAGCGGATTGTGGGTGCTCCTAATGCGGAAGCTATCATGGAGAGAGCCACTCGCAGCAGCTTGCTTGTTTTTTCAGTTTTCATCCAAAACAAAACTGGAATATGCTTCGTAAAAGGGAGGTTTAGGAATTCATTGTTGAATTGTCGTCACAATACCACTGTCCAAACCAACGATAAGTTGGAAGTATTAACCTTTAATTTACCGCAACTCCCACATTCTAGAGATAATCGACTAGAGTTTTAAGCTCTGGAAGGTAGGCCGAATGGTTGGAAACCATTTTTTTTGCGGTGGAGTCGGTTAAGGGTGGTATGAAGTAGATAATGGAGATCATGCTATTGATCCATTGTAGAACGATTGCATCATTTTGGACAAAGCTCTGTCGGTGTCATCAAACTTTCTGGGCAATTTCTGTTCATAACCCGAGGGAGTGTTTGAGTTTAGTGGGGTAATGGTGTGATAATGAACCGTATTAACCTGGCAAAGATCTTGAAATTTTTTGCCAAATAAGGGTACCCAGGTTTCCATCTCAATTGAGGTCGTTGAAGTTGTTGTGTGCAAGACAGCAGAACAGAATTTGAGGTGAAGTTTTCGGTTGTATTGTGAGTTTTACTCTTGATACCATGAAGGAATTATATTCCACGCCTTTCTCTCACGTAAGCAAGTATAAATACGTGGACACTTGGATTACTCACTTAGAGATAAGGTAACAAATAATTACAATCTAAACTAATTATGTGGAGTATTTACATGATCAATCAAATGTGTGTGCAATACCTTGTCTATTTTTCTGTCTGATGCATTTTGGAGCGTGTTGTCTTCTGATTCTATTATGATTGACGAATGGGCAATGTAGTGTACATTGTCCTTTCCATTTCATTGATTTTATTTTTACTTTAGTATAGTATATTTTTTTCCATTCGGTTTAACTTTCTTGTTTTCTGTTGGTGGATTATGATGTATATCTCCTGACTGCTTGAGTGGTCGTACCCTTGTGCTGCCTATTCTTGTACCTTTATGGCCATTGCTTAAAATGTGTCTCTTCCTGTAAGGTAGGTTTGATGGTGATTCAATGAAAGTGGCTGAATTATTGTTCAAAAATGGATTTAAAGAAGCTTACGCAATCAAGGGTGGTGTGAGAGGCAAGAAGGGTTGGCAGGTTATGTTGGTTTTATAACTTGGTATCTAGTTATGCTTAATGTTGATTTGATATTTTGTCATAGCATTAAGCAGCTGATAATTGTGGATGTCCTCGATTTGTAGGAAATTCAGCAAGAATTCCTTCCACCGGCTGTGCATGTTTTACGAAGGAAGAAAGTTTCAAAATCTCTGCAGCCTGAAGAGAATGGTGCTGCGAGTCAGCCAAACACGAAGCAAATCCCTGCTGCGGCTGCTGATAAAAGAAACTGATGAAGGCACTTTCTTTCTCTTTTGCCTGGCAAAATGCCAGGAACACTGGGGTCTCATTGTAAAGAGTTGGTCATCCTGAGTTGCAGAAATTAAATTGAGCAAATCATATGGAAAGATACTGTTCATGGATTAACGAAAATGTGCAAAAGCTCTATTTGCCTCTGCCATTCTATGAGTCTCTTCCTTTTTGCGTATGGCATCACCACTGCCTTTGGCAGCATCCACTAATTCGGAACTTAATTTGAAAGCCATATTTCGACCCGGACGTTTTCGGGCTGCCCCTAATAACCAACGAATGGCAAGTGCTTTTCCTTGTGTGGATCCTATTTCAATGGGAACTTGATGAGTCGATCCGCCTACACGTCTTGCTTTTACTGCTATATCGGGAGTTACCCCACGTATTGCTTGACGTAAAACAGATAGTGGATTTGTTTCTGTCTTTTGTTGAATCTTTTTCACGGCTCGATAGATAATTTGATAAGCCAATGATTTTTTTCCGTGTTTCAGAATACGGTTAACCAACATGTTAACTAAAGTCGCTCATCCAAATTTGGGAGTTTCTACATGCTATGTATAAAGTACGCCCTCCTAGAGGGGACAATCGGGTCACTTGGGTTAGGTCGGGTCAAAGCGGGTCGGATCATATCTGGATTGGGTCGTAGCGGGTCAGAATCTCTTTCGGGTCGGGGCGCTATTGGGTCGGGTCATTTCGGGTTAGTTGACCTAGCGGGTCAAGTCGAATTTGGATCAGGCCATTTTCAGGTCTAGTTATTTTTTGAGATTTTCCTAATAAGTTCGATTTTTTATTATTATTTTGCTTAAATATTGTCATTAAGTCCAACGTATGAAGTTAAACATTAAATCACTTATTTGGATCAATCTAAGAGATTAGTAGTCTTCTGGTCATCAACCTTATTCGTTCAGGTTAAAATCGGGTCGGGTTCGGGTCACTGGTTATCGGGTTCTATCAGGTCGGGTCCCTCCTATTGTCCATTTTCTTCTTTCTTTTTTTGGATGTATTTTTGATCATTCCTTATTCATCTTTCAATTCTTTACTAGTTTTAAATACGTGCGATGCGCGGGTGCAACAATATTGTTATAAATTTATACTACATTTTACCCTTTTGGTTATAAATGGTTGTCCCTTTCGTATTGAAATTGGACAATCATTAAAAATCAGAGGGAGTAAATTTTGACTGCAACAAAGTGATTATGATTATTTCAAATAATTGTCATTTTCAAGAATTAATACTTATCAATGTTTATCTTAAGATGACGACTCCGAGCGAAATCAAGGAGTGAGACAAGCTAAGAAGATTATGGTAAACACTATAATTAAAGAGTATAAACTAATGTACTATTAAAATAAATAAAAAATCAATACCGAAAATAATTTTTATTTATTTAAAAGCGACAAAAAATTAGGCGTTCGAAACTATATATATCCCGTATTCTGACCATAAATCGACACGTGATCCGTATTTGACCCGATACACCCAATAGGTCTAGTGCCTACATTAGTTTTCTGGGTGAAACAATGATACCAATCAAAATATAGAAGCCTTGTGTTTGTGAGTAATATTAATATGTTTGTGACAACTCATCTGCGAACATTGAGTTTATCTATGTCTTTTACTTGCTAATCATTATTTAACTTTCCGTATCAAATATATTTGTATGTATGCAACCATCTTGTTCTAAATTCGACCTGACCCGCAAACTCGTCCCACCCGACCAATTGTTTTTAGGGTCATGAGCCCGGTTTTTTTGACCTGAATCCTAAATGACCCATTAATTTAGGGTCATGACCTTTCAATCAAGAGAGATTACAAAACCTTAGTTAAAAGGCTAGTTCAACTCAATTTATTGCTCTGCCTAGATTTTGTTAAAACTTTAATGTTAACTTATTAGGTATTCGATATAATTAATTTTATATATTATCCTTTTATTTGAACACAACTTTCTGTCTAATCTTAATTTGAATTATCAATCCATTTTAGTACGTCACTCTTTTACTCTCTTGTAGAGTTGTACATAGAGAGCCTAATAGAAATTCTTACTTGTGAGTTGTGACGAATGTATGTGTTGCAAGTTTGCAAGGGGTCAAGTACTAGATAAAATAAAAACAAAATACCTAGTAAATGACAATCTGTTTTGTCTTATCTATTCACATAGGTAGTATTTTCCCTGTTGTAAGCTTGTGAGTCTGTGACGGATATGTCCGTCACAAGGAACACTTGTTGGGAGACTAAAGTTGTGTTATTGTGTTAAATAGTAACGTTACTATTAGACTTAACAAATTTGACCTGACTTGTAAACTCGACCCGCCTAACCCGTTTATTCATATGTCAAGAGTCAAGATGTCTAAGGATTCGTTTGGTTCAATGCGAGAAGATTGAATTACTGGGAACTGTGAATTCCCATGAATTTGCATTTCATGTGAATTATTAAAAAGTGTTTGGTTCGTAAGTAGTAACTCAATTCATGTGGTAAATTTAACTTACCAAGGGGACCTTGGTAAGCAACTTTTCTCATGATGGAATAAGTGAATTCATGTGGTAGTTTTCACTTCCCATGATTTGGGCAATCAAACAAGTGTCCATTTTTGAACTTCCCATAAATTTTAATTTCACATTTCCCATGAATTAAAGAGGTGACCAAACGAACCCTAAATATTGATCCGTGACTCAATATTTTAAATTACAAATATAAACTACTCGTAATATTCAAGTTAATACAACATTTTTTTATCTTTTGATAATAAAATAATTATAAAAATATTTTAAAAAATTCATCGAAATATAAACATTACTTCCTCCGTTCCAATAGGTTCTTTACAATTGGTTTTTGTGCACTATTCATAAGTGAGGGGAATTATCGATATACTCCCTCCGGTTTTTAATTTTCGCCCCATTCCCTTTTGCACAGAAATTAAGAAAATTGATAAAGTATGAATAAAGAAAGAATTGATGATGAATTTTGGTGACTAGGCACAATGTCTCATCAAACATAAAGGTATAAGTGTGTAAATACAATGGCAAATTGTGTAAATAAAGAAAAGCATAAGGACAATATGGTAATATATATAGGACAAAAAAGGAAAGTTAAGAAATGGGGCAAAAAATAAAAACTTGCCTAATAAGGAATACGGGGCAAAAATAAAAAACCGGAGGGAGTAACTTCTAATATATAAGATAAAATATAGTCATGTGAGATGTTGTTTAAATTGTCTAATCGAGTACGTTATAAATATCAAATTTTTATAATATTTAGAAATGTGTAACTAACGATATAGACAAAAGAAAACGTGCATTGATAAGTGTGAAAAAGCAAACGTAAAGAATCAAATGGAACGGAGGGAGTATAATCAAGGAGTATAAAAATAATATTATTAAAATAAATAAAAAGGTAATATCAAAATTATCATTTTTTTAGTTAAAAAACAGTAAACAAAAAATTGCATTCGAAACTAATTTTCACCCGTATTCTAAGCATAATCTGTCTCGTGACCCATATAACCTGACCCATATTTGAACCGACCTGTAGTCTAACCCGACATATATAAAGTTATTTAAATAAATTAGTTTAAAAATTTTGAGATTAAATGTCACTCGTAGAAAAACTTCAATTATATCATTTTGTTTTTTATTATTTAATTAATTATTTTATTTTCATTAAATTTTTGAATGAGCTAAAATAGTTTAATCAAGTTCGTGGTGTTCAAACTTTTTAAACACTTAAATATGATAAATAATTTAAGTTTGTATTTAAGAATTCTAAAATTATTGGAGACTACCAATGTCACTTGAAAAACGTCCCATGTAATTATATTGACGATTGACTGATTCAACGTAGTTAATTTTTATATATTAATCAATTTATTTGAATAAGATTTTGTGCCTAATTTTAACTTAAATTATCTAGCACTCTTAGTATATATTGCTTGTTTATATCTCGTAAGACTAAAGTTGTACTCTCGAGTTGAATGACTTGACTTGACTCGTAAACCCGACTCATTCAACCCGTTTTTTCGTAGGTCAACACCTATAAATCTTGATCCGTGACTCGACTGTCATCAAACCCGATAATTTAGGGTCGCAGCCCGACTTGACCTGTCCATTAAAAATTATTTATATGATTGCAAATTTTAAATACAATTTATTTTTATTTTTATGACACCTATAAATGAAGTAATAATTTTTTTTATTGTGTAATATCTTTTAAAACATTTATTATTTATACTTATTTCTACATAACTATGATACGTAATGAATATAAATAAAATACTCCAATATTAAATAAAAATAAAACTCTTAAACTATACTGATATTATAAAAAGTCAATAAAAAATTATTTATTTTGTAATTTTTTCTAATATTCCATACTAAACTCATAGGAACGATAATTTTTTTTGTTAAACGAAATGTAATGATTTTTACATAAAATTGTAATTTCTCACACCGTATTTTCGCAAAAAATGTAAATCTAATTCTTATTATGATAGTTTTATCTTAATAAATATATCTACTTATACTATGATGATAATAATTATTTAAGAAAATATGAAATTTTAATTTTATGTTTTTGGGGTTTCTAATATTTTTTAGCGGGTAAATAAATAATAAGTATTAATATTAAAATGTTATGAAACCGAACTGAATACGCGTTACATGCGGTGTCTATTTAAATTTTGTTGTTTTCTGAGGTGATAATTGACGGTTATATAATGGTAATTCTGTGAGTCTTAGAGATATTAATCAAAGAAGTATTATTTATTATATAATACTCTCTCCGAATTCTTATTTTTGTCCCACTTTTCTTTTTGAGTTGAGTTGATATTTGTCTCACTTTTCTTTTTAAGCATGTGTGGTTCATATTTACTTTCTCATTTCTCTCTCTTTCTCATTCTTTTTTGAGCCTTTCATTTTCCCTTCATTAAATTTCATCCAAAAAGCAAATGAGATAAATATAGGAACTCGGAGGGAGTACTAAAATAAATGGGAGTTTTATTTATCATATCCACTTTTAATATAAATAATATTTAAATTCTTAGTATTTTAAAATATTGGATTCTCTCAGAAAAAAACCTCTTATAATTATATATATTGATATTGATTGATTCACGGAAGTGGTGATTAAGCCCTATTATATTACTATGTCTAATTGTGAAATTGAATCCCTCAAATTTTAATTGTAGCAATTAGGCCTCTTAGGTTAGATAAAGTGTGAAATTCAACCCTTTATCCAAAATCTTATGAGAAATTGAGTATCTCATCATACAAAATATAAATAAACAACCTTAATGTTGTGAAAGTAAGAGAGAAGAGAAACGAGAGAGATAAAGGAATGAGAGAAATCGGAGAGAGAGAGAGAGAGAGAGAGAGAGAGAGAGAGAGAGAGAATTTATTCATCCCATCAAGGGGCATATATATAGTACATGGTACATTTAGGGTTACATCATAATGGGCTATAAGACCCGATTGACATTCACATCTATTATGTTTCATAACACTCCCCCTTGGATGTACATCACTAAGGAAAATGTCTCGTTAAAACCTCGACTAGAAAAACGCAGTGGGAAAAACACTAGTAAAGGAAAAAGAGTACATAAATCTTCATACACGCATAACAGACTGCCTCAATAAAACCTTTCCATGGAAAACTCAATGGGACAAAACCATGGTTTAGGAAAAAGAGTACAGCGCGTGGTTACTCCCCCTGATAATTACACAACTTGATATTTAATGAAAATAATTCATGTCTTCATGGAACTTCATGACGACGTTGAAATGGATTGTAGTAACTGACAAACTTTGTATCTTCAATCAATAGGAATCTTTGACAAGTTCAGTATCATATTTCTTCGGAGCTTGCAATCTGGACATAGTCATTTATGACTCCTTGATGTATAACCAAATATGTATCTTGTCATTAAAATTATGATGATCATAACTATAGCGTATTAACACGTCTATAGCGCTACCTCGTTAAAAACCTTGCTAGGAAAAACCCATTGGGACAAAAACCTAGTCGAAGGGAAAAAGAGTGTAGCTAACATTATTTCTCAAGTGATTATCTTCAGGAGAATCAATCAATCCGATTTTATCTTAAATAATAATTGATCTTTCTTGTCATTGTACGGATTGACATACTTATTGTAGCATTTCATTACATTATTTTTCAACTATTATGGCGCTTCTGGACCATAAAGTATTTTCACAGGACAAGAAATTTAATCATGTATGATTTCTCATACGCTCAAACTTCAAGCTGAGACAATGAAACCGTGCATTCACACCATATCACATGCATGTTGAATGCTTTCATAGATACACTTACGTGTAGAGGTTCATATATACTTAATCACGAGTCCTTCAGGAACTCATTCGATCAACCACTGTCATGTGCTGATAAATAATTTATAATATAAGCTCCTTCCCGGAGTACTTATCAATCTAGGAGTATGATCTCCTTTTATACATATATCCTGCAATATATATAACAATAATAATCTCGTGCAACATGTAATACGAACAATGCCCTACGGTATATATATTCTAAACTACTAATGCTATGATGTAATCTTAACTAGTATGCAACGATAAAATAACTATATTACATGCACATGAAACTCAAATGCAAACTGTACAGTATATCCACCCACTAGTAGAAAAAAGTGGAATTGCGGCTCCAAAAAACACACTATTTGAGGCGTTTTGATGATGCCTCACATGGCGGGGCCGCAGATAAGTAATTCAACTGCTGCGTCTATAAAACGCCTCAAATAGGGCATTATCTGAGGCGTCTTTTTAAAAAAAACGCCGCAAATAGGCAATTTCAGAAAAAAAAAAAAAGTTTATTCGAGGCGTTTCTTTAAAAAAAACGCCGCAAATGGGCATTTCATTGAATAAAAAAAATAATACAGAAAGGGTGATTTTAATATAAATAATCCAACTATACAAGTCTGGAAAGTAACATGGATACATTTCAAACTAAATAAAATCCTAACAAAATAGAATTAGCTAATCTAATTCACCAAGTATAAACCCTATTCGTCCTACAATTCATTCCTCTTATCATCGTCGTAGTTGTATGTAGGGCTCCTCTTTGTGCGATATCTAAACCTAATTAAAACCCAAGATCGACAAAATAACAATGGATTAGCATATTGATGGTCTAATCACAAAATTGAACAAATTAACACTAAGTAGAATAAGCTGAAATAGGACAGAAACTATCAATTGTTAGAAATAATGCAAAGTGAAATTGTTGATCATTCTTGCATAGTAAGAGCATCTCCCATTAGTAGCATATTAAACCTAATTTATTAGCATGGTTATGATTGTCATTATATTTAGAATAATGATAATTCATTTTCCGTTATAAAGTGACTTTGGATACCTTTTGAGGTTAGTCTCATATAACACTTATTATATAAAGTGAGAGTTATGAGAATGATGTGATACATGAGAGTATACATCAAATACTTCATCATCCAAATCTCTTTGATAAATTCTGAGTATACCATCGAGTTCAACTCCTAATGGTTGAGTACACAACCTTTTAGGAGTGTTGTGTGACCTTGGGGGACGACGCCCATTCCGAATTGTACCGTAGTCGGGGCGATTTCGTTTCTCATTCAGTGGCCTTCATACCACGACACAACAACGTGTATTTACTAGTTATATATCGCCCCTATAGTGACCCTATATTTCCAACAATTGAGAAACGAAATTATGTCACTATTATTGTGGTTGTGTTCATCACTAGTCATTGGAATTGTTTCAATTGGCTCTCTTGTTTCGTTGGTAAGATTCATCTCGTTGAGGGTGAGACAGCAGTTCGGTATTATGGCAATAACTCCGTCTCTAAACCTCCGATTGGGACGTGTAATATGGCGTTGGAAAGCTAAGAAGAAAGGATACAACTCTTTAGTTGAAGTCGTGAGCTGATTCTGCCGTTTACCCTTCGGAAAATGGGACACAATGTCGTGGTAGTATGCTGAAAGTTTTTGAAGGTTTATGAGTGGATGGTATTATCTTATTTTATTATCAATATTCATCCTTGAGAATGAGGTATGGTGTCTATGAGTTTATTTCTTGTCTTCTTGTGATTCATGATGATAAAATAATTACGTTTGGTAGATGAGTATCATTTATCGTCATTGATTGGAATAGATAAATTGTCAGGCACAATTATTTGATATCTAAAGTTGAGATGATTAATGAATGAATAATTTGTACATTTTGTTTGAACGATTATGTTTGTCACTATTTCTAGTGTGACAACATGTGGGGGAAGTCATTCAACTTATTTGATAAAATTATTCATGCATCAATTTTAGAGTTGATATCTTATAATTTGTGAAGAGTATGTATATCTCTAGTTGTGGGGGAAAGTGATGATCGATAGCATGTTTTATACATGAATAATTGAACCAAATGTAAGAGTTTTAATTTGTTGATTAAGTCAATAAATAATGGTTGCGTAAGGTCCATTTATTTATGTTGTACATTTCGCTTACACCACAATATATGAGATTATGATGATTGATTTTGTATGAGTAAAAGATATATATTTTAATTTGTGGATTTGCAAAAAGAAAATATAAGTGAAACAATCATCGAGATCGTTGTTCTCTAATATAAAAATGATGATGTATATATTGTGCAATATTGAGAATTGCAACATGTTGGATATTTATAAAGATGTTGGATCACAAGGTGAGAGGCACAATGATCATGAGTAAACTTTTATCTTTATAATAATTTTATTATAAGTCTATTGAGAAGACTGTTATAATTTTATGTATTATGTATGCATATTATTTTGCTCTTTTAACCTTACCGGGGTAATGCTTGGTGATTGGGAGCTTAATATTTATTGCATAATTGTGGGGGCATCAATTGCTATGGAATGTTTGATGCTAATTTCAGCTTCATATTGCTAAAAATGATGTGTAGTGAATTACACACATGTATTATGCAGATTTGAGAGAATTGAAATCATCAAATATAATTTGGTGTATTTGATAGAGGTTGAGCATATAGCTCTTAATGATCTTATAGCCCAAATTTGGGTGGTCCTTGTGAGACGGACTTGATGAGATCACCGTAATGATAGAAGTTGAGCATATAGCTCTTAATGATCTTATAGCCCAAATTTGGGTGGTCCTTGTGAGACGGACTTGATGAGATCACCGTAATGATAGAGGTTGAGATATTTCTCTTAATGAATTTATATCCCTATGTTTGGGTGGTCCTGTTGTGAAGGACTTGATGGATTCACCGTAGTATTGAGAGGTTGAACTTTAGAGCGCTTAATGATTCTATAGCTCATAAGTGAGTGGGTTATTTGGAGATATCCTTGATAGAATCACCTAAGTGGGTGTGAAGGGTTGGCCTCCTTCTATGAGAGATTGAGTTATCTTTCTAGAGCACTCATCAAAATCCCAAGGTTCATTTGGCCATAAATTTGTTGAATTGTATTGCGGAACTCGTGTGGAACTTAAGGTATGATATGTGTTGTGAGGATAATTCAACCGAAATGCAATAAGGAATTCAAATCGAAAGATATTCTCTTGTTGTAGGTAAGTTGTTGACTCATTTCACTAATACGTTAATTCAAATCGAAAGATATTAACGTCTAAGTGTCAACCTTTTCATATGCTCAGGATTTTTGTTTTCGGTTTATCATTTGCATTAGTGGGGGATTGTTAGAAATAATGCAAAGTGAAATTGTTGATCATTCTTGCATAGTAAGAGCATCTCCCATTAGTAGCATATTAAACCTAATTTATTAGCATGCTTATGATTGTCATTATATTTAGAATAATGATAATTCATTTTCCATTATAAAGTGACTTTGGATACCTTTTGAGGTTAGTCTCATATAACACTTATTATATAAAGTGAGAGTTATGAGAATGATGTGATACATGAGAATATACATCAAATACTTCATCATCCAAATCTCTTTGATAAATTCTGAGTATACCATCGAGTTCAACTCCTAATGGTTGAGTACACAACCTTTTAGGAGTGTTGTGTGACCTTGGGGGACGACGCCCATTCCGAATTGTACCGTAGTCGGGGCGATTTCGTTTCTCATTCAGTGACCTTCATACCACGACACAACAACGTGTATTTACTAGTTATATATCGCCCCTATAGTGACCCTATATTTCCAACATCAATCACAAATAATTATCAATTCTTACGATGAAACAAAGAACACAAACTACGTTGGTGGCTAAGATTTCAAATGCTTGCCCATTTACCTCAAAGCAAGAATAGGAACGAATAAAACAAAGAGCAATTAAAAGGAAGTGAACATTTACGAGTGCAAATAATATATACACAGTACCAATTACATTAAATAGAAGCTACTGAATCACATTTGCACATACACAATAAGTAGGTAAGTTATTATCCCTTGGTACATGCACAACACAAAGGGCTTCTCGTAAGTAATTGGAGAAAAATTTCACTACATCTTGGTAAGCAAACTTCAAGTGTATGAGAAGTATAAAAGTTCTGACTGACTTCTAAGAGTATATCTAGATGTGTATTATTTTCTAACACAGTAAACTCTTAACTGTAGGTAAATAGAGATAGTTTGTTGCACAATGTCAAGACGTAGGAGCACAGCATAGCGCACATAATGAAAACATCAAAATGGTCCCACGAAAAACCACGGGTACCGGTAGACCACTCACTAGACCCGAAAACCTGACATGAAACCGCCCGAAAAAACCCACCCGAAAATGACCGAAACCCGAGAAAACCCCAAATTATCTAAGGTATAAGGTTTGAGAAATAATATTATCTGAGGTATAAAATATCAATTACTATCAATAATATCATGTATTAAATGGGGTGATCAAAAAAATTAAGAATGAAATTGTATTTGTGATAAAAAAAAGTAAAAAAATTAATGTTTTTAAAGTGCGCTAATAACCCGTATTTGACCCGAAACCCGTATTTATCAAACCCGAAATACACCCGACCCGTATTTTACTCGAACCCAAAATTCGACTGCCCGACCCGTTCGATAGGCCTAGGTACAGGTATCAACTTCCGTAAAGTTGGTTTGAAACCAAACGTAAACTCGAATGTTAATAGCTCAACAAAGATGAAAAATTTGACAAGAATCGTAAACATAGAGGAGTGTCTTAAGCCAAAAACCACTTACCTGATAAATCCAATGAGAAGACACACCATCCATAACTGCCAGCTCAGCCTTCCCGTTGATGTGAATTTCCCTAGGAACTTTATTATGACGATCTGCCAATTTAAAAAAATGACTCAAAAATTAAAACAGAGTAAATTCAGGTTGCTGGTGATAAATCCTAAATTTGAGGTAGCAGTGAGCCTGTAAGTATGCAAGTATGTATACATTTATCAGTAGCCTAACCTGGACGATCAGCGTAACACCCCCAGTACCAATAAAAAGGCGGTGACTGGTACCTTCAAATATATTCAACCGATCCAGCCTACGAGAATTGAACTCGTGAATATAACAATGAAAAGCAACAGTCAAGGAGTTGTTAGAAGTGGCATAAAGACGCAACAAATTTTTTGATGTTTACAAGTCTTCAACATATTAAATTGAATTTTATAACTCTACCATTCTCAAGTTCTTTAGGGGCTGAAGAAAAAAATGTCTAGAATTGTACTATCATCCTACATTCCTAGTACACAACTTGCTCATAATATAAAGAAGACAAACTTTAAGGCACTAATTAATAATAATATATGTCACTCATAATAGCCTGGATAAGCTTGTTGTATAGAGAAGAATTGAACTTCCCGTCGTTCGCAAGTTTTACAAACCCCGTTAACGAATCCAACACAACGTCCTGCCACAAACACAAACATCAATCCATTGACTGTGTGAACTTACTTCGACTTGTAGAAAGTCGTCAACACTTTAGCAAGAAAACCCACATATAATAGGATTAACTGATGACTGAATCATAGAACTACCTTGCGATGGTTCACGAGAGCTAAACTTAAACGGCTTTATCAATTGAAATTTGGGGCAAATAAATGAGTCAGAACTCAGAAAATACTTACAAAAATAAACACCCAAAACTGACATTTACCGAAGTCAGGAATGAGGTGATTGATAAAAAACTGTGGCTTGCATAATTAATTAGCTCCTATAAGTATAATACACATCATGATAAACTTGCTAATTACCTCATTGTTTATACACACTTTCTTCATATTGTTTATAAACTTATAAGTCTAATTAATGCTAATTACCTCATTGCTTGGTAGCAAAACCGCATCTATACACACTGTTGTTTATTATGTCATATGTCCCACTCATTCACCTCACCAATTTGACTCCTTAAATGTTGAGGATAAGTTCTAGACTTGCATTTTCTGCTAAGTCATTGAACTCAGAGTTTAGCATGAGAATTATCTCCGAGCTTTCATTGTTCACAACTGTCTTAAGTATTTTGTCCCACAGAACACGCAATAACCATTGAAATGTCTTAACAGTAACTTTAGTTTAGGCTGATAATTCTCTAGATATGAAAGAGAAATATAGAGACTTATTCAAACTACCAAGCTCATATACATAATTTTTGCTCCATTCAAGGGGTCAGTTTCTGCATCCGCTTCCTCCGTATCAGAGATGGGAAAGACTCATCTCAGATGCGCGTCATCTTCCTTGGTTCTTTCCCATATTTGTTTAACTAACTGCATATAAGAATATAATAAGCAAACCACCAAAAAAACACAATGGATCCCTGATCCCTTGATTCAGCCAGAACTTCATATAATAACCAACAAACCCCATGAATATAAGCCTGAAATAACTAAAACGGAAACCTGCAACCTGCTAAAAATGGAATTACTAAAGGACAAGGAAAATAAAAAATATACAAAGATGTTCAACCTCAACATTATCATAATTTTCAAGATGATAAAAAAAATTAGATCGAAAACTTCAACTAAATAGAAAAACAGGCAATTATGACCTGCAAACTTCAAATAAAACGAAAAACTTCAACCCAAAATTTCAATCCATAAATCTAAATTCGTTCATGACCTGCAATAACATAGCAAATTAAACCAAGAAATCAACTAAATCAAAAACGTGAATCACCCTTCTTTGATATGACCCAAGATTAGAAATTTCGTAAGGATTACAAGAATAAATCAACTAAATCAGAAAATCCTAAATCACCTGAGAAACCTTAACTTGGAGAGATGGTGGCTGAAAAAGGGCGAGGTCGGATAGTTGACGTCGAGGTGAGTCTTCCTCCGGTGAGATATCAGGCGAATCAGGCTAGTCTTCTTCTGTTTTGAAGAATGAATTAATGAATGAATGCATGAATGAAGGAAGAAAGGAAGGAAGAGAGTTTTTAGGCAGAGCGGAAAGGAGTGGACGTATTTTGGGTTGGAGTGACCGGATATGCGGTGGTTGAAGGCGAAGTCAAGCGTGTTTGAATTCGATTATTGGATAACTGACAACAGTGGTGGAGGAAGAATGAAGAAGGAGAAGAGTGAACAGTGAACAGTGAAGAGTGAGAGAATGTGAGAAAAGGGTTAGATATTTGAAGATTCGTATTCTACCCACAACTGAGGAGTCTTATTTTGCTCTTAAAAAAATAAAGATAAAATAATACATTTGGATTTGATGCTATTTGATAAAAACGCCTCATTTGGGGAGTAGCAAATGGATGTTTTTCTACTAGTGACCAGTATTTATAATTGGATTAACTTTATATCAATACGTAGACTTTAAGTCCATGAGCTCAATCTTAACCATAGATTGTACGTCAACAATCAAAATAAATTTTTATATAAGATCCCTATTAGGGTCGAATGCGCGCGCAACTATTATTTGGTTCCACGAATTAATATATCGATATAATCTCTTATCATCAGTACTGATTATTGATATCTGAATCTGAATATATGTGGTACCAATCTTTTTATGTAGGTCATCGATTATCATCAGATATCTATGAGTACCAATTGCACATGCTTGCTATTTTCTTATAACAAATGAACCGAATAAGACCCTCACACTATATCATGTGTGATTATTGAAAATTTGGCAAGAATCTCAATGTTCAGTACATCTACTATCCATGACTGATCTATAGCTCGCTACACCACAAGGAGGGTGAATCTGTCTATAGTGAAATCATAAATTTCAATGTATAAACATATAATAAGATAAGTAATCAAGCTGATATATCATCGTATACATCATCATAACACAATGATCGAATCATTATTTATATTTCATGAACCTCTAATTGATGTATTTCATATTCAAAACAAGTCTCTGAACTTCAATTTCAGTTTGGGATCAACATTACTTGTTTGTTTTTACCAGCTTATCCTTATCAATCTCCCCCTAAGATGGTAAAAAATATCATTACTTGATAGATTTAAAGGCAAATATCCACCTTAGAATTCATCTAATATTTCATAGATTTTATCAACTGATTCTCTTCATAATATATTGATTCTCTTCAGTAAAATAATATATTTGGGAGCTCAATTTAACGCAGTTGGTTTTCCACGTGCTGAATTAAAATTGCCCATTCGGGAGATCACCATGTTCACATAATATTTACATTGTAAACTTTGATTACATGAACTACTCGTAAAATTCTCTGTGACTATAGGTCACATAATTAAAACCTTAAAGGTCAACCGGATATGGACGTTCATCTCCATTATCCAACTACGAGTAGTATTTAGATCTCCAATATTTCGCATACTCAATCTCAGTGTATTGTCTTGCCATAAATATAATTTTAATGGTACACTGGAAAGTTTGATCAGCACACCATTAAATTCTTTCAAGATAAATGTCGGGTTTATCAAAACAGGTGTAAGAAGAACCCGGATGGCCTCAATTTGTAACATTTTCAATATTTTCGTGTCAATTTTACTAGTTGATCGATTCTCATCCTGCTAAACTTCTGTTTAGCTACATTCAATCATATGTGCACACTAATTTTATTTAGTCATATGACCATAGCAAATGATAGTGACATGACACAAATGGTGTATAATACAATAGGCAAGACCCGTCAATATTCCTTTCCGGAATATGACTATATATATTACTCTTAGAATAATTCAATTCCATGTGATAATAATAACTGTAAATTGATCATTAATCAACTGATCATTTCTTTTACCATATAAATACATGGTCGCATTATCACATTGCCTTCACAAGATATTGTGATCTTTACTATACCATTTCCGGTAAATTATTTGAGTTTTTAAATAAAATATTTACCTCCTTGTACTTATTCAGTGTCGGTGACATAATTTTGATCACTTAATCAATATTTTATTCGATGCCATATCCATGTCACGAAATAATGATCGTTAATCGAATCTTTTATTCATGTCATATCCGTTACCAGGAAAAATGACTATTAATCAACTATACGAGACTCATGATTTTAATATCGCATTAATTTGCTCAACCATGACACGCGGATACGAGACATCACGCATAATTTCTTTGAGCCATTTTCAAAATAATGTGTCTTTACGACTACATAATTTGTATGAAAATAAAATATACGAGTATTACATCATGAAAATATGATAATACCATTCGCTTCAGGAAATGGTTTATATTATTTTGATACAAATATCAACTGTTAAGAGTATCTCATACTTTGCAAACATCCATGAATACACATCAAGTTTATTCTTAATTTTGATACTCCAAATAATATTCATTGTACGCAAAGTGAAAATTTGTATAACACCGTGAACTACATGTCACGGTTTCAATATTGGTCAACACTATGAATTTCTCGTCATAGGTTCAGTATATGTAAACATTATGAATTTCAGGTCATGGTGTGCGTGTCAAAATTCCAACTCGTATATAATTTGTCTTCCTCTCATATCGAAATTTCGCGTATATGAGGGTCACATGAATCTTCATGAGATATTTACTTTCATCAATTAACGAATTTGAGTCAATTAACTCACATCATAAGGCTCAATTAAGGCCGCAATATCAGGCTTAACACTATGTCATGATCTCGGCCTGCTCTTCGGGCACAGTCTTATCAGATGTCATGTTCATTTCATGGAATGGACTCAACCAATTGAAATAAATTCTTCGTCTTTCAATATTAATTATATTATTCTGTTCAACTTCGGGTGAACATGGAATTAATCCATAGGATTTCTCATGACCAATCTTCACGATATCTTGACAATAATAAGTGATATTAAACACGGTACAATTTCATGTATTTCTCTCTCAAATAATTTTAATTTCAATTTGAAATTGATATGAAAATGGTACAATTTCATGTACTTTACTCACAAATTTTTATCAATTTCAACTTTAAAATGATACTTATCTCAGTACAATTTCATGTAAGTACTCACACGGAGTATATTTTTCACAATACGATGCCTTTGAGGCTACTTTATTTCCGTGATATCATGTTTTTTTTGGGACAGCTCTATTAGCATATTTATCACCCAAAATAATCGTGTATACTTCAGGTATACAATTTCTTTTATGGCATGTTTGGGAACTTGGATTTGGATTTGAAATCCGGATTTGAAATATTTCGTGCATTTGGAAACCATGGGATTTGGATTTGAAATTTTACTCAAATCCAACCTTGTTCAAATTTGGTTTTCTCAAATCCCTAGTATAGGATAGTCATTTCAAATCCGTCAGTTGTCGTTTGTTTGTTTTTTCGCATAATCTTGTCGATCGTAATATTTGTTTTTTCTCGTATTTGAACATATTATATGTTTTTAATGAAAAATTTTAAAAAATAAAAATGAGTGACCTTGACCCGACTTCTCCCGCCCGAAATCCAAATCCAAATCCAAGGGTACCCAAACACCATTTTGGATTTGGATTTAGGTTTGAATTCTAGAAATTCAAATACAGGAATTGAATTCTTGATATTCAAATCAATTCCGAGTATCCAAACGTAACCTTATGGAACTTATGTCCAAAATATTTGTTACCATACAGGATAACATTATTTTCACTGCTTATAATTGAAAATTAAATATTTTTGGAACTTCAGGTCCAAAATTATATGAGCATTCATCATATGGATATTAACATTGAAATTGATCCATAAATATATATATGCAGTCTACGTGACTGAATTAAATAAAACATCTTTTATAAAAAAAGGTTGAAGGATAGAAAAACATCGCATCCTCCTATGAATTTCTCGTATATTGGATTATAGCCTCCAAAAATAGATACAATCATATACACGGTCTATAAGACCGATTTATCATACCTATTCTATTAAAAGAAAAAAAAATCATAACTTTGACCTTTTCCTCTTGATAATCTATCAAGATCATTATTATCAATAAGTTTTATCAAAACATTCGGGACAATAAATTAATAGTTCGGTCAAATTCGAAGGGAATCATTGAAATACTGCACAAACCATCAAGAAACTAGGAGTTTGTATATGCTCCCATAGTCTAGTGTTTGATAGAGAAAAAAAATAAATAAAAAAATAAATAAATACTCTGTGACATGCATACACTGCACATGCATACACTGCACATGGATGAATTACCAAACATATTCACATGAGGATCAATGCGTATGAATTTTACCAAACATATTCATAGGAGGATCAAGTGCGTATGAATTTGAAATTCATGCATAGGGCATAAACCATACTCCGTATGAATTACGGAGATATGTATAATAATGAATCATGCGAATTACTTACATCAACGAATCAAGGATGCCTCTGTAGACACCCGCGTTTTGACTGCCAGGTGTCTATGGTAGTTTCCAAAAAATACCCGATGATGATCGGACGCTAACGTGCTCTAACGCGCTCGGATACGGTCTCGAAATCAATAACGTCAGGCATGGGCTTTTAACGGGATACAAATCTCACGAAACTGACCTCAAATCCCTCAGTGAGTCGTTCCGAGTAAAATGGGACTAATTTGGGCCAAAATCGACACCAAAAATAAAACCCGTCTTTTAGCGACCGGGTCAAAACCCGGTCAAAGACGAATCCGACACACAAAAACAACCTGGTGCATTTCTAGAAACTTGCGCCAAATAACAAATTCAAAAAATCAAAAAAGGTCAACTTCTTCCCTATTTAGGCTCGTCAACCTTATCCACTCGATCGAGTGGATTGACCCACTCGGTCGAGTGGAGCCTCAAAAACCGGACCAGATTCATCTTCAAGGGTACTCGACCGAGTGCACTAGGGCCACTCGATCGAGTGACCCTAGGTCGTGGGGTTTTTCTATAAATACCCCATCAACCCACAACATTCAACAACTTTTCCATCATCATTTCAGCCAACTTTACACATCAAAACACCCTACATTTCCAACCCTAAGTCCCCCATCATAATACACTACAACCCTAAGCAAATCCATACAAAAACCGAGCCATACATACACACCATCAACTCTTCCTACGTATCTCGAAGTTCCCGCGCCATTGCCGCCATTTGACGAACCGTATCCCGAGAAGCAAGAGCATGTAGGTTGAGGGTGTGACATTCAACACCGACATCTCCTTTCTCTTTTATTTTCGTTCTTTTCATTCATGTTTATGTATTAGTATCATAATTAATCGATAGTAACGACATGAACATTAACACTAACATTTTATTTTTCGCATCTAACCGCTAACATCATTTATTTATTTTTTCTTTTTTTCGTCATATTAACATTATATACCGTATATATATAATAGTATGTAAAACTCGGATCCGAACACGTTTGACTACGATAACCATTTTAAGGTCCGTTTAATCCCTTTACGAGCAACGACGGAGGTGGCATCATTTCGAGGAGCGCCGCCCCAATGTACTCAAGGGCGTAACGCGATCATGGTCATTCGTAGTTGAACGTGTATGGATCCATTTCTATGATTGGTACGAAACCCGTTGACACGAAAACCGACATTACATAATCCGTAAGGATTAATATCGATGTCGTGATGTAGAGGGACACAATTTCGTCACTAATCCAAATCTTTCAACCTAATGACAACATTTTTCAAAAAATTCCGATAACAGTATTATAGTCGTATAAGTACACGATTATAGTACCGGAGGCCGAGTTAAATTTAAATCGTGCGATATTTTTATTTAACTCGGCCAACCATCGATTTAAAACAAATAAAATAAAACGAGTCATAACTCGTACAGGTGCCACTCGACCGAGTACATAAGCTACTCGATCGAGTAGCACCCCAAATCCTGGGCAGTAGCCTCCTCGAGGACACACTCGACCGAGTCAGACCATGACTCGATCGAGTAGGTCCTGTAGCCCAGAAAATCGAGAGCTCCTTTTTATCATCCGAGCCTCGTCTTTTAAAAACCGACTTAGTCGTCACGTGTAAAGTCAATCACGTGATTTCTTTCAAAACTCATGCATATCATATAACTTACGGTCTAGTTTATATACGGGTCCGTTTCTAATTATTGGCTATCATTTTAGTTATATATTCCGATTATTCTATATTATTGCTCGTTGTATTGTGAATTCCGGGTTGTATTCCGCCCGTGTAACTTGTAACCGATTTATTTTTGTTTTGCTTTATTTATTTGCGTTTTACCGTTTATAAATGAACCCTCGCATGCTAAATCACCTCGACAATAACTTTGATGGATTAAATTGACGTAGCTCACATTTAATTCGCATGCTTAGCTAAAAACGCTGTTTGCATATCATTTCACCAGATTACTAACGCGCATATTAGAAAGTCAAACGATGTCTTAGTAGAGGCCGCTAAGTGCAGGCGGGGTTGGGTGTCCTTAGTGGGCTTCCCAACACGTACCCTCACCTCTTACTCAGAACCTCGGTTTCCAGATGCCCGAAACCGTTGGCGCACGAGAGTCATTCAATACACGATAACCGGTAGTGACGGTATCGGTATCGCAATGCAAAGGGACGAGCCCAATAAACTCTGAAATCGAAGTGGGCCGTACTTTGTGTATGGCCCATGACGACATAGAGTGGGCTCGAACGGGTCCGAACTCCCATAAAGTTCGGTGGCGACTCCATTTCGACTTAAATTTCAATTCGATCCATTCTCATATGGAGATGCATTCGCCTACCCAAACCCGCGCGTGGACGCGTCGGGGTGGACCTACGTCATGTCCACAATTTGGCGACTCCGCTGGGGATTAACTGATGCGTGACTTACCATCGACATCCTCAGAGTGAGACTCGAATAGAAATCGTTTGACTAGTACAATACGCGTTTTAGTTTTACGGTTCATGCATAACCCTATATTTTCCCGGGCCGGTACTGGTGACCGACGTCCCACTATACCACGATGTATTCCGACTTGGATACGTTAAAGGTGCTCATGGTCGATTCGTATGGGTTTCGCGGCATGTTCTAAGCTCAACTCGACTTAGGAAGTCCGTCCCGATTCTTGTCTAGGCTATGTGCATTGGTATAGACCCCATTTAGACCGACCGAGACTTAGTGTAAAGCATACATGGCGTCGTTATAATGCTGGCGTGACTATGTGCTACTTGGTTTCTGTGTCATTTTCAAAAAATCGTCATTTCAAAAAATGCATTTTTTTTCAAAAAAAAAAATCAAATTTAAAAAAAAAACCCGGAAATCTACCGAATTTAGGGCTCTTGATTTTACTCAAAATAGTCTTTTTCTAGCCGGTATGCTGCCCATTTTCCAACTCAAAGAAACGCTCTTGAACTTTCAAAACCATGGCCCGATATACTTTCTGATTTTCGAAAAAAAATCGGGCCCTCCCCGAGTCTTCTCGGAATTTTCAAAAATCACCCCTTTTCAAAACCTTCCTCTTCTTAGGACTTCCCGTTTTTAGCAGTGTCGGGTCGTGTCGTAAGCAGTCGAGGTCTTTAGCGTCGAAACTCCGTCGATCCTACATCACGAGTTTCCTCCCTACCCCGGTCCGCCTTATTAGACTAAGGCAAGGCCCACCTATGTAGGACATACTCCTATAAAGAAGGGCCCGTCTACACATTTGAGTCCAAAGTCTGGGGACGTCTCACGTGGACCTTCCTTCGAACAGGATTCGACCCACCCGTCGAATCCCAAGGAAGGCCCGTCATCCATGAGTCACCCGTCTAAAAGTCTCTTTCAAGTCATTTTTTTAGTCTTTTCCCTGCTCGGGATGTACTATTTTCGTTCCAAGGTCCGGGTTCAGTTTCTGATTGCGCGGTGTTCTTACAGACAGGCCACCGTCCACCAGACACAGCCGCAAAATGGAAGCAGCTCTGAACAATCTGAAGGCCTCTGTGGATGCCATGGCCGCCAAACAAACCGACATTGATGCCCAACTGACAGAAATGAGGGCCGGTCAAGTGGCTATCGTTGCTCGCATGGCTGCAGTGGAGCAAAGATCTCCTAATGCCGAGGTCACGGAACCTCTAGCTGAACTAGTTAGCGCGGTGCGCCGACTAGAGGAACAAGTTCACATGACTGGGAGTAACAATATCCATCGGGAGAACAGTCGTGATTATTCCCCAGTGAGTGACAAGCTGCCCGCAAACCTAAATCTCACGGGCTTACCCATGTTTGAAGGGACTGAAGACCCGTTGCTACATGTACGGGCCTTCAAGGAATTCATGGCTATCAAGGGAGTGGACTCTTCGATGTTAAAAAACCTCTTTGCTGCTGTAGACACCCACATTTTGACCGCCAGGTGTCTATAGTAGTTTCCGCCAAACACCCGATGATGATCGGACGTAAACATTCTTTAATGGACTCGGATATGGGCTCGAAATCATGGACATTTGGTTTAGGCTTTTTACGGAGTACAAATCTTACAAAACCAACCTCAAATCCGGGCCCAGTAGGTCGTTTCGAGTCAAATAAGACTAATTTGGGTCGAATCCGGCACCAGGGGCAAAACCGTCTTTTAGAGACCGGGTCAAACCCGGTCAAAGATATTTTTTCCCGAGATACACGGACCAGCCGTGACACCTCATCAGTTCGGTTAGGCTCATACACTACAAAAATCAGCTACGATCAATATTAAACAAATCCGTTTAAGGATAGAATTTGATCTCAAGTAGGAATTCTATCCGAAAACCAAATCGATTTACCGACCGAGCATCAAAATACTCGGCCAACCCCCCCTTCAGCCGAGATACTTGGCTTCCTCACCAAGAAACGAGACTTTCGTTCCCTTCAAACTCTTACGTTTCCTATCCAAACCAGTATTTCTTGTCACCTAAGCAAGAGTACTTCTCCTAGCTCCTATCAAGGACTTCACCTATAAATAGGACCCTCCGGTCACAAAAATAGATCATCTACAATACATATATCAATTACACATCAATTATTCTCATCTACGACATACATCCAAAAAATAGCATCGAAATACCGTCAAAATCAACCCGACGAATCCGACCCCACAAGCCGGCCAAAACCCGTCACTTTACACGTCCAAATACACCACCCTAAACTCACCCACATTGTCTCGACGCTCCCGTGCCTAAGCCACTTCCCGACGAGCCTTATTCCAAGAAAACAAAGCATGTAGGTTGAGGGTGTAAATCAAACCCGATTCTCTTCTTTTCTCTTTCTCGTCCTTTTTTCCTTTTTTGCATCGTGTCGTCGGTCCTCTTTTAATTATGGGTCGTTGTCGCGTTTTTTTTCTAATAAACGATATTTCAAAAAATATTTTCATAAAACATTTTCTAAAAAAATCATTCTAACTATACGGTATCGATTTCATAATCGAATATCGTATACGACGAATATCGAAAATATAAATCGAGTATAAATTAATCCATATTTGTACGCGATTTATAAAAATTACCAATTTTCGAAGATAAACGAGCCGGGACAGCAGCCCACGCGAGTCGCGTCCTTCACAGGCGACTCGCGCAGGGGGCTGAAACCCGCGGTTTTTTTTTTTGTGTTTTCGCTATTTTTTTTAACATCGTTTCTTTTAATTCTACAAAACGATTTTCTCAAAACCTTTTCTTTTCAACTTTTCTAAAATTATTCCGAATATTTGATATCGATTTCATAGTCGAATATCGAATATAATGAATATCGCTAAATTAAGTCGAGTACGAGTTACACAATATTCATACGCGGTTTAATAAAATTATCGATTTTTCAAAAAACCCGATCCCGAGGCAGCCCATCACGCGACCCGCCGGCATCCCAGGCGAGTCGCGCGACCCTCGGGAATAGCGACATAATTTCGTTCCTTTTTCTATTTTTTCGAGCATCGTATTTACATCTTTATTCGATTTATTCGACCGTTATTAACTTGTTTGCTCGTGTTTGTAGCGATTTGTTTCTTTTCATCTTTTGTTTTATTAGACTAAAACGAATTTCACATGCTAAACATAACTTTGACGTTATTAGTTTAAGATGCATTGAACGACTTAGCAACCCATTTAATTTTTCTCACATGCTTAGGGAAAATAATCTTTGCATATTATCCAACCGTCGAACTAACGCGTGTACACAAAAAACGAACGATATCTTAGTAAAGGCCGCTAAGTGCGGGCGGGGTTGGGTGTTCTTAGTGAAATTCCCAACACGTACCCTCACCCCTTACTCAGAACCATGGTTTCCGGATGTCCGAATCCATTGGCAACGAGAGTCATTCAATACACGATATCCGATAATGTCGGTATCGGTATCATAATGCAAAGGGACGAACCCAATAAGCTCTGACATCGGAAATGGGCCGTATTTTGTATACGGCCCACTACGACATAGAGTGGGTTCGAACGGGCCCGAACTCCCACAAATTTCGGTGCCGACTCCTACTTCGATTTAAATTTCAATTTGACCATCTCATATGGAGATTCATTCGCCTCCCCAAACCCGCGCGTGGCCGCGTCGGGGTGGACCTATGTCATGTCCACAATTTGGCGACTCCGCTGGGGATCAACTGATCAGTCACTTACCATCGGCATCCTCAGGGTGAGACTCGAAAAGAAATCATTCGAATAGTAATGTACACGTTTTAGTTCAATGGTTCATGCATAGCCCAATCTTTCCCGGGCCGGTTACTTGTGACCGACGTCCCACTATACCACGGTGCGTTTCTAAATGGGCGCACTAAAGACTTCGATGGCGGAACTCGCATGGGTTTTACGGCAGGTTCTAAGACCAACTTGGCTTAGGAAGACCGTCCTGATTTGCGAGAAAGCTATCGTCGTTGGTATAGACCCTATTCGACCGACCGAGACTTAGACTAAGAGCATACATGGTGTCATTATACTGTTTCCATGACTACGTGCTACTTGATCTATTTATCGTCTTTTCAAAAACTATCATTTTCAAAACTTGCATCTTTTCAAATCATCCATTTTCAAAACCCGGAAAGCTACCGAATTTAGGACTTATGATTTTGACTCAAAATAGTCTATTTTTAGCCGGTATGTCGTCCGAACTTTATCAAAACTTCCGAAAATTCCGGCCCGACGATATTTTCCGGTTTTCAAAAAAAAATCGGGCCATCCAATCCAATTTTTTTGGACTATCTTTCTAAAATCCAGATTTCCATTTTCAAAACCTTCTTCTTCTTAGGACTTCCCGTATTTAGCAGTGTGGAGTCTTGTCATAAGTTGTTAGAGTCCATAGCGTCGAAACTCCGTCGATCCTACATCGCGAGTTTCTACCCCATCCCAGTCCGCCTTATTTGACAAGGCACGGCCCACCTACGTAGGACAAACTCCTACAAAGGGAAGCCCATTTACACTTTAGGGTCCAAAGTCTGGGGAATAGCTCACACGTAGGTCTTTCTTCACACGGGACTAGGCCCATTTTGCCAAAATCCTAAGGAAAGCCCACCACCTACGAGTCACCCGTTTAGGAGTCGGTTTTCGGTCTTCTATCCGAGTCTAGTCTTTTTGTTCTTCTTGCTCGGGATGCACTCTTCGATCTGGGTCCGATTCTGATTACACGGTGTTCTTACAGACATGCCACCTTTCACCCGAACCATGACTCAACAAGCCATAGACGCACTGACCGCCTCGTTGGCTAAGATCCAAGATCAACTGACACAGATGAGGGGAGACCAAATCGCCATCGTTACCCGGGTAAGCGCCATGGAGCAGGATAGGCCGAGGGCTGAAGATGAAACCAAGGGGCCATTAGCCGAGTTGACCAGCGCAGTCCTCAAGCTGCAGGAGCAGGTTCATTTGTCGACCCATAACTCGATCCATACGGAGAATGCTCGAACCTATTCCCCCCCTGACCGACCAACTGCCTGCCAATCTCAAATTGACAGGCCTCCTGATGTTCGACGGAACTGAAGACCCGGTATTACATATCCGGGCCTTCAAGGAGTTTATGGCCCTAAAGGGAGTCAAGTCAGACATGTTCAAGCATTTGTTTGCCTCTTCCCTCGAAAAGCACCCGAGAGCCTGGTTCTACAGGCTCGATTCCAAGAAGTACAAGTCTTGGGATGACGTGGCGACGGAATTCGCTCGGAACTACGCCGACAACACAGAAATCCAGACCACGATGCGCACCCTGGAAGTAATGGCCCAGGAACCTAAGGAAGAATTTACGAAGTACCTTCAACGCTAGAGGGCTGAAAGCGTCAAACTGGTCGATAAGCCCAGTGAAAAAGTGCTGGTTGATGCCTTTGTCAAGAACCACCTTCCTGCCTACCGGGTCCATCTCCGGTATGCCATCATACCTAGTTTCACGGTCCTAACTGAAATGGGGACGAGAATCAAAGATGATCTAAGGTTGGAAAGCCTCACTAAGGCCTCCGCCAAGGGATACCAAGGGGCCAGCTCATCGACAAGCAAGTCCACATCTGCTGCTGCTACTCGTAGCATTTTTGACGAGGTAAATCTACTTGATACCCCGTCCAAGAAGAATATCACACCCCGGGTATTCACCGACATAGGCACCACCTATGCAAATGCCTTACAGAGGCTATCGTCAAATGACCTGATCACCCCGATAGGTCCAACACCTGAGCTCCCGGTCGAGCGTCGCACCAAGGCCTACGACATCCAGGCCTACTGCCAGTACCATCGTGGCAAGGGACACGATACCGAGAAATGCTGGAAGCTAAAGCATCTTATCCAGGATCTCATCGAAAATGGGAAGATCCCTTTACCTGGAGGCAAGCCCAGCAACAAGGATAACCCGTTGGCCACTCACGCCATCTTCTGCGGGGAAGTCATGGACTGTTCACATCTCATTTCCCTGTTTGTCCCGCAAATAAACGGGATCTGGTCCGACGATGAAGACGACGTCTATCTCACCAAAGGGGAAGCTGTCCCCATCACGCCCGAGGAGATCTAGAAGGTTAAGTCCAAGGCCTTAGCCAGCAGTCACGCCCTCATCATCACCGAGCCACCTAGAGTGGAGGTCGCCCCGGAAGAGCCAACTACCGAAAAGCCTCTTGTAAACTAGCTGAGCAAGACTCGAGTTGACCTCTCTATATGGCAACTCCTAGTTAGCTCACAGGAACATCAAGAGGCACTCACTAAGGCCCTCGATCAAGTCAAAATCGACTCTACGGCTACTCCAGCTGAAATGGTAGCCACGGTTCTGCCCCACCTAAAGGTGGAAAGCTAAAGAGAAAGGCCCACTAATTACCTTCTCCAACGCTGATCTACCGCCATTTGGGCCTGCCCACAACATGGCCCTCTACATCACGGTAATCTACCGTGGAAAGCACCTGCCCATGACCCTAATTGACGATGGGTCCGCAGTCAACGTCCTCCCTTTGAGGACCGCCAAAGCCCTAGGCATCACCGAGGCCGACTACATTCCTATAGCTCAAACCATTCAGGCTTTCGACGGAAGTCCAAAGTCAGTAGTCGGGGCCGTAAAACTTACTATCATAACAGGCCTGATAGAAAAAGAGCTGCAATTTCAAGTGATCGACGTGACTTCTTCCTTTAACCTTCTTTTAGGAAGACCCTGGATCCACGCGACCAGGGCTGTATCCTCTACCTTGCATCGGAAAATCAAGCTACCTTTGCACGATACCGTCATCACTCTAGAAGCCACGCCTATGACTGTGGCTAACTGTAACACCTTGGGCCGCACCGATCTCTGGGGGTTCGACTTCATAGGGGCCATCGAAGAAGAGTACCTTTTCCGACCCTACTTCACGGTTAGCATTGACCGAATGCTACAGAATCTGGGTTTTCTACCGGGGGCTACATCCAGGCCCAATCTCCCCGCAGGGAAAATCCTCGAAGTTCTGGATAACGGGAGGACTCAAAACGGTATGGGTTACACCATAACCCCGGAAAATATGGGCCAAACCGGAGCCAGCAAAGTCATTTTTGTCACTCCAGTATTCGAACCCGTCCAGACAGGCCTATATCGGCCCAATACTACGCACCCTGGGACCCACTTGGCCCAGGACTGCAACTTCATACCAGATGACATCTTCGCTCTCATCCAGTCCGAAGATGCTAAAAATGCTGAGCCCGCACTGGGACTACTTTTCGGAGAAGAACTCGCGGCCCCAGCGCCGAAGGAAGAGCTGGTCAGTCTCATTCTCCGCAGCCGCACCTTTGATCCATCTAAACTGATCTCGGATGTCGGATCCGGGACAGAAAAAAGAGCCTGAAGGAAGACCGTCAAATGGACTGACGGTCAAGGACGGACTTACAAGTTGATCACAGGGGAAGGAGAAATGCCTGAGTCTGAGTCTGAGTCCGAGTCGGAGTCCGAGTCAGAGTCTGAGATTGAGTCTAGTGAGTCCGGTGCTAGGGTCAGTCCTGTAACTCCCTCTCTCCCTTTAGCTACTCCTAGTGCCTTGGGGTCTGTCCCGGGCATTTTACCTATCCCGCCACTGATTAGCGATCAGATGGCAGCTCTTTTCGAGTTATTTTCCCAATTTATGAATAATAACAACCGTTCTGCTTACGACTTGTCTCATTTTCAAAATTTTCTTAATTTCAAAAATATTCTGTGCAATGACATTGAGAAACCCGGCGAACAGGTATCCTTACCTCCACATCTGATCGAGCAGCTAGAGCAAAGGTGTAGACACCCGCATTTTGACTGCCACGTGTCTATGGTAGTCTCCGAAAAACACCCGATGATGATCGGACGCAAACGTGACTTGGTATACTCGGATTTGGACTCGAAACCAATAATATCCGACATGGACTTTTAGCGGAGTAAAAATCTCACAAAACAGACCTCAAATTCAGGCCCAGTGGGTCGTTCCGAGCAAAAAGAGACTAATTTGGGCCAAAACCGACACCAAAGATAAATCCCGTCTTTTGGCGACCGGGTCAAAACCCGGTCAAAGACGAAACCGTCTCATAAAACAGCCAAGTTCAGTTGGCGCACAAAATAAAATTCAAAAAGTCAATCACAACAACAAGATCAATTTTTTCCTTATTTATCTCACCCGTTTGACCCACTCGATCGAGTGGATTGACCCCACTCGGTCGAGTGGAGCCTTTTGAACCCGGGTTTGGCCCGTTTGCGAAGGCACTTGATCGAGTGCACTAGGGCCACTCGATCGAGTGCCCCTATGTCGAGGGATGAAGCCTATAAATACCGCTTCACCCCCCCATGCATTTAAGAATTTTTTAGAACTTCTACCCTACATTTTCACCTACATTTTCAGCCACAACTTACCTACACCAAGCCTTAGAAACCCTAAGCCAAACACACCAATTCCGAGCCCCTTTGTCCCTCGGAAACCGGCGAAACATACACACATACCCATACACACCATAACTCGCATACATCCTCGATACTCCCGAGCCCGTGCCGCTATTACGAGTCCATTTCCGAGGTCCTTACTAAGCATGTATGTTGAGGGTGTCCCAAACCCCATCTCGATCTCTTTTATCTAGTCTCATTTTCGCTTTATTTATCGTATTTTTGCATCATACTTATGATCGTAGTAACACTAACACTAGCATCGTTATACCTTTTTTTTCTTGCATTTTCATTTTCATATCATCTTTTATTACTAATATCGTTATTATACCGCGTATACGTAAACTAGTATCAAAATCCGGTTTTAAATTCGTTTGACTACGATGTTTGCCTAAAATCCGTCTAATCCCTTTACGAGCAACAATGGAGGTGGAGCCCTTTCGAGGAGCCCCGCCCCAACGTATTCAAGGGCGTGACGCGATTGCAAACGGTCGTAGTTGAACGTATTTAATCCCATTTCCATAATTGGTACGAAACCCCCGTTGACACGAAAACCGACATCACGTAACCCGAAAGGGTTAGTTCCGATGTCGTGACGTAGAGGGATGCATTTCGTCACTAATTCAAAGTTTTCTAATATAACGATAAACATTTTTCATAAACTCCGATAACGGTATTATAATCGTTCGTACACGATTATAGTACCGGAGGCCGAGTTAAATACAAATCGTGCGATATTTGTATTTGATTCGGCCAATCATCAATTTCAAGTCATAAAATGAAACGAATCATCATTCGTACAGGGTCTACTCGACCGAGTACATATGCTACTCGATCGAGTAGCACCCATAAAAGTGGTCAGTAGCCACGTTAAAGGTGCACTCGACCGAGTCACACCACAACTCGGTCGAGTGGGTCCTGTAACCCATAAAACCGAGGGGTTTGACCCACAATTCAAGCCCCGTACTTTTTATCGACTTTAGTCATCACGTGCAAAGACTATCACGTGACTATCCTATTTTCAAAACTATGCACATCACGACACGTAGAACGACTTTGACCACCTTTGACGTGATAAGTCGGGACAAGACTACGGGATATGAGATTGGGCTAGCAATATGCCACAGTCTCATATTTCCGTCCTTCGTTTAGTTCACGACCTAATGTGTATTTAATCGGGGTTAGTCCATCTACATATTTCGCGGTCTAGTTTGCATACGGATCCGTCCCTATCATTATATCGCGTTATTTTTTATTTCGTTTATTACTTTTACGTAATGTTGTATTGTGAATTCCGGGTTGTATTTCCGCCCGTGTAACTTGTACGTTATTTTATTACATTTCGAGTTTTATTTATTTACTTGCTTTATTGCTTTATAAATGAACCTCACATGCTAAATCATTTCGACAAATAATAAGATGCATTAAATGACGTAGTTAACGCAAAACTCACATGTTTAGCTAAAACGCTGTTTGCATATCATTTAATCAATTTACTAGCGCGCGTACACGAACAGGAACGGTGTCTTAGTAGAGGCCGCCATGTGCGGGCGGGGTTGGGTGTCCTTAGTGGGCTTCCCAACACGTACCCTCACCCCTTACTCAGAACCTTTGGTTTCCGGATGTCCGAAACCCTTGGTGCACGAGAGTCATTTTATATACGAAAGCCGGTGTAAACGGTATCGATATAGCAATGCAAAGGGACGAGCCCCATAAACTCTGAAATCGAAGTGGGCTTACTTTGTGTGTAGCCCATGACGACATAGAGTGGGCTCGTATGGTTCCGAATAACCACAAAATTCGGTGGCGACTCCATTTTGACTTAAATTTCGAACCCGAGAACAATCTTACCACGAGATTCATTCGCCTACCCAAACCCGCGCTTCGCCGCGTCGGGGTGGACCTACGTCATGTCCACAAAAGGGAATCCCGCAATCCGGTAATCGAAAAGACCGAATCCATCAACGTGGAAACAACCATAGAGCCTCAACTGCTTAAGATAGGGTTATCTTTAGATCCCGAGGAGAAACAACAATTCGTAAATCTCCTTCAAGAATTCAAAGACGTCTTCGCATGGTCCTACAAGGACATGCCGAGGATGGATTGTGAAATAGCCGAGCACCATATACCGATCAAGGAAGGGTTCAAGCCGGTTAAGCAGGAACTCCGACGCATGAGGCCCGAATGGTCCCTCAAGGTCAAGGAGGAAGTCGACAAACAATTCAAGGCTGGGTTCATACGAGTCTTCGAGTATCCAGATTGGGTTGCGAACATCGTGCCAGTTCCTAAAAAAGACGGTAAAGTACGCGTCTGTGTAGACTTTTGGGATCTTAACAAGGCGAGCCGGAAAGACGATTTCCCGTTACCACACATCGATATACTGGTGGATAACACAGCTGATCATGCCCTTCTATCATTCATGGATGGGTATGCCGGGTACAATCAAATAAAAATGGCAGAAGAAGATATGGATAAGACCACCTTCATTACACCTTGGGGTACTTATTGCTATACTGTTAGGGGTGAGCAAAAATATACGATACGGTTTTATTATACGTATACGATACGGTATACGCTTTCAATTATACGAATTTTCGGATATCCGATACGAATAACCGTATATACGATACGGTTTTCCTTAAAACCGTAGCGGATACGTATCGGGGAAAATTGAAACCGGATATCCGGTTTCCGATCCGGTTTTTTAAAAACAATAAAAAAAATATGAAAAATATAATCCTAATATGCATTATACAATAAAGAATTCAAAACTTACCAATTATTCTCAAAGGTAAAAAACAAAACTATTAGTGAATTTATGATTTTAGGTAATGAAACGTCATATTTTTTTGGAACAATGGTGCCGCAAGTCATATATATCATTTTTTTAGGTTTTTTTTATGTATTTTTGTTATATCAATTTATATAAAACGTAACGTTGCTTAAAAACAATTAACTAGTCTTAATTAAAAATGAAAAATTGTTTTAAAAAAAAAAGAAAAATTGAAAAAAATATAAAACCGGATACCGGATATCCGAAAACCGGATATCCGAAAAAACCAGATATCCGGAAAAAACCGGATCGGATACGGATCGCAAAATTTTAAGTTTTTAAAACCGGATATCCGATACGGTTTGCAAAACCGGATCGGATATCCGGTTTTGCTCACCCCTATATATTGTTATGCCGTTTGGTCTCATCAATGCTGGGGCCACCTATCAACGAACCGCCACAACTTTATTACATGACATGATGCATAAAGAAGTGGAAGTTTACGTGGACGATATGATCGTCAAATCTAAAGACAGGGACGGTCACATCACCGCCCTGAGAAAGTTTTTCACCCGATTACGCAAGTACAACATGAGGTTAAACCCTCAGAAATGTAGTTTCGGGGTAACATCTGGCAAATTACTGGGTCATATCGTTAGCCAACGCGGTATCGAAGTCGATCCAGCCAAAATTAAGGCCATCACAGAGATGCAACCCCTTAAGACCGAAAAGGAGATAAGAGGGTTTCTCGGAAAAGTTCAATATATCAGCAGATTCATTTCGAAGCTAACCATGGTGTGTGAACCAATCTTTAAGAAGCTGAAAATAGGGGAACGGTTACTATGGGACGACAAGTGTCAAGCAGCCTTTGACAGAATCAAAGAAATCTTGTCTTCACCACCGGTCTTGATGCCACCTCAACACGGTTTGCCTTTGTCACTATACCTAACCACGACAGAGACAGCCATGGGGCTATGCTAGCTCAGATGGTCAATTCCGAAGAACGGGCTATATACTACATCAGCAAAAAGTTCCTAGAGTACGAGTGTAAATACACTATGCTCGAAAAGACATGCTTAGCTTTAGTCTGGGCCACTAAGAAGCTCCGACATTACATGCTCAGTTATAAGGTACAAGTACTGTCAAGAATGGATCCGATCAAGTACCTTTTTGAAAAGCCCATTCTCAACGGCAGGATATCAAGATGGACCCTGATGTTGGCAGTGTTCGATCTAAAATTCGTACCATTGAAAGCCATCAAAGGCCGGATAGTAGCCGAGTTTCTCGCCGACAGTCCCGTAACCGAAGAAGGACATACCGACACTTGGTCCTTCCCGGATGAAGATATTTTCCATACCAACACCGAAACATGGGATTTATACTTCGACGGGGCATCCAACTTCCGAGGATTTGGAGTCGGGATCCTCCTAATCTCGCCAAGAGGGGAACATACTCCCGTGTCCATCAAATTGGACTTTGACGTCACCAATAATGCCGCTGAATATGAAGCATGTATCCACGGGCTAAAAGCCGCCGCCGATTTAGGGGTCACAAACCTCCGATACACGGCGACTCATCTCTGGTCATTAATCAAGCGCTCCAAAAATGGAAAACCCGAAATGCTAACCTTGTGGCCTACCAGGCACGAGTAAGGGATCTCGAGAAACAATTCCAAAAGGTAGAGTATATATACCTGCCCCGGGAAGAAAATCAGTTCGCAGATGCACTTTCAAAACTGGCATCTTTACTAAACATTCCCGATCATGTGACCAGCATGCCAATCTGTGTCGAAAGGCGATCCGAGCCATCATATATCCACGACATTGAAGATATCGAGATACCTGATCCCGAGCCGTGGTACAAGGCTATCCAAGCATACTTGACAAACGGGGAGTATCCACCCGGGGCCGACAATCGAGCCAAAAAGGCCTTACGTAGGCTAGCAGCCCAGTTCATCCGTACTGATGTTGGACAACTTTACAAAAAGACACCACATGGGGCTCTCCTTTTATGTGTTGACAAAGGTAACGCCGAAAAGGTCATGGCCGAAGTGCACGACGGTGAGTGCGGTCTGCACATGAACGCCCAAATGCTGGTCCGGAAGATCATGAGACTCGGATACTACTGGAATAGCATGGAAACCAGTTGCCAGCAATATGTCAAACATTGCCACAACTACCAGATTTTCGCTAATGTGCAACATATGCCGCCTTCCCTGCTGTATACCATGACGTCACCCTGGCCGTTTTCAACATGGGGAATCGATATAATCGGAAAGATAAACCCCTCGGGAACTGGAGGACACTGTTTCATTTTGGTAGCAATCGACTATTTCACCAAATGGGTCGAAGCAGGGTCTTATTGCATTCTCAACGCCAGTCATGTCGCCAAATTTATCCAAAATAGGATAATATGCCGGTATGGGATCCCTCATGAATTCATCAGTGACCACGGGACCCATTTTCAAGCCGAGACGGCAGCCTTGTTAGCCAAATACAAAATTCAAAGACCTACGTCTTCACCCTACCGACCCCAAACCAATGAAGCGGTAGAAGCGGCTAATAAAACAATTGTCACCATACTCAAAAAGATGGTTGATAATTACCGGGACTGGCCCGATAAAATACCATTTGCACTTTGGGGGTATTGGACCTCGATTCGTACTGCGACCGGGGAAACACCGTATTACCTTACATACGGGATGGAAGCGGTCCAACCTGTTGAGTTAGAGGTGCCGTCACTCAGAATCTTACTCGAAAGTCAAGTACCCGAAGCCGATTGGGTTCGAGCACGATATGACTCGCTAGTCCTTTTAGACGAACGACGATCTCGTGCCCTCAATAATATACAAATTTATCAGAAGAGGATCAAACGGGCTTTCAATAAAAGGGTAAGGCCCAGAAACATCAAAGAAGGAGATTTGGTTCTCAAGTCTGTTCGAGCTTTATTACTAGTAGACCCAAGGGGAAAGTTCAAACCTAACTGGGCCGGACCATATTTGGTAAAGAAGATTCTATCAGGCGGAGTAGTGATGCTAACAGATCTGGACGGGAATGAGTTTGTCAACCCAACTAACCTGGACCAGCTGAAGCGTTACTACCCTTAACCCATTTCTCTCAATGTCATTTGCAAAAGTTTATTAGAAACATCTTTTTTCAAAATAAACTTTTAAAAACAAGTCAAAAGTTAGAATTACTTATTCTACTGTTATAAACATCTTGAACCAATAGTCTTGATGTATTTCGAAATTGCAAATTAAGTCTGAACTACGTTTGGTTTGATTCCGGTAATTGTGGATACGTAGGCAGCCCCTCAAAAGGGCACAACCACTGCAATCGAAAAAAAAACAGGAACGACTTTTAATAAACTCCTTTATTTATTTCAAAAAAAATCCGATAAACTCGGAAAATTACAAAAACAAAAAAAAAATCCCAAAAAAAAAGCACACTATAAATAATACTAATACTTAAATAATAAAAACTAATGCATTTTTCCCTTTCCCTTGTCCTTAGTTTATTTCTCCGTCCACCGGCGTCGACGCGGAGGTGAACACTCCCGAATTACCAAGGGAATCTCCTTAGTCCGGGCTCGTTTCTTCAAACTCGATTCCCCAGTCACCTCGGTCGGTCCTAGCCGGGCCCTTACCCTCTTGGGTAACCGATCTCGCGGTCCCAGCCTGTCTCGGACCGCTAGTTTTGGTCCGAGTCTTCTCTCCAAGTCACTACCACCGGTCTCTTTAGCTCGAGTCTTAGTTTTTGACTTAGAACCCGACTCCGGCCGGACAAGGGTAGTTGGAATTCCTTCTTCGTCAAAAAACCCCCTATTATCTTTTACCGATTCTCGACGGGCCAAGTCAAAAGCCTCGTCAGTCTTCAAAGTCTTACGGGTCTCTTTAGATTCTGCAGAAGTCCATTTGCGATATGCTTCCGAGACCCAAACAGATTGACAGGGGCGAGTTATAGTCCATATGACACGGGTAAACCAGCGTTGTAGCCCACGTGTCACACATAGCGTCCGTCAGTTGGAGCGAGACGCTAATGATTGCTTCAGTTTCAGGGATCTGCTGAAACAAACCGAACTGTCTCAAGATGCGATCCGGATAAATATGGACGGTCCGATCCGAAGACAGGATCACCAGATATCGGGCTTTGTCTCTCTTAGCTAACCCCGTCAGTTTCGAGAGGAACCACCAGATGACAGTCCATCTAATCAAGGGCCCACCATGGAACTTTAGATCTTCATCCCAATAATTCCGATTTATGTGATGACTCAGCTTATTCGTCGAGACCGTGAACCTATCTGACAGCTGCGATATCTGGATATGCTCACCGGGGGCTCTATGATCGACAAACGCTCGGATAACCAGATCTGTCAAAAAAAAAAATTTCGAAAAGTCAAAAGCTTTCGAAATTTTTTTTCCGAGAAAATCGAAAAATTTGAAAAAAAAAATTTCGGGAAATTCGGGAAAATTTTCGAAAAAATTCAAAAAAAAAATTTCGAAAAAATTTCGGAAAAAAATTCAAAAAAATAAACAAAAAAATCGAAAATCGGGAAATTTAAAAAAATTCGAGGAAAATGCGGTCCAATACCTGCAAAAGCCGAATGCTTCCCATCAATTGCCGATCCGGGTCAAGTCTTCTAGCATCAAGGCCCATAATAATCTCCCCAGTTATCAGCCAAGCTGGGCTGTGACCTGTCTCCATCTGGTCCACTATGCTCATCAGCCTGATTTCGCCTAAGCATGAGTCAGCATCCATCCAACCTTCGAAGGCATATCGATGCAGCATACAAAAGGCGAAGGCCCTACGCCTATGGGTAGAAGTAATTCTTGCGCCGTTTGGATTCATGAATTTGTCAGCCAGGTCAAACAGGGAGACAGAATTTCCCTTTACCATACGAGCTGTCTCAGCATGAGACAACCCAAGAAAATCCCTCAGTCTCCTCCTTGGGTCAGGATAAAAGGGAGGAATAGCAGGACAAGCATTAGGGCACCAACCCCCTATAGCTGCAATCTCTTCAGGAAGGGGACATATTTCTCCCCGAGGAAAGGCAAAAACGTGGTGTGTAGTATCCCAAAAGGATAGGCAAGCTTCCAAGAAATGTGAATCCACCCTGAGTCGCTGAAGCGGGAATAAGGCAACGATTCCCATTTGAGTTAGCTGAATTTTATCTTCGTCTCAAAGATTCTGGGCCCACGCTTGAAGCATCGCGGTCAGATGTTCGATACCCATAGCCAGAAGTTTTTTTGTCTTAAAAGTCTAAGGGATTTTAAGATAGAAGAAAGGATTTGGGTTGGAATATGAAAAAATTAAGAGCAAGAAGTCTCTATTTATAATAGAGAAAATCCTTTTCCTAGTCACCCCAGGAGTAGGAATTTTTATGATATTCCCTACTTCATCTAGGCATACAGGCCTAACCAGAGGATTTCAGGAGTCCGTGTCAGAATCTGATCAGGAATCAAGTCATCCCAAGCATTCTTATTTCCAAAAAATTTCAATTTTTTTTTCCAGCATTTTCTTTCCAAAAATCAATCAAAAATCTTTTCTTCCCCAGCGTGAGTCGGTGTATCGCGTAAATATTACATGCAAATTGTTATGTATAAGCATACAGGTACACCCAAGACTCCCAAGGAATTCTCAAAAACTCCCCAGTGAAAGGCTCAGGCAACATTTTTTTTACTAAGGAACCGGGATGTATCTGTAAGCAGATACACCCAGAGCTTCCAAGGCAAGCTCCCACGCAATTCCAAGATGGGATGTGTCCATAAACAGATACACCCAGAGCTTCCAAGGCAAGCTCCCACGCAATTCCAAGATGGGATGTGTCCGTAAACAGACACACCCAGAGCTTCCAAGGCAAGCTCCCGCGCAATTCCAAGATGGGATGTATCTGTAAGCAGATACACCCAGAGCTTCCAAGGCAAGCTCCCACACAAATCCGAGATGGGATGTGTCTGTAAACAGACACACCCAAGACTTTTCAGGCAAAGTCCCCGCTACATTATTGGCATCTATCCAGGTATGATTTCTATCTTATGGCTGGCGAGCCCTTCACGCAGGTCTAATGGACTATAAACGACCCGATCGGAAGTCTGCTAGGTCTTAATCCTCGATTGGCCTGGTAGCTACTCTTACTTTTGCCTTGTCCAAGCCTCAGTCAGAATGGGGGCTCTGTAGACACCCACATTTTGACCGCCAGGTGTCTATAGTAGTTTCCACCAAACACCCGATGATGATCGGACGCAAACATGCTTTAATGGACTCGGATATGGGCTTGAAATCATGGACATTTGGTTTAGGCTTTTTACGGAGTACAAATCTTACAAAACCAACCTCAAATCCGGGCCCAGTAGGTCGTTTCGAGTCAAATAAGACTAATTTGGGTCGAATCCGGCACCAGGGGCAAAACCATCTTTTAGCGACCGGGTCAAACCCGGTCAAAGATATATTTTCCCGAGATACACGGACCAGCCGTGACACCTCATCAGTTCGACTTGGCTCAGCCACTACAAAAATCAGCTACGATCAATATTAAACAAATCCGTTTAAGGATAGAATTCGATCTCAAGTAGGAATTCTATCCGAAAACCAAATCGATTTACCGACCGAGCATCAAAATACTCGGCCAACCCCCCCTTCAGCCGAGATACTTGGCTTCCTCACCAAGAAACGGGACTCTCGTTCCCTTTAAACTCTTAAGTTTCCTATCCAAACCGGTATTTCTTGTCACCTAAGCAAGAGTACTTCTCCTAGCTCCTATCAAGGACTTCACCTATAAATAGGACCCTCCGGTCACATAAATAGATCATCTACAATACATCTATCAATTACACATCAATTATTCTCATCTACGACATACATCCAAAAAATAGCATCGAAATACCGTCAAAATCAACCCGACGAATCCGACCCCACAAGCCGGCCAAAACCCGTCACTTTACACGTCCAAATACACCACCCTAAACTCACCCACATCGTCTCGACACTCCCGTGCGTAAGCCACTTCCCGACGAGCCTTATTCCGAGAAAACAAAGCATGTAGGTTGAGGGTGTAAATCAAACCCGATTCTCTCTTTTTCTCTTTTTCTCTTTCTCGTCCTTTTTTCCTTTTTTGCGTCGTGTCGTCGGTCCTCTTTTAATTATGGGTCGTTGTCGCGTTTTTTTTATAATAAACGATATTTCAAAAAATATTTTCATAAAACTTTTTCTAAAAAAAATCATTCTAACTATTCGGTATCGATTTCATAATCGAATATCGAATACGACGAATATCGAAAATATAAATCGAGTATAAATTAATCCATATTTGTACGCGATTTATAAAAATTACCGATTTTCGAAGATAAACGAGCCGGGACAGCAGCCCACGCGAGTCGCGTCCTTCACAGGCAACTCGCGCAGGGGGCTGAAACCCGCGACCTTTTTTTTGTGTTTTCGCTATTTTTTTTAACATCGTTTCTTTTAATTCTACAAAACAATTTTCTCAAAACCTTTTCTTTTCAACTTTTCTAAAATTATTCCGAATATTTGATATCGATTTCATAGTCGAATATCGAATATAATGAATATCGCTAAATTAAGTCGAGTACGAGTTACACAATATTCATACGCGGTTTAATAAAATTATCGATTTTTCAAAAAAACCGATCCCGAGGCAGCCCATCACGCGACCCGCCGACATCCCAGGCAAGTCGCGCGACCCTCGGGAATAGCGACATAATTTCGTTCCTTTTTCTATTTTTTCGAGCATCGTATTGACATCTTTATTCGATTTATTCAACCGTTACTAACTTGTTTGCTCGTGTTTGTAGCGATTTATTTCTTTTCATCTTTTGTTTTATTAGACTAAAACGAATTTCACATGCTAAACATAACTTTGACGTTATTAGTTTAAGATGCATTAAACGACTTAGCAACCCATTTAATTTTTCTCACATGCTTAGGGAAAATAATCTTTGCATATCATTCAACCGTCGAACTAACGCGTGTACACCAAAAACGAACGATATCTTAGTAAAGGCCGCTAAGTGCGGGCGGGGTTGGGTGTTCTTAGTGAACTTCCCAACACGTACCCTCACCCCTTACTCAGAACCATGGTTTCCGGATGTCCGAATTCATTGGCAACGAGAGTCATTCAATACACGATATCCGATAATGTCGGTATCGGTATCATAATGCAAAGGGACGAACCCAATAAGCTCTGACATCGGAAATGGACCGTATTTTGTATACGGCCCACTACGACATAGAGTGGGTTCTAACAGGCTCGAACTCCCACAAAGTTCGGTGGCGACTCCTACTTCGATTTAAATTTCAATTTGACCATCTCATATGGAGATTCATTCGCCTCCCCAAACCCGCGTGTGGCCGCATCGCGGTGGACCTATGTCATGTCCACAGCTGCCTCCCTTGAGAAACACCCAAAGGCCTGGAACTACAGGCTAGACCCCAAGAAGTTCTCGACATGGGATGATGTGGCTACGGAATTTGCTCGGAATTATGCTGACAACACCGAGATCCAGACCACAATGCGGTCTCTAGAGGTTATGGCCCATGAACCTAAGGAGGGTTTTACCAAATACCTCCAACGTTGGAGGGCTGAAAGTGTGAAACTGGTCGATAAGCCCAGTGAAAAGACTTTAGTGGAGGCCTTTGTCAAGAACCTCCTCCCTTCCTACCGGGTCCACCTCCGGTATGCTGTCATACCCAATTTCACCACTCTTACTGAAATGGGTATGAGAATTGAAGATGATCTGAGACTAGAGAGCCTGACTAAGGCCCCTAGCAAGGGATACCAAGGGGCTTCCTCATCCATTGTCAAGCCCACGGCTGCAACCCGCAGTGTCTTTGACACGGTTAATCTGTTAGATTCCTCGTCCAAAAGAAATACCCCTCCTAGGGTATTCACTGATATAGGGACTACCTATACATATGCCTTACAAAGGCTGTCTTCCAAGGGCCTGGTCCAACGGATAGGCCCAACTCCTGAAGTTCCAGTTGAAAAACGCTCCAAAAGCTACAATGCCCAAGCCTATTGCCAATATCATCGGGGCAATGGACATGATACCGAGAAATGTTGGAAGTTGAAGCATCTAATCCAGGATTTGATTGAGAGCGGGAAAATACCATTACCTGGGGACAAGCCAAGCAATAAGGACAACCCCTTCAGCTCTCATGCTATCTTCACCGGAGAAGTGATTGACTGTTCTCACCTTATCTCTCCTTTCATTCCACAAATCAGTGGAATCTGGTTCGATGATGAGGAAGATGTGTACCTCACCAAAGGGGAAACTGTCCCTATCACACCCGACGAAATCCGGAAGGCTAAGTCCAAGGCCTTAGCCAGTAACCACCTCGCCAATACCGGTCGTCCTTACTCAGCCACTAGTTCCAAGGACATCTCAGTCCCGGCAACCATCACTAAACCTGCCAGGACGGAAGATGCCATTGAAGAGCCAAGCACCGATACGGCTCTTGTCAAATAATTGAAAAGGACCCGAGTTGACCTCACTATATGGCAACTCTTGGTTAGCTCGCAAGAACATCGAGAGGCACTTACTAAGGCTCTCGATCAAATCAAGGTCGACTCCTAGGTTACCCATACTGAAATGGTAGCCACCATCCTACCCTACCTCAAGGGCAAGTCCAAGGAAGAAGGCCCATTAGTCACCTTCTCGGATGCCGACCTACCACCGTTCGGGGCCTCTCACAATCTGGCCCTGTACATCACAGTAATTTCCCAGGGTAAGTATCTCCCAATGACCCTAGTTGACGACGGGTCTGCTGTTGATGGTAGGATTCGTCGTGGGTCCTAACCGTCAATAATTAACCAACTAGACCTAGTGGGTAGCTAGGGTAAGTCGGGTCGTGTCCACGGAGACGGTATGGTAGAGTTTAGACTAAGTCAACCTAAAAACGAGACTAGGCTACCAAAACAACACAAAGAAAGTAATAATTGACAACTATGATGGAGGAAGTGGTATGAACTAGGCTAACAATGACTAGAACAATGAAAAGATGCAATATGAACTAATTGAAATAACTAGGATTAATGGAACTAAGAACTAGAGGAATGATGACTAACTAGCTAGAGAAATCAAATATGGAAGGAAGTGGGGTAGGTCGGGTTCTTAAGTGTAGAAGGGTAATTGGGTGATCAAGGGTGTAGGTGTCTCCTAGTTGCTAGAGTCGGTCCGGGCTCTCGCTACGTAGACCAATGTCGAGGTAGGTTCGCGCTCTCGCGTCTAAACCCTAGTCCGCACTCTCGTGTCTACGACTATTCTCAACATAATCCCATACTAGACAAACAATGAGAAGATGAGCACAAGTATGGGAAGCATTGGCCACTACTACTCACACAAGCAAATCAACAAACACATAAAGTGCCCAATATGTGACTAACAATAAAAGAGTCACCTTTACCCCTAATCAAGCCCTAATCACCCATAATCTACCCCTAATCCCCCTACTAACCCCACAAGAAGACTACTCACTCATTATCAAACTAACCATAACAATAATAAGAGAAAACAACATCATAAACCAAACATCCATTATGAACAACAAGAACAATAACAATAAGCACAATATAAAGATTCAAACTTGATTAAATAAACAAGAACAAGAGTAGAGAAGATTATACCAACAACAAGAGGAAGAAAAAGATGCAAACTTGTATAAATAAGAAACCCAAATCAATTCCAAGGTTGTCAAGCTTGGATGAATCTTCAAGAATCCTCTTAATACAAGATTAACTAAACTAGATTAACAAAGATTAATTAAGGATTAAAGAGAGATTAAAACTAATGTGAGGAACACTAATCTAGGGTTTGAATGCTTAATGGAGGCCTAAGAGAGTCTAGGGTATGATAAGCTCTATATTCAATACAAGAGGGAAGTATTTATAAGGTTACAAGAATGAAGGAGGAAGAATAAAAGAGATGCGTGCTGCCCCTGTAGCTTCCTGCCCGGGACGGTTTGGTCCCGCCCGGGACGGTGTGGTCCTGACTGAGACGGTCTGGTCCCGGCCGGGACGGGCTCAGAACAGAACCACCCTTAATTGTGCACTCCTTCCCAGTCGGGAAGGCATTATCTCGACCGGGAAGGACCTTGTAGGCCTCTTTTAAGAACTTTTTGGTCCCTCCTTGCTTCTCATGGGCTTCCCATCAATTCCCGGGACTCGGGATCGAGTCTATGAGGCTAGGGATAGGGTCCCAAGGTCTCGGGGTCGAATCCAAGGCATCGAGTGATCGTTCCTTCACTTCGTTGGCTCCAAAAAGTGTATGTATCGAGTCGGATTCGCTCCAACTCTGCATGAATGGTCTCGGGAACCTGAAACGAACTAGAGGAAGCATAAGTAGCCCATAAACCGCTCCCAGGGAGCGATTCCACAAGGAAAATGGGACCAAAACACAACAAATTAGGCACTACAAACTACACTTATCAAATCCCCCACACTTAACCCTTACTCGCCCTCGAGTAAGCACATACTAACTACTAAACTAGCCGAGTGGGTATTAGCGCACCCTACGCCCTTTCAACTCACGCGAGTACACTTAGAGGAAAAGTGCACTCCGCCAGGCAAGTAAGGTCTTGCGACAAAACCGTGGATGCAAGCGGACACGAAACACATAAACAAACAAACATACAAACAAACAAATAATCGGTTGCACCCAAAAGAAAACAAATACCGCTTCCCTCAAACAAGCGGTGAAAGAAGCACCGGTTTTGGACTCGAGGCAAGTGACAACGTTCCCAAGCTAGCAATACAAATCAAGATCAACTAAACCCTAATAGTATGACGATAAAGCAACAAAAACGTTGGTAACTTACCTAGGTCCTCCTAACATTCTAAGATCGTACTACGGGACGATCGGCGGAGTGGAAAAGGGATGAACCATGGTGTTAGTCGACACTGTAGGTAAGTGAGACCCCGCCCCCTTTAGCGATGAGCCAAGAGGGTCGTCCCATGCCCGAAACCGCTTAACTAGTCCAAGTAAAAAGGTGGAATTATTTGCAAAGTGAGGGAAGACCGACCACTACCACTATCATCCTTCCTAGGGACTCGGTCCTTTGGTAGGCTCTTCACGGTAATAGTCGGTAAAAGGCTTATTTTTGAGAGGGGATTCTTTTTGTGAGACGGTTTTTTTCTTTTGGCATTTTTCTTTCTTTTGTATTTTTAATTTGTTTTGCCTTGCCATTTCTTTTTCATCTTTTGTATTTTCTTTTTGGCTTTTTGTGCCTTTTCTTTTTCTTCAATCTTTTCTTTCTTTCTTTCATTTTCTTTGCCCTTTTGTCTTGATGTGATTGATAGGCATTTCTTTGCAACTAAGAAAGATAGATTTCAACAAATTGCAATTTATTGTGTGGATATGTGTAGGAGGTAGGGTAATGGGTAAGTCGGGGGTCGCGATTTTCCTTCAAACCCACAAAAAGGGGAAAACTTGGACTAATCAAATGATCCTAAACACAGTCACCTAAGGGACGAGACTCGGTAACCAAGGCCTTTTCACACCGTGGGTGGTCATAATGGTCAAAAGTGCAAATCCTGTAGTAAATCCCTAGTAAGCTAGGTGGACTCAAGGTAAAGGACCAACGAAATCATTGATTTAGGGTCATTCTACTAGAGTAAAGTCCAAGACTCGATTTACATTACTAGGAAGGGAAAGTAAACACTTGCACACTAGCCTCTAAACCAGGTTTTCGAAAACCATTTACACACTAGACACAACTACACACCACAAAACAAAGACTCGACAAAGAACGAAAGAAAAAAGAAGCAAAAACAACAAAACAAAACGAACACATAAACGACACCAACACCATCTCGATCTTCCAAACAAGCCACCAAATCAACCACAACTTTACAAAGCTCCACCCGAGCACACAACATCACAATCTCCTCCAAACTCCGCGAGAGATAAAGAAGAAAAAGGGATAAGATGTTACTGGAAGTCTTGAAAGCTCTCCAAAGCTATTGGTGATTTAAGCAACCTGTAAGGAAAGAGGGAGGCAAAACACGCACACAAAACAAATATACGACACAACGACACAAAAGAAAAAGACACAAAAAGAAAATCTTTTTGATTTTTGTGAAATTTTTCAAGTTTTTAGGGTTTTTTAAGGATTTTTCGAAAGACTACAAAAATAAAACTAACTATGATAGAATATCGCTCCCCCACACTTAAACCGAGCAATGTCCTCATGCTCGATCGTAGTGTGCGGAGACACAAAAGAAAAGAAAAGGAACTACGCAAATAAAGCTAGAAATCAAAGAGAAAAGTGAAGAAAGAGTCGAATGTGTCCGGCCGGGGTGTAGTTAAGTCACCAAGGGCCGAAACAAGAAAAGATATGGATGGGGGAAGAAATAAAAGAAGGAAATAAAAGGAAATGGGAGGGGAGGGCTAGGTGTAATCAAGTCACCTAGCACGGATTCCGCCTAAATCCGACTAATTCCTACAAAAAGGGTGAAAAACTTGTAAAATTTGGATTTTGAAAATGACTCTCGATACCTGATCCTGAGTACATAGAAGTCTGATAGATCTAGATAGGATTTCCATACTCATTACAAATATATATGGGGAAAGGGGGTCTCCTTGCCTGATTCCACTTCTCCCCTGAAAAAACCCTTGTATACTACCATTCAACTTAAAGGAATACCAAGGATCTTGAATACAGCCCATCAACCATTTGATAAACTGTTTAGGAATACCAAAAGCAATAAGCATCCGCTCAATAAATTCCCATTGTAATGAATCAAACGCTTTCCTAATATCCACTTTCACAAGGCATCTAGGAGTCAAATATTTCCTCGAGTAACCCTTAACCAATGCTTGAGACAAGAGAGTATTATCAAAAATGTTCCTTCCCTTCACAAAAGCCGCTTGCTTCTCACCTATTAAAGATGGAAGTATAGCTTTAAGACGATTAGCAAGGACCTTAGAAACAGCCTTATAGAAGACTGTGCAGCAAGAAATGGGCCTGAAATCCATGACTGAACAAGCTTCCTTCTTCTTTGGAATGAGTGTGATCAATGTTGAATTAGCCTGCTTAGACATGGTTCCTGACTTAAAGAACTGAAATGCTGCCTTACAGAAATCAGCTCCTACGATATGCCATGTTGCTTTGAAAAATCCAGCAGAAAACCCATCAATGCCAGGGCTACTATTGTTGTCCATACCAAATACAGGATTTTTAATCTCTTGATGTGAAACTGGCTGAGTAAGAAGCATAATATTGGGAGCAGAGAGGGAACCTGAACCAGGAATGTTATCCTTAATAGGCTTATTTTTACCCAAGAGCTCCATGTAGTAATCCTTGAAAGCACCAGATACAGCCTCAGTGCCCACTTGAACTTCACCAGCAGCATTCTTAATAGCCCCAATCATGTGTTGTTTCCTTCTCTCTGCAACTTTGGAGAAAAAAATACTTAGAGGAGCAGTCTGAGAGTTGAAGATGCTTGACTTTGGCCCTTTGCTGCAACATACTAAGTTCTGCTGATTTCCTAGATGTATATTTCTCTAACAGTATTTGCTCCTCTTGGATTAGTGAAGGAGAATGTGGATCTGCAACTAATTGTCGTTGACAGGCTACCAGTGCCTCTTTAGCTGATGCAGTTTGCCCAGAAATATTCACAAAGGACATCTTGTGAAAAGCACCTAAAGCACGCTTAACCACTTTGAGTTTATGAAACAAGCAAAACATTGGGGACCCCCTAACCTTAGAAGACCAGGCCCTTTCCACAAGAGGAAGGAAATTAGGGTGATCCACCCAACTATTAAGGCAATCAGGGAGTAGTAGTATTATCATTATCATTATCATTATCATTATCATTATCATTATCATTATGTAAATATATTAAAATAAATAATTAATAAATAATTTTTTTGAAAAATAGTTTATTACTAAACATATTAAAAATTTCGATTTTTTTAATAGTCATGTTCTTTACAAATATAAAAAAATATTAATTATAAATATATGCTCACATTGTAAAAGATTATACGGAAATATTTAGAAGAAATATAGAATGGAATGGAAAAATATTAATTGAGAATATTTATTATGTTTTCACGTTGTAATTACTTTTATTAGTCAACTTTTTATATATTTACCTCTTTTAATATTATAATATTTATAGTATATTTCCTTGATTAGCAATGATATAATGTATGTATTATATAGTTACATGATTTCCTAATTTAGCTCAATCATCCAATGCTGCTAGGGAGACAAATATTAACTAACCTAAATTAGGGGGATCATAATAATAATAAAAATAATAATAATAATAATGCTATTTTACTATAATATACAATATATCATATATGAATATATTAATCCAAGATATTAATATATTCTAATAATATATATGTAATTAGTAATATGTTTAGTAATTATATTATTTATCTTTTCGAAAATTTTAATATGTTTAGTAATATATTCTTTTTCGAAAATTTTAATTATTAATTATTTATTTTAATATATTTACCTTAATAATAATAATAATAATAATAATAATAATAATAATAATAATAATAATAATAATAAGTGTGTCAAGTATTAGGCACGCTGCTGACGTTTGAGTATGGTTTCTTACCTTTCTCCTTCTCCTCTCTCGGCGAGCTCGACACGGATGTTGTTTCTCTGCTCCAGCGGATTTGGAAATTCGCTTTATCACAAGATGCTGGAGCGCGTGCCGCAGTTCATATTTTCACTAGAATTAGCTTTGTAATTGCTAAGGGAGTGAGGGCCCAGATAGTATCTCGGCTTCCCTCTAACTTCTTGTAATTTGTTCTGGTGTTTAATGCGAGTTCCGTTTTTTTAATAATAATAATGATAATGGTGATGGTGATGGTGATGGTGTTGAACTTTTTGTTACTCTGGTTTATGGGTTCAACGATGCTAGCAGGAGGGAACTACTGTGGCAGCAGTTGAATCAGATTAGAGTGGGGTTACTAATTGGATAATATTAGGTGATTTTAATATCATTAGGAACATTGAGGAAAAGATAGGAGGTGTACTACCTGATGAAGCAGATATGGAGGCCTTCAATGCTTGCATATTTGATTGTGGATTGCAGGAGTTAAATGGCCAAGGATGCGAATTCACTTGGACGAACAATCAGGACCCTACCTCTGGGGTTTATTCTCGTCTTGATAGAGCTTTGGTTAATAATAATTGGATAACTGATTTTCCTTATTCTAATGCTCAATATTTAATGGCTGGGGTCTCGGACCATTCACCAATTTTGGTTAATGTAATTTCTGAGAAAAGGGTAAAACGGCGGTTTAGTTTTCTTAATTGATGGGTTGCTCACCCATGCTTTCTTGATACAGTAAGGCGGGCCTGGAGTAAAAAAGCTTATGGCACTGCTGGGTTTCGTCTATTTGCAAGGCTTAAACAAGTTAAAATGGCTCTTCAGGAGATGCATAGGAAGAATTACTCTAATATTAGGAAAAGAATTATGAATCTGGATGCTGATTTGGAGACTTGTCAGCGAGAATTACAGAGAGATCCCATGAATTTCGAGCTGATTCGGGAAGAAAGAAAGTTACAGGGGGAGGGGAAAGCACTCAAAACAGCAGAAATATGTATTCTCAAGCAGCGTGCTAAAATGGAAAAGATAGCATTGGATGATGACTCCACTAATTTCTTTCACGCTAGATTGCAGGAGCGTAGGCATCAACAATTAGTGGGTGAAATTCAAGATAAGCAGGGAGTACAAAGACATGAACTTGAGGAGGTTGCTCAGGGTTTTGTTGAATACTATACTGGTTTGCTAGGAGATAGCACAAAAATCTCAGAGCTTGGAAAATTGCAGGGTTCAAAAGTTAAAGAGGAAGATTGGGGGGCTCTTTTAACCCTGCCAAGTGAAGATGAAATCAAACGTACAGTCTTTTCAATAGGTGCGGATAGAAGTTTGGGTCCGGATGGATTTTCATCAGGATTCTTCCAAGCATCTTGGTCAGTTATACAGAAGGATTTTATTGCAGCAGTTCTGGAATTTTTTCAGAAGAGTAAAATGCCAAAACAGGCAAATACAACTCTAATCACATTGATTCCAAAGAAGTCGACGTGTCTCTCGGTACTTGACTACAGGCCAATATCCTGTTGTTCAGTCTTATATAAAACAATATCTAAAATCCTAACTCATAGGATACAGTTGGTCATTCAAGGAATTGTTGGGCATGAACAAGCCGCGTTTGTGCAGGGTCGCAACATTCATGAGAACATTGCTCTATCACTGCTACTCGTCAAGGGTTATGGTCGGAAATATATTACTCCTAGATGCTTAATGAAAGTTGATTTACGGAAGGCTTTTGATTCCTTGCAATGGGATTTTATAGAAGCTATGTTGCAGGAGTTTAACTTTCCTATTCAACTCATAAAATGGATAAAAGGTTGCATCACAGGTTCTTGGTTCTCTATTAAAATGAATGGTAGCTCTCATGGGTTCTTTAAGGGTCGGAGTGGTATCCGTCAAGGGGATCCCTTATCTCCGTATATATTTGTTTTGAGCATGGAAGTATTGTCAAGGTTACTTAGAAGTACAATTGGTAAACCGCAAGTCTCATTTCATCCTAAATGTAAGAGGATTGGTTTGAATCATCTCATTTTCGCGGATGATCTTATGATTTTTACACGGGGAGATACATCTTCGGTTAAAGCTGTTTTGCAAGAATTGGACAGGTTTGCTATGATATCAGGACTTCATGTCAATAGAGAAAAGACAGACATTTATTTTGGAGGGATTCAGATGGAGATTCAGCAGGAGATCTTGCAGGCTACGGGGTTCAAATAGGGTAAATTCCCTTGTCGATATTTAGGACTGCCATTGAACGATGTTAATAACAGGCTTATTCACTATAATGGGCTGATTAATGCAGTTCAAAGTGTTCTCGGTCACTGGTCGTCTCGGAAATTAACATATGCAGGCAGAATTCAAATTATTAATTCCATACATTTTGGAATAATGAACTATTGGTGTTCTAATACACTCTTGCCAGGTAATGTATGGTTGAAGCTTGTGCAGATTTGTAGGAGATATTTCTGGTCAGGTGGGCAGGAGGATAAAGGTGCTTATTATAAGAGTTGGGAGAGCATGTGCTATCCATGGGAGGAGGGTGGATTCAACATTAAGGATATAGTAGCTTGGAATAAAGCGTTGATTAGTCATTGGCTTTGGAAAATTCTGAATGGGGAAGGCGGTATTTGGGGCTTATGGGTTCAGAATTATATCTTGGGAAGGAATAATATTTGGGATTTAAAGCAGAAGGATAGGTACACCTCCAATATTAATAGCGTGTTGAAAATCAGGGACGAAATCAGAGAAATAGAAGGAACTGCTGAAGCCATTGCTGCACGAGTTCAAAGTTGGCATAATATTCAGGGATATCAGTTTGATGCTGCTTACGAATGGTTCAGGAAGAAAAATCCTGTTAGTTGCTGGTTGAGAGCGCTCAAGGGGCCACATATCATTCCTAAACAAGGAATTATCACTTCAATGGCAAGCCAAAGGAACCTAGCGACTATAGATAAGATGCAGGTGCGAGGTATATATATTATAAACAGACGCATTTTATGTAAGGAGGATAATGAGAGCCATGATCATCTTTTCTTTAAATGTAAATATGCAAGGAATATCTGGTATGAGTTAATGAATTGGCTGGGAGTGAAAGGTCGAACGAGCGACTTGAGAGTGGAATTGCAGTGGATTGCTACAAGGAAGAGACAGAAACATTGGAAGCACAATTGGTTTTGTAGCATTTTAGGGGCGACGGCATATCGAATTTGGATGGAACGGAATATGAGGATTTTTACAGGAATTGAGAGGCCTGGCAACTCACTGATTCAGCAAATCAAGTTTGAGGTCTTAGTTCGTCTAAAACGTAGTAGTTTGGAGTTTAATTATAATATGATTCATTTAGTTTGATAATTTTTAGGGTATTTACTTTTGTAAGACTAGTCTCTTTTTTGCCCTCTATGGATGAATAAGAGTCATATCTTTCTTGCAAAAAAAAAAATATAATAATAATAATAATAATAATTGTACATTTTAAATGAATCGTAAATATATTAACAATATTATATAAATATTTCAAGAAAATGAAAAATGCAAAATAAAAACAAAAATATAAAGGTTTATAAAAAATCAAGTTAACTAGATTAAGGTTAACAATTAACTAAAGATTTAAAATCACTAACCTAACCTTAGACTAATCACCTTAGGTTTGACACGTGGCGCGATATGGTTCACTGTGTATGAAATCTTCATACACCGCGTTTAAGTGTATCATCTTCCCAAATAATAGGACATGATGGGATTTTACGTTGGGGAGACATTTTTCTGAATCTTGTTGGGATGGATATCTAACGAGTGTGTATCCTTTTGGTGGGATGCACCAAAAAGAGTTTGGTAATGAGGCATGTGCAAGGAGAGCATGAATAATGTTATTGATCGTATTTTTGTTGCGATCAACCTTCCCATTTTGAGTACGTGTATGAGGACACGAAAATTGGAGAAATCATATCATCAAATTCACCCCTTGTCATATTATAATATTACGATTTGTCACTCCTTGTCACATTTAAAGCAAATAATCAAATTTAACCCTTATCATATTCTAACGCACTATAATATTATGAGGGCAGGACATCATGTGAGACAGTGTTCCGGTGTCCATATATCATTGCTCTCTGAGTGGATCGAGGTAAATAGAGTGCTTAGACACATCGATGTAGGTTAGCACAGAACTTGGCATCATTGATTGCGAGCATTATAGGTGTTGGCGCCCGTCTGTCGGCCATGGAGGCGATACAGATTTGCACAGGCAAAGTGGGGCTTTTGATGGAGAAGGCGTCTACGCAACAACTTGCTCGTCTGTGTAACGAAGCGAAAGTATTTTTTTGGATGTTTATTTTATAAAAAGATGAGATATTTACTCGACCTAGATCTATAGGACGAATAATGGTGAACACAATTAAGACCTATTAATTGTTGTTCGGGTTAATGTCTGAGATGCATCAAACAATAAAAAAAAATTGGATCAAAACTTGTCGAATCGAGAAAAATAGAAAACAATTGCAATGCAAAAGTTCAAATTTCTTATTCGTAAACTTCATTCCCCTAATAAATACATCGACTCTTATATACTCCAGAATAAATATCTTTCCTAAATTATATTATTGCCTTCGAGTCTTATGGTAATCAAGAACAAAGGAAATAAGTTACTTTAATATCTCCAGTTTATGGAAACCTTTATTCAAATAATATCTTAATAATAATAATAATAATAATAATAATAATTAATTGACTCCGAGCTAGATATTTTCGGATATCCCCTCCTTCAAGAGGAATTGCCCTCAATTCTTGTATTTTCAAGCCATCAGAATAAAAAAACGAACACCCACGGCAAGAAACCTGAACCAACCTCGACACTAACAGTTATCTTTGTCCTTCCTATTGATATTAGAAGCCTCTTGTGCCATCCACCCACCACCCTTCGTGCACAAGTGTAAACAAGTTTTCACGAGCCTTAATGTTTAACAAGTAATAAGCTTGACCTTGAAACCCAATTGGATCAACCGTGTACTTGTTTGGCTTAGAAATTAGATTGAACCGAAAACCGTAATCAAGTGTACAGTATAGCTCCTTGACATGTGTAACAATGGCTTCCTCATCTCCATAATCATCAATTATCGGTGGCAATGTCGGATCAAAAGCCACACTTTTCTTGTTTGTGTTTTCCAATGAAAATATTCTCGACATTTTTTTTGGTTTTTTTTCCTCCGTGAACGATACACGTTAATAGTAATAATTTTTTTTTGAAAAAAAATTGATCTTCAACAAAGAACCACTTGACAATCAAAACTGGTTTAACCCTGGAATTACCTTGTTCGAGTTTAACCTTTGAATTCCAATCGGAACCGGTAATTCAACCAGTAATTTTGCCTTGATACGCCGTAGAACCATCTTGTTTTTAAGGAAAACAAGATTTGTAGCTCTGATACCACTTATGATACGAAAATTCTGACGTTCGTCTAAGCAGAAGTATTTTTTTGGATGTTTATTTTGTAAAAAGAAGAGATAATTGCTCGACCTAGACCCATAGAACGAATAATGGTGAGAATAATTAAGACCTATTAATTGTTGTTCGGGTTAGTGTCTGAGAAGCATCAAATAATAACAAATTTTGGATCAAAACTCGTCAAATCGAAAAAACAATTGCAACGCAAAAGTTCAAATTTCTTATTCATAAACTTTATTCCCCTAATAAATACATCGACACTTATATAATCTAAACAATACATACTCCAAAATAAATATCTTTCCTAAACTATATTATTGTCTTCGAGTCTTTTTTTTGGTTCATCGAAAAGCGTACTTAGTTGCATACTCGCATTACAATATAGGAAAGAGGGATTCAAATTTGAGACCTACTGTCCCAGAGCACCTAGTCTTAACCACTGGGTGAAGACATCTTCGGTGCATAATAAACTAATTAGGAAATAAGCTAGATTCCTAACTTTAATATCTCTGGTTTATGAAACTGTTATTCAAATAATATCTTAATAATAATAATAATAATAATTAATTAATTGACTCCGAACTAGATATTTTCGGATCAACGACTCCCGTCTGTCGGCTGAGGGAACGATACAGTTTTGCACAAGCAAAGTGGGGCTTTTCGATGGAGGTGTCTAGGCAACCAAGATTGATATTGACTCTATGGAGCAGGTTGGACTAGAACAGTGGCAGAGCAAGTCTTGGGCTATTGTGTGTCGGTGTTGCTTCTGAATTCTGATGCGGGATGAACGCCTCCTTTCGCTCGACCTTCCATTTTGTTGCCTCAGATACGATTTCTTCCATGACGTTGAGCATTGTTGAATCTGGTAGCGGATTGTGGGTGCTCCTAATGCGGAAGCTATCATGGAGAGAGCCACTCGCAGCAGCTTGCTTGTTTTTTCAGTTTTCATCCAAAACAAAACTGGAATATGCTTCGTAAAAGGGAGGTTTAGGAGTTCATTGTTGAATTGTCGTCACAATACCACTGTCCAAACCAACGATAAGTTGGAAGTATTAACCTTTAATTTACCGCAACTCCCACATTCTAGAGATAATCGACTAGAGTTTTAAGCTCTGGAAGGTAGGCTGAATGGTTGGAAACCATTTTTTTTGCGGTGGAGTCGGTTAAGGGTGGTATGAAGTAGATAATGGAGATCATGCTATTGATCCATTGTAGAACGATTGCATCATTTTGGACAAAGCTCTGTCGGTGTCATCAAACTTTCTGGGCAATTTCTGTTCATAACCCGAGGGAGTGTTTGAGTTTAGTGGGGTAATGTTGTGATAACGAACCGTATTAACCTGGCAAAGATCTTGAAATTTTTTGCCAAATAAGGGTACCCAGGTTTCCATCTCAATTGAGGTCGTTGAAGTTGTTGTGTGCAAGACAGCAGAAAGAGCAGAATTTGAGGTGAAGTTTTCGGTTGTATTGTGAGTTTTACTCTTGATACCATGAAGGAATTATATTCCACGCCTTTCTCTCACGTAAGCAAGTATAAATACGTGGACACTTGGATTACTCACTTAGAGATAAGGTAACAAATAATTACAATCTAAACTAATTATGTGGAGTATTTACATGATCAATCAAATGTGTGTGCAATACCTTGTCTATTTTTCTGTCTGATGCATTTTGGAGCGTGTTGTCTTCTGATTCTATTATGATTGACGAATGGGCAATGTAGTGTACATTGTCCTTTCCATTTCATTGATTTTATTTTTACTTTAGTATAGTATATTTTTTTCCATTCGGTTTAACTTTCTTGTTTTCTGTTGGTGGATTATGATGTATATCTCCTGACTGCTTGAGTGGTCGTACCCTTGTGCTGCCTATTCTTGTACCTTTATGGCCATTGCTTAAAATGTGTCTCTTCCTGTAAGGTAGGTTTGATGGTGATTCAATGAAAGTGGCTGAATTATTGTTCAAAAATGGATTTAAAGAAGCTTACGCAATCAAGGGTGGTGTGAGAGGCAAGAAGGGTTGGCAGGTTATGTTGGTTTTATAACTTGGTATCTAGTTATGCTTAATGTTGATTTGATATTTTGTCATAGCATTAAGCAGCTGATAATTGTGGATGTCCTCGATTTGTAGGAAATTCAGCAAGAATTCCTTCCACCGGCTGTGCATGTTTTACGAAGGAAGAAAGTTTCAAAATCTCTGCAGCCTGAAGAGAATGGTGCTGCGAGTCAGCCAAACACGAAGCAAATCCCTGCTGCGGCTGCTGATAAAAGAAACTGATGAAGGCACTTTCTTTCTCTTTTGCCTGGCAAAATGCCAGGAACACTGGGGTCTCATTGTAAAGAGTTGGTCATCCTGAGTTGCAGAAATTAAATTGAGCAAATCATATGGAAAGATACTGTTCATGGATTAACGAAAATGTGCAAAAGCTCTATTTGCCTCTGCCATTCTATGAGTCTCTTCCTTTTTGCGTATGGCATCACCACTGCCTTTGGCAGCATCCACTAATTCGGAACTTAATTTGAAAGCCATATTTCGACCCGGACGTTTTCGGGCTGCCCCTAATAACCAACGAATGGCAAGTGCTTTTCCTTGTGTGGATCCTATTTCAATGGGAACTTGATGAGTCGATCCGCCTACACGTCTTGCTTTTACTGCTATATCGGGAGTTACCCCACGTATTGCTTGACGTAAAACAGATAGTGGATTTGTTTCTGTCTTTTGTTGAATCTTTTTCACGGCTCGATAGATAATTTGATAAGCCAATGATTTTTTTCCGTGTTTCAGAATACGGTTAACCAACATGTTAACTAAAGTCGCTCATCCAAATTTGGGAGTTTCTACATGCTATGTATAAAGTACGCCCTCCTAGAGGGGACAATCGGGTCACTTGGGTTAGGTCGGGTCAAAGCGGGTCGGATCATATCTGGATTGGGTCGTAGCGGGTCAGAATCTCTTTCGGGTCGGGGCGCTATTGGGTCGGGTCATTTCGGGTTAGTTGACCTAGCGGGTCAAGTCGAATTTGGATCAGGCCATTTTCAGGTCTAGTTATTTTTTGAGATTTTCCTAATAAGTTCGATTTTTTATTATTATTTTGCTTAAATATTGTCATTAAGTCCAACGTATGAAGTTAAACATTAAATCACTTATTTGGATCAATCTAAGAGATTAGTAGTCTTCTGGTCATCAACCTTATTCGTTCAGGTTAAAATCGGGTCGGGTTCGGGTCACTGGTTATCGGGTTCTATCAGGTCGGGTCCCTCCTATTGTCCATTTTCTTCTTTCTTTTTTTGGATGTATTTTTGATCATTCCTTATTCATCTTTCAATTCTTTACTAGTTTTAAATACGTGCGATGCGCGGGTGCAACAATATTGTTATAAATTTATACTACATTTTACCCTTTTGGTTATAAATGGTTGTCCCTTTCGTATTGAAATTGGACAATCATTAAAAATCAGAGGGAGTAAATTTTGACTGCAACAAAGTGATTATGATTATTTCAAATAATTGTCATTTTCAAGAATTAATACTTATCAATGTTTATCTTAAGATGACGACTCCGAGCGAAATCAAGGAGTGAGACAAGCTAAGAAGATTATGGTAAACACTATAATTAAAGAGTATAAACTAATGTACTATTAAAATAAATAAAAAATCAATACCGAAAATAATTTTTATTTATTTAAAAGCGACAAAAAATTAGGCGTTCGAAACTATATATATCCCGTATTCTGACCATAAATCGACACGTGATCCGTATTTGACCCGATACACCCAATAGGTCTAGTGCCTACATTAATTTTCTGGGTGAAACAATGATACCAATCAAAATATAGAAGCCTTGTGTTTGTGAGTAATATTAATATGTTTGTGACAACTCATCTGCGAACATTGAGTTTATCTATGTCTTTTACTTGCTAATCATTATTTAACTTTCCGTATCAAATATATTTGTATGTATGCAACCATCTTGTTCTAAATTCGACCTGACCCGCAAACTCGTCCCACCCGACCAATTGTTTTTAGGGTCATGAGCCCGGGTTTTTTGACCTGAATCCTAAATGACCCATTAATTTAGGGTCATGACCTTTCAATCAAGAGAGATTACAAAACCTTAGTTAAAAGGCTAGTTCAACTCAATTTATTGCTCTGCCTAGATTTTGTTAAAACTTTAATGTTAACTTATTAGGTATTCGATATAATTAATTTTATATATTATCCTTTTATTTGAACACAACTTTCTGTCTAATCTTAATTTGAATTATCAATCCATTTTAGTACGTCACTCTTTTACTCTCTTGTAGAGTTGTACATAGAGAGCCTAATAGAAATTCTTACTTGTGAGTTGTGACGAATGTATGTGTTGCAAGTTTGCAAGGGGTCAAGTACTAGATAAAATAAAAACAAAATACCTAGTAAATGACAATCTGTTTTGTCTTATCTATTCACATAGGTAGTATTTTCCCTGTTGTAAGCTTGTGAGTCTGTGACGGATATGTCCGTCACAAGGAACACTTGCTGGGAGACTAAAGTTGTGTTATTGTGTTAAATAGTAACGTTACTATTAGACTTAACAAATTTGACATGACTTGTAAACTCGACCCGCCTAACCCGTTTATTCATATGTCAAGAGTCAAGATGTCTAAGGATTCGTTTGGTTCAATGCGAGAAGATTGAATTACTGAGAACTGTGAATTCCCATGAATTTGCATTTCATGTGAATTATTAAAAAGTGTTTGGTTCGTAAGTAGTAACTCAATTCATGTGGTAAATTTAACTTACCAAGGGGACCTTGGTAAGCAACTTTTCTCATGATGGAAGAAGTGAATTCATGTGGTAGTTTTCACTTCCCATGATTTGGGCAATCAAACAAGTGTCCATTTTTGAACTTCCCATAAATTTTTATTTCACATTTCCCATGAATTAAAGAGGTGACCAAACGAACCCTAAATATTGATCCGTGACTCAATATTTTAAATTACAAATATAAACTACTCGTAATATTCAAGTTGATACAACATTTTTTTATCTTTTGATAATAAAATAATTATAAAAATATTTTAAAAAATTCATCGAAATATAAACATTACTTCCTCCGTTCCAATAGGTTCTTTACATTTGGTTTTTGGGCACTATTCATAAGTGAGAAGAATTATCGATATAACTTCTAATATATAAGATAAAATATAGGCATGTGAGATGTTGTTTAAATTGTCTAATCGAGTACGTTATAAATATCAAATTTTTATAATATTTAGAAATGTGTAACTAACGATATAGACAAAAGAAAACGTGCATTGGTAAGTGTGAAAAAGCAAACGTAAAGAATCAAATGGAACAGAGGGAGTATAATCAAGGAGTATAAAAATAATATTATTAAAATAAATAAAAAGGTAATATCAAAATTATCATTTTTTAGTTAAAAAACAGTAAACAAAAAATTGCATTCGAAACTAATTTTCACCCGTATTCTAAGCATAATCTGTCTCGTGACCCATATAACCTGACCCATATTTGAACCGACCTGTAGTCTAACCCGACATATATAAAGTTATTTAAATAAATTAGTTTAAAAATTTTGAGATTAAATGTCACTCGTAAAAAACTTCAATTATATCATTTTGTTTTTAATTATTTAATTAATTATTCTATTTTCATTAAATTTTTGAATTAGCTAAAATAGTTTAATCAAGTTCGTGGTGTTCAAACTTTTTAAACACTTAAATATGATAAATAATTTAAGTTTGTATTTAAGAATTTTAAAATTATTGGAGACTACCAATGTCACTTGAAAAACGTCCCATGTAATTATATTGACGATTGACTGATTCAACGTAGTTAATTTTTATATATTAATCAATTTATTTGAATAAGATTTTGTGCCTAATTTTAACTTAAATTATCTAGCACTCTTAGTATATATTGCTTGTTTATATATCGAGAGACTAAAGTTGTACTCTCGAGTTGAATGACTTGACTTGACTCGTAAACCCGACTCATTCAACCCGTTTTTTCGTAGGTCAACACCTATAAATCTTGATCCGTGACTCGACTATCATCAAACCCGATAATTTAGGGTCGCAGCCCGACTTGACCTGTCCATTAAAAATTATTTATATGATTGCAAATTTTAAATACAATATATTTTTATTTTTATGACACCTATAAATGAAGTAATAATTTTTTTTATTGTGTAATATCTTTTAAAACATTTATTATTTATACTTATTTCTACATAACTATGATACGTAATGAATATAAATAAAATACTCCAATATTAAATAAAAATAAAACTCTTAAACTATACTGATATTATAAAAAGTCAATAAAAAAATATTTATTTTGTAATTTTTTCTAATATTCCATACTAAACTCATAGGAACGATAATTTTTTTTTAAAACGAAATGTAATGATTTTTACATAAAATTGTAATTTCTCACACCGTACTTTCGCAAAAAATGTAAATCTAATTCTTATTATGATAGTTTTATCTAATAAATATATCTACTTATACTATGATAATAATTTTATTTTATTAATAATTATTTAAGAAAATATGAAATTTTAATTTTATGTTTTTGGGGTTTCTAATATTTTTTAGCGGGTGAATAAATAATAAGTATTAATATTAAAATGTTATGAAACCGAACTGAATACGCGTTACACACGGTGTCTATTTAAATTTTGTTGTTTTCTGAGGTGATAATTGACGGTTATATAATGGTAATTCTGTGAGTCTTAGAGATATTAATCAAAGAAGTATTATTTATTATCTAATACTCTCTCCGAATTCTTATTTTTGTCCCACTTTCCTTTTTGAGTTGAGTTGATATTTGTCTCACTTTTCTTTTTAAGCATGTGTGGTTCATATTTACTTTCTCATTTCTCTCTCTTTCTCATTCTTTTTTGAGCCTTTCATTTTCCCTTCATTAAATTTCATCCAAAAAGCAAATGAGATAAATATAGGAACTCGGAGGGAGTACTAAAATAAATGGGAGTTTTATTTATCATATCCACTTTTAATATAAATAATATTTAAATTCTTAGTATTTTAAAATGTTGGATTCTCTCAGAAAAAAACCTCTTATAATTATATATATTGATATTGATTGATTCACGGAAGTGGTGATTAAGCCCTATTATATTACTATGTCTAATTGTGAAATTGAATCCCTCAAATTTTAATTGTAGCAATTAGGCCTCTTAGGTTAGATAAAGAGTGAAATTCAACCCTTTATCATACAAAATATAAATAAACAACCTTAATGTTGTGAAAGTAAGAGAGAAGAGAAACGAGAGAGATAAAGGAATGAGAGAAATCGAAGAGAGAGAGAGAGAGAGAGAGAGAGAGTTTATTCATCCCATCAAGGGGCATATATATAGTACATGGTACATCTAGGGTTACATCATAATGGGCTATAAGGCCCGATTGACATCCACATCTATTATGTTTCATAACACTCCCCCTTGGATGTACATCACTACGGAAAATGTCTCGTTAAAACCTCGACTAGAAAAACGCAGTGGGAAAAACACTAGTAAAGGAAAAAGAGTACATAAATCTTCATACACGCATAACAGATTGCCTCAATAAAACCTTTCCATGGAAAACTCAATGGGACAAAACCATGGTTTAGGAAAAAGAGTACAGCGCGTGGTTACTCCCCCTGATAATTACACAACTTGATATTTAATGAAAATAATTCATGTCTTCATGGAACTTCATGACGACGTTGAAATGGATTGTAGTAACTGACAAACTTTGTATCTTCAATCAATAGGAATCTTTGACAAGTTCAGTATCATATTTCTTCGGAGCTTGCAATCTGGACATAGTCATTTATGACTCCTTGATGTATAACCAAATATGTATCTTGTCATTAAAATTATGATGATCATAACTATAGCGTATTAACACGTCTATAGCGCTACCTCGTTAAAAACCTTGCTAGGAAAAACCCATTGGGACAAAAACCTAGTCGAAGGGAAAAAGAGTGTAGCTAACATTATTTCTCAAGTGATTATCTTCAGGAGAATCAATCAATCCGATTTTATCTTAAATAATAATTGATCTTTCTTGTCATTGTATGGATTGACATACTTATTGTAGCATTTCATTACATTATTTTCCAACTATTATGGCGCTTCTGGACCATAAAGTATTTTCACATGACAAGAAATTTAATCATGTATGATTTCTCATACGCTCAAACTTCAAGCTGAGACAATGAAACCGTGCATTCACACCATATCACATGCATGTTGAATGCTTTCATAGATACACTTACGTGTAGAGGTTCATATATACTTAATCACGAGTCCTTCAGGAACTCATTCGATCAACCACTGTCATGTGCTGATAAATAATTTATAATATAAGCTCCTTCCCGGAGTACTTATCAATCTAGGAGTATGATCTTCTTTTATACATATATCCTGCAATATATATAACAATAATAATCTCGTGCAACATATAATACGAACAATGCCCTACGATATATATATTCTAAACTACTAATGCTATGATGTAATCTTAACTAGTATGCAACGATAAAATAACTATATTACATGCACATGAAACTCAAATGCAAACTGTATAGTATATCCACCCACTAGTAGAAAAAAGTGGAATTGCGGCTCCAAAAAACACACTATTTGAGGCGTTTTGATGATGCCTCACATGGCGGGGCCGCAGATAAGTAATTCAACTGCTGCGTCTATAAAACGCCTCAAATAGGGCATTATCGGAGGCGTCTTTTTTAAAAAACGTCGCAAATAGGCACTTTCAGAAAAAAAAAAAAGTTTATTCGAGGCGTTTCTTTAAAAAAAACGCCGCAAATGGGCATTTCATTGAATAAAAAAAATAATACAGAAAGGGTGATTTTAATATAAATAATCCAACTATACAAGTCTGGAAAGTAACATGGATACATTTCAAACTAAATAAAATCCTAACAAAATAGAATTAGCTAATCTAATTCACCAAGTATAAACCCTATTCGTCCTACAATTCATTCCTCTTATCATCGTCGTAGTTGTATGTAGGGCTCCTCTTTGTGCGATATCTAAACCTAATTAAAACCCAAGATCGACAAAATAACAATGGATTAGCATATTGATGGTCTAATCACAAAATTGAACAAATTAACACTAAGTAGAATAAGCTGAAATAGGACAGAAACTATCAATTGTTAGAAATAATGCAAAGTGAAATTGTTGATCATTCTTGCATAGTAAGAGCATCTCCCATTAGTAGCATATTAAACCTAATTTATTAGCATGATTATGATTGTCATTATATTTAAAATAATGATAATTCATTTTCCATTATAAAGTGACTATTGATATCTTTTGAGGTTAGTCTCATATAACACTTATTATATAAAGTGAGAGTTATGAGAATGATGTGATACATGAGAATATACATCAAATACTTCATCATCCAAATCTCTTTGATAAATTCTGAGTATACCATCGAGTTCAACTCCTAATGGTTGAGTACACAACCTTTTAGGAGTGTTGTGTGACCTTGGGGGACGACACCCATTCCGAATTGTACCGTAGTCGGGGCGATTTCGTTTCTCATTCAGTGGCCTTCATACCACGACACAACAACGTGTATTTACTAGTTATATATCGCCCCTATAGTGACCCTATATTTCCAACAATTGAGAAACGAAATTATGTCACTATTATTGTGGTTGTGTTCATCACTAGTCATTGGAATTGTTTCAATTGGCTATCTTGTTTCGTTGGTAAGATTCATCTCGTTGAGGGTGAGACAGCAGTTCGGTATTATGGCAATAACTCCGTCTCTAAACCTCCGATTGGGACGTGTAATATGGCGTTGGAAAGCTAAGAAGAAGGGATACAACTCTTTAGTTCAAGTCGTGAGCTGATTCTGCCGTTTACCCTTCGGAAAACGGGACACAATGTCGTGGTAGTATGCTGAAAGTTTTTGAAGGTTTATGAGTGGATGGTATTATCTTATTTTATTATCAATATTCATCCTTGAGAATGAGGTATGGTGTCTATGAGTTGATTTCTTGTCTTCTTGTGATTCATGATGATAAAATAATTACGTTTGGTAGATGAGTATCATTTATCATCATTGATTGGAATAGATAAATTGTCAGGCACAATTATTTGATATCTAAAGTTGAGATGATTAATGAATGAATAATTTGTACATTTTGTTTGAACGATTATGTTTGTCACTATTTCTAGTGTGACAACATGTGGGGGAAGTCATTCAACTTATTTGATAAAATTATTCATGCATCAATTTTAGAGTTGATATCTTATAATTTGTGAAGAGTATGTATATCTCTAGTTGTGGGGGAAAGTGATGATCGATAGCATGTTTTATACATGAATAATTGAACCAAATGTAAGAGTTTTAATTTGTTGACTAAGTCAATAAATAATGGTTGCGTAAGATCCATTTATTTATGTTGTACATTTCGCTTACACCACAATATATGAGATTATGATGATTGATTTTGTATGAGTAAAAGATATATATTTTAATTTGTGGATTTGCAAAAAGAAAATATAAGTGAAACAATCATCGAGATCGTTGTTCTCTAATATAAGAATGATGACGTATATATTGTGCAATATTGAGAATTGCAACATGTTGGATATTTATAAAGATGTTGGATCACAAGGTGAGAGGCACAATGATCATGAGTAAACTTTCATCTTTATAATAATTTTATTATAAGTCTATTGAGAAGACTGTTATAATTTTATATATTATGTATGCATATTATTTTGCCATTTTAACCTTACCGGGGTAATGCTTGGTGATTGGGAGCTTAATATTTATTGCATAATTGTGGGGGCATCAATTGCTATGGAATGTTTGATGCTAATTTCAGCTTCATATTGCTAAAAATGATGTGTAGTGAATTACACACATGTATTATGCAGATTTGAGAGAATTGAAATCATCAAATATAATTTGGTGTATTTGATAGAGGTTGAGCATATAGCTCTTAATGATCTTATAGCCCAAATTTGGGTGGTCCTTGTGAGACGGACTTGATGAGATCACCGTAATGATAGAAGTTGAGCATATAGCTCTTAATGATCTTATAGCCCAAATTTGGGTGGTCCTTGTGAGACGGACTTGATGAGATCACCGTAATGATAGAGGTTGAGATATTTCTCTTAATGAATTTATATCCCTATGTTTGGGTGGTCCTGTTGTGAAGGACTTGATGGATTCACCGTAGTATTGAGAGGTTGAACTTTAGAGCTCTTAATGATTCTATAGCTCATAAGTGAGTGGGTTATGTGGAGATATCCTTGATAGAATCACCTAAGTGGGTGTGAAGGGTTGGCCTCCTTCTATGAGAGATTGAGTTATCTTTCTAGAGCACTCATCAAAATCCCAAGGTTCATTTGGCCATAAATTTGTTGAATTGTATTGCGGAACTCGTGTGGAACTTAAGGTATGATATGTGTTGTGAGGATAATTCAACCGAAATGCAATAAGGAATTCAAATCGAAAGATATTCTCTTATTGTAGGTAAGTTGTTGACTCATTTCACTAATACGTTAATTCAAATCGAAAGATATTAACGTCTAAGTGTCAACCTTTTCATATGCTCAGGATTTTTGTTTTCGGTTTATCATTTGCATTAGTGGGGGATTGTTAGAAATAATGCAAAGTGAAATTGTTGATCATTCTTGCATAGTAAGAGCATCTCCCATTAGTAGCATATTAAACCTAATTTATTAGCATGGTTATGATTGTCATTATATTTAGAATAATGATAATTCATTTTCCATTATAAAGTGACTTTGGATACCTTTTGAGGTTAGTCTCATATAACACTTATTATATAAAGTGAGAGTTATGAGAATGATGTGATACATGAGAATATACATCAAATACTTCATCATCCAAATCTCTTTGATAAATTCTGAGTATACCATCGAGTTCAACTCCTAATGGTTGAGTACACAACCTTTTAGGAGTGTTGTGTGACCTTGGGGGACGACGCCCATTCCGAATTGTACCGTAGTCGGGGCGATTTCGTTTCTCATTCAGTGGCCTTCATACCATGACACAACAACGTGTATTTACTAGTTATATATCGCCCCTATAGTGACCCTATATTTCCAACATCAATCACAAATAATTATCAATTCTTACGATGAAACAAAGAACACAAACTTCGTTGGTGGCTAAGATTTCAAATGCTTGGCCATTTACCTCAAAGCAAGAATAGGAACGAATAAAACAAAGAGCATTTAAAAGGAAGTGAACATTTACGAGTGCAAATAATATATACACAGTACCAATTACATTAAATAGAAGCTACTGAATCACATTTGCACATACACAATAAGTAGGTAAGTTATTATCCCTTGGTACATGCACAACACAAAGGGCTTCTCGTAAGTAATTGGAGAAAAATTTCACTACATCTTGGTAAGCAAACTTCAAGTGTATGAGAAGTATAAAAGTTCTGACTGACTTCTGAGAGTATATCTAGATGTGTATTATTTTCTAACACAGTAAACTCTTAACTGTAGGTAAATAGAGATAGTTTGTTGCACAATGTCAAGACGTAGGAGCACAGCATAGCGCACATAATGAAAACATCAAAATGGTCCCACGAAAAACCACGGGTACCGGTAGACCACTCATTAGACCCGAAAACCTGACATGAAACCGCCCGAAAAAACCCACCCGAAAATGATCGAAACCCGAGAAAACCCCAAATTATCTAAGGTATAAGGTTTGAGAAATAATATTATCTGAGGTATAAAATATCAATTACTATCAATAATATCATGTATTAAATGGGGTGATCAAAAAAATTAAGAATGAAATTATATTTGTGATAAAAAAAAAGTAAAAAAATTAATGTTTTCAAAGTGCGCTAATAACCCGTATTTGACCCGAAACCCGTATTTATCAAACCTGAAATACACCCGACCCGTATTTTACTCGAACCCAAAATTCGACTGCCCGACCCGTTCGATAGGCCTAGGTACAGGTATCAACTTCCGTAAAGTTGGTTTGAAACCAAACGTAAACTCGAATGTTAATAGCTCAACAAAGATGAAAAATTTGACAAGAATCGTAAACATAGAGGAGTGTCTTAAGCCAAAAACCACTTACCTGATAAATCCAATGAGAAGACACACCATCCATAACTGCCAGCTCAGCCTTCCCGTTGATGTGAATTTCCCTAGGAACTTTATTATGACGATCTGCCAATTTAAAAAAATGACTCAAAAATTAAAACAGAGTAAATTCAGGTTGCTGGTGATAAATCCTAAATTTGAGGTAGCAGTGAGCCTGTAAGTATGCAAGTATGTATACATTTATCAGTAGCCTAACCTGGACGATCAGCGTAACAACCCCAGTACCAATAAAAAGGCGGTGTCTGGTACCTTCAAATATATTCAACCGATCCAGCCTACAAGAATTGAACTCGTGAATATAACAATGAAAAGCAACAGTCAAGGAGTTGTTAGAAGTGGCATAAAGACGCAACAAATTTTTTGATGTTTACAAGTCTTCAACATATTAAATTGAATTTTATAACTCTACCATTCTCAAGTTCTTTAGGGGCTGAAGAAAAAAATATCTAGAATTGTACTATCATCCTACATTCCTAGTACACAACTTGCTCATAATATAAAGAAGACAAACTTTAAGGTACTAATTAATAATAATATATGTCACTCATAATAGCCTGGATAAGCTTGTTGTATAGAGAAGAATTGAACTTCTCGTCGTTCGCAAGTTTTACAAACCCCGTTAACGAATCCAACACAACGTCCTGCCACAAACACAAACATCAATCCATTGACTGTGTGAACTTAGTTCGACTTGTAGAAAGTTGTCAACACTTTAGCAAGAAAACCCACATATAATAGGATTAACTGATGACTGAATCATAGAACTACCTTGCGATGGTTCACGAGAGCTAAACTTAAACGGCTTCATCAATTGAAATTTGGGGCAAATAAATGAGTCAGAACTCAGAAAATACTTACAAAAATAAACACCCAAAACTGACATTTACCGAAGTCAGGAATGAGGTGATTGATAATAAACTGTGGCTTGCATAATTAATTAGCTCCTATAAGTTAATACACATCATGATAAACTTGCTAATTACCTCATTGTTTATACACACTTTCTTCATATTGTTTATAAACTTATAAGTCTAATTAATGCTAATTACCTCATTGCTTGGTAGCAAAACCGCATCTATACACACTGTTGTTTATTATGTCATATGTCCCACTCATTCACCTCACCAATTTGACTCCTTAAATGTTGAGGATAAGTTCTAGACTTGCATTTTCTGCTAAGTCATTGAACTCAGAGTTTAGCATGAGAATTATCTCCGAGCTTTCATTGTTCACAACTGTCTTAAGTATTTTGTCCCACAGAACACGCAATAACCATTGAAATGTCTTAACAGTAACTTTAGTTTAGGCTGATAATTCTCTAGATATGAAAGAGAAATATAGAGACTTATTCAAACTACCAAGCTCATATACATAATTTTTGCTCCATTCAAGGGGTCAGTTTCTGCATCCGCTTCCTCCGTATCAGAGATGGGAAAGACTCATCTCAGATGCGCGTCATCTTCCTTGGTTCTTTCCCATATTTGTTTAACTAACTGCATATAAGAATATAATAAGCAAACCACCAAAAAAACACAATGGATCCCTGATCCCTTGATTCAGCCAGAACTTCATATAATAACCAACAAACCCCATGAATATAAGCCTGAAATAACTAAAACGAAAACCTGCAACCTGCTAAAAATGGAATTACTAAAGGACAAGGAAAATAAAAAATATACAAAGATGTTCAACCTCAGCATTATCATAATTTTCAAGATGATAAAAAAAATTAGATCGAAAACTTCAACTAAATAGAAAAACAGGCAATTATGACCTGCAAACTTCAAATAAAACGAAAAACTTCAACCCAAAATTTCAATCCATAAATCTAAATTCGTTCATGACCTGCAATAACATAGCAAATTAAACCAAGAAATCAACTAAATCAAAAACGTGAATCACTCTTCTTTGATATGACCCAAGATTAGAAATTTCGTAAGGATTACAAGAATAAATCAACTAAATCAGAAAATCCTAAATCACCTGAGAAACCCTAACTTGGAGAGATGGTGGCTGAAAAAGGGCGAGGTCGGATAGTTGACGTCGAGGTGAGTCTTCCTCCGGTGAGATATCAGGCGAATCATGCTAGTCTTCTTCTGTTTTGAAGAATGAATTAATGAATGAATGAATGAATGAAGGAAGAAAGGAAGGAAGAGAGTTTTTAGGCGGAGCGGAAAGGAGTGGACGTATTTTGGGTTGGAGTGACCGAATATGCGGTGGTTGAAGGCGAAGTCAAGCGTGTTTGAATTCGATTATTGGATAACTGACAACAGTGGTGGAGGAAGAATGAAGAAGGAGAAGAGTGAACAGTGAACTGTGAACTGTGAACAGTGAAGAGTGAGAGAATGTGAGAAAAGGGTTAGATATTTGAAGATTCGTATTCTACCCACAACTGAGGAGTCTTATTTTGCTCTTAAAAAAATAAAGATAAAATAATACATTTGGATTTGATGCTATTTGATAAAAACGCCTCATTTGGGGAGTAGCAAATGGATGTTTTTCTACTAGTGACCAATATTTATAATTGGATTAACTTTATATCAATACGTAGACTTTAAGTCCATGAGCTCAATCTTAACCATAGATTGTACGTCAACAATCAAAATAAATTTTTATATAAGATCCCTATTAGGGTCGAATGCGCGCGCAACTATTATTTGGTTCCACGGATTAATATATCGATATAATCTCTTATCATCAGTACTAATTATTGATATCTGAATCTGAATATATGTGGTACCAATCTTTTTATGTAGGTCATCGATTATCATCAGATATCTATGAGTACCAACTGCAGATGCTTGCTATTTTCTTATAACAAATGAACCGAATAAGACCCTCACACTATATCATGTGTGATTATTGAAAATTTGGCAAGAATCTCAATGTTCAGTACATCTACTATCCATGACTGATCTATAACTCGCTACACCACAAGGAGGGTGAATCTGTCTATAGTGAAATCATAAATTTCAATGTATAAACATATAATAAGATAAGTAATCAAGCTGATATATCATCGTATACATCATCATAACACAATGATCGAATCATTATTTATATTTCATGAACCTCTAATTGATGTATTTCATATTCAAAACAAGTCTCTGAACTTCAATTTCAGTTTGGGATCAACATTACTTGTTTGTTTTTACCAGCTTATCCTTATCAATCTCCCCCTAAGATGGTAAAAAATATCATTACTTGATAGATTTAAAGGGCAATATCCACCTTAGAATTCATCTAATATTTCAAATATTTTATCAACTGATTCTCTTCATAATATATTGATTCTCTTCAGTAAAATAATATATTTGGGAGCTCAATTTAACGCAGTTGGTTTTCCACGTGCTGAATTAAAATTGCCCATTCGGGAGATCACCATGTTCACATAATATTTACATTCTAAACTTTGATTACATGAACTACTCATAAAATTCTCTGTGACTATAGGTCACATAATTAAAACCTTAAAGGTCAACCGGATATGGACGTTCATCTCCATTATCCAACTACGAGTAGTATTTAGATCTCCAATATTTCGCATACTCAATCTCAGTGTATTGTCTTGCCTTAAATATAATTTTAATGGTACACTGGAGAGTTTGATCAGCACGCCATTAAATTCTTTCAAGATAAATGTCGGGTTTATCAAAACAGGTGTAAGAAGAACCCGGATGGCCTCAATTTGTAACATTTTCAATATTTTCGTGTCAATTTTACTAGTTGATCGATTCTCATCCTGCTAAACTTCTGTTTAGCTACATTCAATCATATGTGCACACTAATTTTATTTAGTCATATGACCATAGCAAATGATAGTGACATGACACAAATGGTGTATAATACAATAGGCAAGACCCGTCAATATTCCTTTCCGGAATATGACTATATATATATTACTCTTAGAATAATTCAATTCCATGTGATAATAATAACTGTAAATTGATCATTAATCAACTGATCATTTCTTTTACCATATAAATACATGGTCGCATTATCACATTGCCTTCACAAGATATTGTGATCTTTACTATACCATTTCCGGTAAATTATTTGAGTTTTTAAATAAAATATTTACCTCCTTGTACTTATTCAGTGTCGGTGACATAATTTTGATCACTTAATCAATATTTTATTCGATGCCATATCCATGTCACGAAATAATGATCGTTAATCGAATCTTTTATTCATGTCATATCCGTTACCAGGAAAAATGACTATTAATCAACTATACGAGACTCATGATTTTAATATCGCATTAATTTGCTCAACCATGACACGCGGATACGAGACATCACGCATAATTTCTTTGAGCCATTTTCAAAATAATGTGTCTTTACGACTACATAATTTGTATGAAAATAAAATATACGAGTATTACATCATGAAAATATGATAATACCATTCGCTTCAGGAAATGGTTTATATTATTTTGATACAAATATCAACTGTTAAGAGTATCTCATACTTTGCAAACATCCATGAATACACATCAAGTTTATTCACTCCAAATAATATTCATTGTACGCAAAGTGAAAATTTGTATAACACTACAGATTAATGCCACTTCGGTTACACTAGCGGTTTCTTTAAAGATGCTTGGGATATTATTGGCAAGGACATTACTGCAGCAGTGACTGATTTTTTTGAATCAGGAGAGCTTCTCCAACAGATAAATGCCACTTCTTTAACTCTCATCCCTAAGGTTGAGAGACCTAAATCTGTTAATCAATTCCGACCCATAGCGTGTTGCAACACCATATACAAGATTATCTCTAAGCTGATGTGTAACAGGCTGGCTGATATTCTTCCAGATATTATCGAGGAGACGCAAGGAGCCTTTATACAAGGGAGGTCTATTGTTGAGAATATCCTAATCTGTCAGGACCTCGTCAAACTGTATGACAGGAACGGAGTTTCTGCCAGATGCCTATTTAAGATAGACCTTCAAAAGGCCTACGACTCTGTAGAATGGGTGTTTGTGGAACAAATGTTGGTTGCTTTGGATTTTCCCCCTCTCTTCATAAAGCAAGTCATGAGATGTGTTTCTTCCCCTACTTATACCATTTCCCTCAATGGCAGCAATTTTGGGTATTTTCGAGGAAGAAGAGGACTTAGACAAGGGGACCCTATCTCTCCCTTAATCTTTAGCATATGTATGGAGTATCTTACAAGAACGATAAAATTTGCTACTACGAAATGGCCATTCCAGTACCATCCTATGTGCAAAGGAATGAGGCTTACTCACCTGATGTTTGCGGATGATCTCCTATTATTTTGCAAGGGAGAACCGAAGTCCATTCTACTCCTGATGAATGCTTTCTCTACTTTCTCTGATACTTCAGGTCTTCGGAAGAATAATGGAAAATCGGAGGTTTATTTTAATGGGATGACTGATGATTTGATGAAGGACATTCTGAGTGTCACAGGCTTCAAGAGAGGAGAAATACCTTTCCGGTACTTGGGTGTTCCTATTAAACCCGGGAGAATTTCAAAGAAAGAATGCGATATTCTTACGGATAAAATAGTTGCCAGAATAAGAAGAGTTTGGGTGCCCGGAAACTATCCTATGCAGGCAAACTGACTCTAATTAATGCGGTTCTGAATACACTACATTGCTATTGGGCTTCTATTTTTATTCTTCCTAGCAGCATTATTAATAGAGTAGAAGCCGTCTGCAGGAACTTCTTCTGGGCAGGATCTTCGGATTATAAGCGAGTCCCATTGATTTCCTGGGAGAGGATCTCGGCTCCAAAGAAAGAGGGAGGATTGGGAGTTAAAAACATCAAGGTATGGAATCAGGCTGCCATTGCTAAACTGGCAGACTGGATTCATTCTCAGCCGGAAAAACTCTGGGTAAGATGGGTGAACCAGATTTATGTAAAAGGTGAGGATTGGCATGATTATAAACCCAAACAAAGTGATAATTGGTCTTGGAAACAAATTTGTAAGGTGAAGGAGCTTATGAAAACCGCATATCAGCAAACATGGCCTGATTTGAATACTTCATACAAAGTGAAGGAGGGTTATGATATACTTAGAACTAAACATCAGGAAAAGGACTGGGCTGCTGTGATTTGGAACAATTGGAACGTTCCCAAACACTCGATCATTACCTGGTTAGCTCAAAGTAAAGGCATGAACACGCGTGACAAATTGAACAGATTTGGATGCTGTGTAGAGAAGGAATGCTGCTTGTGTGGGGAGGAAGAAGAGACCATTCAGCACGTGTTTGAAGAATGCAGCTACAGCAGGCGGGTTCAGGACAGTATAAGCCACTGGAATGGGTCTGTCCGAACGATCCAACTGTTAGCTACAGACAATCAGCATACTATTCATTGGAAGACGGACGCTATGGTGATAAATGCTTATTTCTATAATATCTGGTATCAAAGAAATCGAGCTTGGCAAGAAGGAATATTAATTAGGCCGGAGGAGATTTCAAGGAACATAAGGAAGGAGATGACAATGAGGGCTTTGGGCAAAACCACCCAAAGTTGCATACATTGGAGTCTCTAATTGCCTCTCTATTGATTTAGATGATTTGTAATTTTCATACTAACTTGTTATAGTCGGGACACCTAAGTCCTTTGGTGTAATTGTTCCTCATTGACATTTTTTTGGCAATATACTCACATTTTACCAAAAAAAAAAAAATTGTATAACACCGTGAACTTCATGTCACGGTTTCAATATTGGTCAACACTATGAATTTCTCGTCATAGGTTCAGTATATGTAAACATTATGAATTTCAGGTCATGGTGTGCGTGTCAAAATTCCAACTCGTATATAATTTGTCTTCCTCTCATATCGAAATTTTGCGTATATGAGGGTCACATGAATCTTCATGAGATATTTACTTTCATCAATTAACAAATTTGAGTCAATTAACTCACATCATAAGGCTCAATTAAGGCCGCAATATCAGGCTTAACACTATGTCATGATCTCGGCCTGCTCTTCGGGCACAGTCTTATCAGATGTCATGTTCATTTCATGGAATGGACTCAACCAATTGAAATAAATTCTTCGTCTTTCAATATTAATTATATTATTCTGTTCAACTTCGGGTGAACATGGAATTAATCCAGAGGATTTCTCATGACCTATCTTCACGATATCTTGACAATAATAAGTGATATTAAACACGGTACAATTTCATGTATTTCTCTCCCAAATAATTTTAATTTCAATTTGAAATTGATATGAAAATGGTACAATTTCATGTACTTTACTCACAAATTTTTATCAATTTCAACTTTAAAATGATACTTATCTCAGTACAATTTCATGTAAGTACTCACACGGAGTATATTTTTCACAATACGATGCCTTTGAGGCTACTTTATTTCCGTGATATCATGTTTTTTTTGGGACAGCTGTATTGATCCGAATGAGGATACAACTAAAGAATTCAATGAAGTCACACTAGCTCCTAATGGTCCTAGTCCAGCCACATTAGCACCTCCTACTAGCCTATTAGTGTGCCTCCTTCAATCAGTAAGCTAGCTCGTGTGTGGGTCGAATAAAGGAGCAAATAGTCAAGGTCATATGAAGGCATTAACTTGGGTTCACACTCATTCAGCATGGGGAGTGCACCGGAGTTAAGAGGATGATTGTGGGCTGATTGTGTTCACATGGGTGCCGCGTCTAAATGCTTCTTGTTAGCTTTGTTTTTAGTTCCTAAGCTTTGTTATCATCACCATTAGAACTTTGTTTGTATCACCCTTGACCAGCCTGGTTAAGGGACGTTTTGTAGGCTATAAATAGCCATCAACTTGAATGAATAAGACACACAATATTCATAACACAAAAACTGAGTAAAGCATTGCTTTTCTTTTACGTCCTTGTTGCTTACAAGACAAAGTCTAGAGTTAGTCGCGTTACAAGCTCTAAACTCGCTACTTCAATCGAGTGTTTGATTTAGCACCCGCTTGTTGAAGTATAGGTCTACTTCACTAAGCATACTATCCCTTGGTTCCGGTTCTATCATCCTCACAAACTATCCTTACAAGCTGTTTTGTTGCTTTTGTTTACGTTCATTTCAGAATACTATCAACCTTCACGTTTTTGTTTTAAAGTTCATATTAACTCACATCATTAGTGGTATCAGAGCTTTGGTCTTCCTTTAGACGTAAAGCATGGCAGGAGTATTGAACTTTGAAGACCCTAGCTTCTTGGAACAACTAAAGAAGGCGTTGGAGAACTACCAGCCCAAGAATTCTCGTTTCCAAGCAAGGAGGGAACCGGTGGACAAGATCAAAGTAAACGAACTTCCTGAATTCAATGGTGGTACTGATCCTGAAGTCTACTTGGAATGGGAAAGAAACATGGAGAAGCTCTTTGACTTCAAGGACTTGGAGGACGAGGAGAGGTGCAAATATGCAATCCTAAAGCTAAGCAAGGGGGCTTCCCTTTGGTATGAAGGGCTTAAGGTACAACTCACCAGGGATGGAAAGGGTAAGATTTCTTCTTGGGAGTCCTTAAAACGTAAGCTACGTAAGAGGTATGTTCCAACTACACATAAGTTATCCTTATACAAAAAGATTGCTAATCTCGTACAAGGAAAAATGAGTGTTAGTGAATACATTGAAGAGTTTGAGAACTTGGTACTAATGGGGGAAGTAGAAGAAAATGAAGAGATAAAAATGGCTAGGTTCTTACGTGGGTTAAATCGTAGTATTGCTAATACGGTTGATTTATGTCCTTATTCTGATTTTGATACGTTTTGTGGTTTATGCGTAAAAATTGAGGCTCAAGGGAAAGCTAAGTATGAGAATGAATCTAGTAGGAGTCATACTTGGCCACGAGGTGAGGGGAGTAACAAGACCAATTCCGTTAACACTAATCAACCCCTTGTCATTAAGAGTAACCCGACTCAACCCACAAACAAGACACCCACTGAAACTAGTTTGTCCAAAGTACGTTGCTTTAAGTGTCAAGGCTTTGGTCACTACAAAAATGCGTGTCCTAATAAGAGAGTCGTTACCTTAAGAGAAGTCATGTCTTTTAGAGAGGAGATGTGGGAGGAGGAACAACGTATAGGGGCTGTGTTTAACGAGGAGGAGGAAGAAGAGGAGGAAGAAAGAGAGGACTATGAACCCCCAACGTATGATACTATTTTGGTACTACTTACACTTCATGCCAACCCCATCCCACACAACACCGAGCAAAGGGATCAACTATTCCACACTAAGTGTCAAGTTAATAACAAATGGTGTAGCTTGATCATTGATGGAGGTAGTTGCACAAATGTTGCCTCTACTGAAATGGTAACTAAGTTAGGCCTAACCACCACTAATCACCCTAGACCGTATGCATTACATTGGTTGGATGATGGTAACAAAGTAAGAGTCACAAAGCAAGTTAGGGTAGGTTTAACCATGGGGTCTTATGTCGATGAAATTCTATGTGATGTCATTCCTATGGATGCGTGTCATATACTCTTGGGACGTCCTTGGCAGTTTGATAGGGATGTAGTACACCATGGGAGGAAAAATGAATATGAGTTAAGGGATAAAGGAAAGAAAATCGTTCTAAAACCCATGACTCCCCAAGCTGTTAGAGCTATGGCAGCCAACAAAACTAAGAAGCCTAACCTTACCATATTTGCTAGTGAGAGTGAAGTAGAACAGGCTTTACAAGGAGAGGAACGTGTCTTTGTCATGGTGGCTAGAGAGGAACCCTTAGTAGTTGAGAATGCGCTTGGAGGGAAGCCATTTGAGGAGTTGTTACACGAATTTGAGGATGTCTTCCCCGAGGAATTACCGGTTGGTTTACCACCTATTAGAGGTATAGAACATCAAATCGACCTCATTCCAGGAGCAGCCTTACCCAATAAGGCAGCCTATAGGTGTAATCCAGAGGAGACTAAGGAATTGCAAAGACAAATTGATGAGTTAATGAGTCGAGGTAATGTACGTGAAAGCCTTAGTCCTTGTGCTGTTCCGGTCCTCTTAGTACCTAAGATAGATGGGACTTGGAGAATGTGTGTGGATAGTAGGGCCGTTAACAACATTACCATCAAATATAGATTTCCTATTCCAAGGTTGGATGATATGTTGGACGAGCTTCATGGGGCTGTGATCTTCTCCAAAATTGACCTAAGAAGTGGGTACCATCAAATCATAATGAGAGAAGGAGATGAGTGGAAAACAGCCTTCAAGACCAAACATGGACTCTATGAATGGATGGTCATGCCATTTGGTCTGACAAACGCTCCAAGCACATTCATGAGGCTAATGAACGAAATACTCAAGGCCTATTTAGGTCGATTCATTGTGGTTTACTTGGATGATATTCTTGTTTATAGCAGGTCTTTGGAGGAGCATATGGAGCACTTAAGGCTACTATTTACAACACTTCGCAAGCAACAACTCTTTGGCAAGAAGGAGAAGTGTTCTTTCTTTGTGGAAAGTGTAGTGTTCCTTGGCTACGTAGTGTCCAAAGATGGAGTGTCCGTTGATCAAACCAAAGTGGAATCCATCCGTACTTGGCCAATTCCTTCCACCATTACAGAAGTAAGATCATTCCATGGTTTGGCTTCCTTTTACCGAAGGTTCATCAAGGACTTTAGTACTATCACAAGTCCTATCACCGAATGTTTGAAGAAAGGTGCGTTTGTTTGGTCCAAAGCTGCCCAAGAAGCTTTTGAAGTCATCAAGGAGAAGTTGTGTTCCGCTCCTATCCTAGCTCTTCCTGATTTCTCTCAACCATTTGAGGTTGAATGTGACGCTAGTGGAGTAGGAATTGGTGTTGTTCTCGTGCAAAATAGGCGCCCCATTGCCTACTTTTCAGAAAAACTCAATGGAGCAAGGCTAAACTATTGCACCTACGACAAGGAATTCTATGCCATAGTAAGAGCTCTTGATCATTGGAGTCATTATCTTCGTACTAACCATTTTATTCTCCATTCAGATCATGAGTCCCTAAAGTACATCAATGGCCAACAAAAGCTAAGTCCAAGGCATGCCAAGGGGGTGGAATTCTTGCAATCCTTTCACTTCTCTTCAAAGTACAAAGATGGTAAAAGTAACGTGGTGGCTGATGCACTATCCCGCCGCTACACTCTATTATCTACTTTGGATGTTAGATTGCTCGGATTTGAAACTCTCAAGGATTACTACAACAATGATGCTGATTTTGGTGAAACTTTCACCAAGTGCAAGGAAGGAGCCTTTGACGAGTTTGTTTTGCAGGAAGGATTTCTTTTCAAAGGAAATCGACTTTGTGTACCCAAGCATCCCATTAGAGAATTGCTGGTTAGAGAAGCTCATGGGGGAGGATTAGCAGGTCATTTTGCCATCACAAGAACCTTGGAGGTCTTAATGGAACACTTCTTTTGGCCAAAGATGCAAGGGAGTGTCCAACATGTAGTAAGCAAGTGTGTGACTTGCCAATTTGCCAAAAGTTCTTTCAAACCAGGAGTCTACATGCCCTTACCCACTCCTAATAGACCGTGGGAAGATGTGTCCATGGATTTCATTGTGGCCTTGCCAAGAACAGCTAGGGGGAAGGATGCTATCATGGTGGTGGTAGATCGGTTTTCAAAAATGGCTCACTTCATTGCTTGTCACAAAACAGATGATGCTAGCAATGTAGCTGACTTGTACTTCAAAGAGGTGGTACGTCTCCATGGAGTACCTAAGTCCATTGTTTCGGATCGTGATTCAATGTTCCTTAGTTATTTTTGGAACACATTATGGAGGAAGGTGGGAACCAAGCTCTTATTTAGCACTTCTCATCATCCACAAAAAGATGGACAAACCGAAGTTACCAATCGCACTTTGGGCACGTTGTTAAGGGGCCTTGTGAGCAAGACTCAAAAGGATTGGGATGTCAAGCTTGCCCACGCTGAATTTGCTTACAATCGTTCTCCTACTTATGCTACCTCTCACTCTCCTTTTGAGGCCGTGTATGGAATCAATCCTTACATGCCCTTGGACCTGATTCCTCTACCTAAGGATGAGTTAGTCCACAAAGATGCGGAGTCAAAACTTAAGGCTATGATAAAACTCCACGAGCAAATTCGAGAAAGGATCAAGGAGGTAAATGAAGCATACAAAAGAAGGTCCAACAAAAACAGGAAACCAAGACTTTTTCAAGAAGGTGACTTAGTTTGGGTTCACTTGAGAAAAGAGAGGTTTCCAAGCAAAAGGAAGAATAATTTGATGCCACGGGCAGAAGGTCCATACAAGATCATATCAAAGGTGAACGACAATGCTTACAAAGTAGAATTGCCGGATGAGTATGGAGTTCATGCCACGTTCAATGTGGGAGATCTTTCTCCTTATCTTGATGATGATGGCATTTCAGAATTGAGGATAATTCCTTTTCAAGGGGGAGGAGATGATCCGAATGAGGATACAACTAAAGAATTCAATGAAGTCACACTAGCTCCTAATGGTCCTAGTCCAGCCAGATTAGCACCTCCTACTAGCCTAGTAGTGTGCCTCCTTCAATCAGTAAGCTAGCTCGTGTGTGGGTCGAATAAAGGAGCAAATAGTCAAGGTCATATGAAGGCATTAACTTGGGTTCACACTCATTCAGCATGGGGAGTGCACCGGAGTTAAGAGGATGATTGTGGGCTGATTGTGTTCACATGGGTGCCGCGTCTAAATGCTTCTTGTTAGCTTTGTTTTTAGCTCCTAAGCTTTGTTATCATCACCATTAGAACTTTGTTTGTATCACCCTTGACCAGCCTGGTTAAGGGACGTTTTGTAGGCTATAAATAGCCATCAACTTGAATGAATAAGACACACAATATTCATAACACAAAAACTGAGTAAAGCATTGCTTTTCTTTTACGTCCTTGTTGCTTACAAGACAAAGGCTAGAGTTAGTCGCGTTACAAGCTCTAAACTCGCTACTTCAATCGAGTGTTTGATTTAGCACCCGCTTGTTGAAGTATAGGTCTACTTTACTAAGCATACTATCCCTTGGTTCCGGTTCTATCATCCTCACAAACTATCCTTACAAGCTGTTTTGTTGCTTTTGTTTACGTTCATTTCAGAATACTATCAACCTTCACGTTTTTGTTTCAAAGTTCATATTAACTCACATCATGTATTAGCATATTTATCACCCAAAATAATCGTGTATACTTCAGGTATACAATTTCTTTTATGGCATTTTGGGAACTTGGATTTGGATTTGAAATCCGGATTTGAAATATTTCGTGCATTTGGAAACCGTGACTGATCTATAGCTCGCTACACCACAAGGAGGGTGAATCTGTCTATAGTGAAATCATAAATTTCAATGTATAAACATCTAATAAGATAAGTAATCAAGCTGATATATCATCGTATACATCATCATAACACAATGATCGAATCATTATTTATATTTCATGAACCTCTAATTGATGTATTTCATATTCAAAACAAGTCTCTGAACTTCAATTTCAGTTTGGGATCAACATTACTTGTTTGTTTTTACCAGCTTATCCTTATCAATCTCCCCCTAAGATGGTAAAAAATATCATTACTTGATAGATTTAAAGGGCAATATCCACCTTAGAATTCATCTAATATTTCATAGATTTTATCAACTGATTCTCTTCATAATATATTGATTCTCTTCAGTAAAATAATATATTTGGGAGCTCAATTTAACGCAGTTGGTTTTCCACGTGCTGAATTAAAATTGCCCATTAGGGAGATGACCATGTTCACATAATATTTACATTGTAAACTTTGATTACATGAACTACTCGTAAAATTCTCTGTGACTATAGGTCACATAATTAAAACCTTAAAGGTCAACCGGATATGGACGTTCATTTCCATTATCCAACTACGAGTAGTATTTAGATCTCCAATATTTCGCATACTCAATCTCAGTGTATTGTCTTGCCTTAAATATAATTTTAATGGTACACTGGAGAGTTTGATCAGCACGCCATTAAATTCTTTCAAGATAAATGTCGGGTTTATCAAAACAGGTGTAAGAAGAACCCAGATGGCCTCAATTTGTAACATTTTCAATATTTTCGTGTCAATTTTACTAGTTGATCGATTCTCATCCTGCTAAACTTCTGTTTAGCTACATTCAATCATATGTGCACACTAATTTTATTTAGTCATATGACCATAGAAAATGATAGTGACATGACACAAATGGTGTATAATACAATAGGCAAGACCCGTCAATATTCCTTTCCGGAATATGACTATATATATATTACTCTTAGAATAATTCAATTCCATGTGATAATAATAACTGTAAATTGATCATTAATCAACTGATCATTTCTTTTACCATATAAATACATGGTCGCATAATCACATTGCCTTCACAAGATATTGTGATCTTTACTATACCATTTCCGGTAAATTATTTGAGTTTTTAAATAAAATATTTACCTCCTTGTACTTATTCAGTGTCGGTGACATAATTTTGATCACTTAATCAATATTTTATTCGATGCCATATCCATGTCACGAAATAATGATCGTTAATCGAATCTTTTATTCATGTCATATCCGTTACCAGGAAAAATGACTATTAATCAACTATACGAGACTCATGATTTTAATATCGCATTAATTTGCTCAACCATGACACGCGGATACGAGACATCACGCATAATTTCTTTGAGCCATTTTCAAAATAATGTGTCTTTACGACTACATAATTTGTATGAAAATAAAATATACGAGTATTACATCATGAAAATATGATAATACCATTCGCTTTAGGAAATGGTTTATATTATTTTGATACAAATATCAACTGTTAAGAGTATCTCATACTTTGCAAACATCCATGAATACACATCAAGTTTATTCTTAATTTTGATACTCCAAATAATATTCATTGTACGCAAAGTGAAAATTTGTATAACACCGTGAACTACATGTCACGGTTTCAATATTGGTCAACACTATGAATTTCTCGTCATAGGTTCAGTATATGTAAACATTATGAATTTCGGGTCATGGTGTGCGTGTCAAAATTCCAACTCGTATATAATTTGTGTTCCTCTCATATCGAAATTTCGCGTATATGAGGGTCACATGAATCTTCATGAGATATTTACTTTCATCAATTAACAAATTTGAGTCAATTAACTCACATCATAAGGCTCAATTAAGGCAGCAATATCAGGCTTAACACTATGTCATGATCTCGGCCAGCTCTTCGGGCACAGTCTTATCAGATGTCATGTTCATTTCATGGAATGGACTCAACCAATTGAAATAAATTCTTCGTCTTTCAATATTAATTATATTATTCTGTTCAACTTCGGGTGAACATGGAATTAATCCAGAGGATTTCTCATGACCAATCTTCACGATATCTTGACAATAATAAGTGATATTAAACACGATACAATTTCATGTATTTCTCTCCCAAATAATTTTAATTTCAATTTGAAATTGATATGAAAATGGTACAATTTCATGTACTTTACTCACAAATTTTTATCAATTTCAACTTTAAAATGATACTTATCTCAGTACAATTTCATGTAAGTACTCACACGGAGTATATTTTTCACAATACGATGCCTTTGAGGCTACTTTATTTCCGTGATATCATGTTTTTTTTTGGACAGCTGTATTGATCCGAATGAGGATACAACTAAAGAATTCAATGAAGTCACACTAGCTCCTAATGGTCCTAGTCCATCCACATTAGCACCTCCTACTAGCCTAGTAGTGTGCCCCCTTCAATCAGTAAGCTAGCTCGTGTGTGGGTCGAATAAAGGAGCAAATAGTCAAGGTCATATGAAGGCATTAACTTGGGTTCACACTCATTCAGCATGGGGAGTGCACCGGAGTTAAGAGGATGATTGTGGGCTGATTGTGTTCACATGGGTGCCGCGTCTAAATGCTTCTTGTTAGCTTTGTTTTTAGCTCCTAAGCTTTGTTATCATCACCATTAGAACTTTGTTTGTATCACCCTTGACCAGCCTGGTTAAGGGACGTTTTGTAGGCTATAAATAGCCATCAACTTGAATGAATAAGACACACAATATTCATAACACAAAAACTGAGTAAAGCATTGCTTTTCTTTTACGTCCTTGTTGCTTACAAGACAAAGTCTAGAGTTAGTCGCGTTACAAGCTCTAAACTCGCTACTTCAATCGAGTGTTTGATTTAGCACCCGCTTGTTGAAGTATAGGTCTACTTTACTAAGCATACTATCCCTTGGTTCCGGTTCTATCATCCTCACAAACTATCCTTACAAGCTGTTTTGTTGCTTTTGTTTACGTTCATTTCAGAATACTATCAACCTTCACGTTTTTGTTTCAAAGTTCATATTAACTCACATCATGTATTAGCATATTTATCACCCAAAATAATCGTGTATACTTCAGGTATACAATTTCTTTTATGGCATTTTGGGAACTTGGATTTGGATTTGAAATCCGGATTTGAAATATTTCGTGCATTTGGAAACCGTGACTGATCTATAGCTCGCTACACCACAAGGAGGGTGAATCTGTCTATAGTGAAATCATAAATTTCAATGTATAAACATCTAATAAGATAAGTAATCAAGCTGATATATCATCGTATACATCATCATAACACAATGATCGAATCATTATTTATATTTCATGAACCTCTAATTGATGTATTTCATATTCAAAACAAGTCTCTGAACTTCAATTTCAGTTTGGGATCAACATTACTTGTTTGTTTTTACCAGCTTATCCTTATCAATCTCCCCCTAAGATGGTAAAAAATATCATTACTTGATAGATTTAAAGGGCAATATCCACCTTAGAATTTATCTAATATTTCATAGATTTTATCAACTGATTCTCTTCATAATATATTGATTCTCTTCAGTAAAATAATATATTTGGGAGCTCAATTTAACGCAGTTGGTTTTCCACGTGCTGAATTAAAATTGCCCATTCGGGAGATCACCATGTTCACATAATATTTACATTGTAAACTTTGATTACATGAACTACTCGTAAAATTCTCTGTGACTATAGGTCACGTAATTAAAACCTTAAAGGTCAACCGGATATGGACGTTCATTTTCATTATCCAACTACGAGTAGTATTTAGATCTCCAATATTTCGCATACTCAATCTCAGTGTATTGTCTTGCCTTAAATATAATTTTAATGGTACACTGGAGAGTTTGATCAGCACGCCATTAAATTCTTTCAAGATGAATGTCGGGTTTATCAAAACAGCTGTAAGAAGAACCCAGATGGCCTCAATTTGTAACATTTTCAATATTTTCGTGTCAATTTTACTAGTTGATCGATTCTCATCCTGCTAAACTTCTGTTTAGCTACATTCAATCATATGTGCACACTAATTTTATTTAGTCATATGACCATAGAAAATGATAGTGACATGACACAAATGGTGTATAATACAATAGGCAAGACCCGTCAATATTCCTTTCCGGAATATGACTATATATATATTACTCTTAGAATAATTCAATTCCATGTGATAATAATAACTGTAAATTGATCATTAATCAACTGATCATTTCTTTTACCATATAAATACATGGTCGCATAATCACATTGCCTTCACAAGATATTGTGATCTTTACTATACCATTTCCGGTAAATTATTTGAGTTTTTAAATAAAATATTTACCTAATTGTACTTATTCAGTGTCGGTGACATAATTTTGATCACTTAATCAATATTTTATTCGATGCCATATCCATGTCACGAAATAATGATCGTTAATCGAATCTTTTATTCATGTCATATCCGTTACCAGGAAAAATGACTATTAATCAACTATACGAGACTCATGATTTTAATATCGCATTAATTTGCTCAACCATGACACGCGGATACGAGACATCACGCATAATTTCTTTGAGCCATTTTCAAAATAATGTGTCTTTACGACTACATAATTTGTATGAAAATAAAATATACGAGTATTACATCATGAAAATATGATAATACCATTCGCTTTAGGAAATGGTTTATATTATTTTGATACAAATATCAACTGTTAAGAGTATCTCATACTTTGCAAACATCCATGAATACACATCAAGTTTATTCTTAATTTTGATACTCCAAATAATATTCATTGTACGCAAAGTGAAAATTTGTATAACACCGTGAACTACATGTCACGGTTTCAATATTGGTCAACACTATGAATTTCTCGTCATAGGTTCAGTATATGTAAACATTATGAATTTCGGGTCATGGTGTGCGTGTCAAAATTCCAACTCGTATATAATTTGTGTTCCTCTCATATCGAAATTTCGCGTATATGAGGGTCACATGAATCTTCATGAGATATTTACTTTCATCAATTAACAAATTTGAGTCAATTAACTCACATCATAAGGCTCAATTAAGGCAGCAATATCAGGCTTAACACTATGTCATGATCTCGGCCAGCTCTTCGGGCACAGTCTTATCAGATGTCATGTTCATTTCATGGAATGGACTCAACCAATTGAAATAAATTCTTCGTCTTTCAATATTAATTATATTATTCTGTTCAACTTCGGGTGAACATGGAATTAATCCAGAGGATTTCTCATGACCAATCTTCACGATATCTTGACAATAATAAGTGATATTAAACACGATACAATTTCATGTATTTCTCTCCCAAATAATTTTAATTTCAATTTGAAATTGATATGAAAATGGTACAATTTCATGTACTTACTCACAAATTTTTATCAATTTCAACTTTAAAATGATACTTATCTCAGTACAATTTCATGTAAGTACTCACACGGAGTATATTTTTCACAATACGATGCCTTTGAGGCTACTTTATTTCCGTGATATCATGTTTTTTTTTGGACAGCTGTATTGATCCGAATGAGGATACAACTAAAGAATTCAATGAAGTCACACTAGCTCCTAATGGTCCTAGTCCAGCCAGATTAGCACCTCCTACTAGCCTAGTAGTGTGCCTCCTTCAATCAGTAAGCTAGCTCGTGTGTGGGTCGAATAAAGGAGCAAATAGTCAAGGTCATATGAAGGCATTAACTTGGGTTCACACTCATTCAGCATGGGGAGTGCACCGGAGTTAAGAGGATGATTGTGGGCTGATTGTGTTCACATGGGTGCCGCGTCTAAATGCTTCTTGTTAGCTTTGTTTTTAGCTCCTAAGCTTTGTTATCATCACCATTAGAACTTTGTTTGTATCACCCTTGACCAGCCTGGTTAAGGGACGTTTTGTAGGCTATAAATAGCCATCAACTTGAATGAATAAGACACACAATATTCATAACACAAAAACTGAGTAAAGCATTGCTTTTCTTTTACGTCCTTGTTGCTTACAAGACAAAGGCTAGAGTTAGTCGCGTTACAAGCTCTAAACTCGCTACTTCAATCGAGTGTTTGATTTAGCACCCGCTTGTTGAAGTATAGGTCTACTTTACTAAGCATACTATCCCTTGGTTCCGGTTCTATCATCCTCACAAACTATCCTTACAAGCTGTTTTGTTGCTTTTGTTTACGTTCATTTCAGAATACTATCAACCTTCACGTTTTTGTTTCAAAGTTCATATTAACTCACATCATGTATTAGCATATTTATCACCCAAAATAATCGTGTATACTTCAGGTATACAATTTCTTTTATGGCATTTTGGGAACTTGGATTTGGATTTGAAATCCGGATTTGAAATATTTCGTGCATTTGGAAACCGTGACTGATCTATAGCTCGCTACACCACAAGGAGGGTGAATCTGTCTATAGTGAAATCATAAATTTCAATGTATAAACATCTAATAAGATAAGTAATCAAGCTGATATATCATCGTATACATCATCATAACACAATGATCGAATCATTATTTATATTTCATGAACCTCTAATTGATGTATTTCATATTCAAAACAAGTCTCTGAACTTCAATTTCAGTTTGGGATCAACATTACTTGTTTGTTTTTACCAGCTTATCCTTATCAATCTCCCCCTAAGATGGTAAAAAATATCATTACTTGATAGATTTAAAGGGCAATATCCACCTTAGAATTCATCTAATATTTCATAGATTTTATCAACTGATTCTCTTCATAATATATTGATTCTCTTCAGTAAAATAATATATTTGGGAGCTCAATTTAACGCAGTTGGTTTTCCACGTGCTGAATTAAAATTGCCCATTCGGGAGATCACCATGTTCACATAATATTTACATTGTAAACTTTGATTACATGAACTACTCGTAAAATTCTCTGTGACTATAGGTCACGTAATTAAAACCTTAAAGGTCAACCGGATATGGACGTTCATTTTCATTATCCAACTACGAGTAGTATTTAGATCTCCAATATTTCGCATACTCAATCTCAGTGTATTGTCTTGCCTTAAATATAATTTTAATGGTACACTGGAGAGTTTGATCAGCACGCCATTAAATTCTTTCAAGATGAATGTCGGGTTTATCAAAACAGCTGTAAGAAGAACCCAGATGGCCTCAATTTGTAACATTTTCAATATTTTCGTGTCAATTTTACTAGTTGATCGATTCTCATCCTGCTAAACTTCTGTTTAGCTACATTCAATCATATGTGCACACTAATTTTATTTAGTCATATGACCATAGAAAATGATAGTGACATGACACAAATGGTGTATAATACAATAGGCAAGACCCGTCAATATTCCTTTCCGGAATATGACTATATATATATTACTCTTAGAATAATTCAATTCCATGTGATAATAATAACTGTAAATTGATCATTAATCAACTGATCATTTCTTTTACCATATAAATACATGGTCGCATAATCACATTGCCTTCACAAGATATTGTGATCTTTACTATACCATTTCCGGTAAATTATTTGAGTTTTTAAATAAAATATTTACCTCCTTGTACTTATTCAGTGTCGGTGACATAATTTTGATCACTTAATCAATATTTTATTCGATGCCATATCCATGTCACGAAATAATGATCGTTAATCGAATCTTTTATTCATGTCATATCCGTTACCAGGAAAAATGACTATTAATCAACTATACGAGACTCATGATTTTAATATCGCATTAATTTGCTCAACCATGACACGCGGATACGAGACATCACGCATAATTTCTTTGAGCCATTTTCAAAATAATGTGTCTTTACGACTACATAATTTGTATGAAAATAAAATATACGAGTATTACATCATGAAAATATGATAATACCATTCGCTTCAGGAAATGGTTTATATTATTTTGATACAAATATCAACTGTTAAGAGTATCTCATACTTTGCAAACATCCATGAATACACATCAAGTTTATTCTTAATTTTGATACTCCAAATAATATTCATTGTACGCAAAGTGAAAATTTGTATAACACCGTGAACTACATGTTACGGTTTCAATATTGGTCAACACTATGAATTTCTCGTCATAGGTTCAGTATATGTAAACATTATGAATTTCAGGTCATGGTGTGCGTGTCAAAATTCCAACTCGTATATAATTTGTCTTCCTCTCATATCGAAATTTCGCGTATATGAGGGTCACATGAATCTTCATGAGATATTTACTTTCATCAATTAACGAATTTGAGTCAATTAACTCACATCATAAGGCTCAATTAAGGCCGCAATATCAGGCTTAACACTATGTCATGATCTCGGCCTGCTCTTCGGGCACAGTCTTATCAGATGTCATGTTCATTTCATGGAATGGACTCAACCAATTGAAATAAATTCTTCGTCTTTCAATATTAATTATATTATTCTGTTCAACTTCGGGTGAACATGGAATTAATCCAGAGGATTTCTCATGACCTCTCTTCACGATATCTTGACAATAATAAGTGATATTAAACACGGTACAATTTCATGTATTTCTCTCTCAAATAATTTTAATTTCAATTTGAAATTGATATGAAAATGGTACAATTTCATGTACTTTACTCACAAATTTTTATCAATTTCAACTTTAAAATGATACTTATCTCAGTACAATTTCATGTAAGTACTCACACGAAGTATATTTTTCACAATACGATGCTTTTGAGGCTACTTTATTTCCGTGATATCATGTTTTTTTTGGGACAGCTGTATTAGCATATTTATCACCCAAAATAATCGTGTATACTTCAGGTATACAATTTCTTTTAATGGCATGTTTGGGAACTTGGATTTGGATTTGAAATCCGGATTTGAAATATTTCATGCATTTGGAAACCATGGGATTTGGATTTGAAATTTTACTCAAATCCAACCTTGTTCAAATTTGGTTTTCTCAAATCCCTAGTATAGGATAGTCATTTCAAATCCGTCAGTTGTCGTTTGTTTGTTTTTTCGCATAATCTTGTCGATCGTAATATTTGTTTTTTCTCGTATTTGAACATATTATATGTTTTTAATGAAAAATTTTAAAAAATAAAAATGAGTGACCTTGACCCGACTTCTCCCGCCCGAAATCCAAATCCAAATCCAAGGGTACCCAAACACCATTTTGGATTTGGATTTAGATTTGAATTCTAGAAATTCAAATACAGGAATTGAATTCTTGATATTCAAATCAATTCCGAGTATCCAAACGTAACCTTATGGAACATATGTCCAAAATATTTGTTACCATACAGGATAACATTATTTTCACTGCTCATAATTGAAAATTAAATATTTTTGGAACTTCAGGTCCAAAATTATATGAGCATTCATCATATGGATATTAACATTGAAATTGATCCATAAATATATATATGCAGTCTACGTGACTGAATTAAATAAAACATCTTTTATAAAAAAAGGTTGAAGGATAGAAAAACATCGCATCCTCCTATGAATTTCTCGTATATTGGATTATAGCCTCCAAAAATAGATACAATCATATACACGGTCTATAAGACCGATTTATCATACCTATTCTATTAAAAGAAAAAAAATCATAACTTTGACCTTTTCCTCTTGATAATCTATCAAGATCATTATTATCAATAAGTTTTATCAAAACATTCGGGACAATAAATTAATAGTTCGGTCAAATTCGAAGGGAATCATTGAAATACTGCACAAACCATCAAGAAACTAGGAGTTTGTATATGCTCCCATAGTCTAGTGTTTGATAGAGAAAAAAAATAAATAAAAAAATAAATAAATACTCTGTGACATGCATACACTGCACATGGATGAATTACCAAACATATTCACATGAGGATCAATGCGTATGAATTTTACCAAACATATTCATAGGAGGATCAAGTGCGTATGAATTTGAAATTCATGCATAGGGCATAAACCATACTCCGTATGAATTACGGAGATATGTATAATAATGAATCATGCGAATTACTTACATCAACGAATCAAGGATGCCTCTGTAGACACCCGCGTTTTGACTGCCAGGTGTCTATGGTAGTTTCCAAAAAACACCCGATGATGATCGGAAGCTAACGTGCTCTAACGCGCTCGGATACGGGCTCGAAATCAATAACGTCAGGCATGGGCTTTTAACAGGATACAAATCTCACGAAACTGACCTCAAATCCAGGCCCAGTGAGTCGTTCCGAGTAAAATGGGACTAATTTGGGCCAAAACCGACACCAAAAATAAAAACCGTCTTTTAGCGACCGGGTCAAAACCCGGTCAAAGAGGAATCCGACACACAAAAACAACCTGGTGCATTTCTAGAAACTTGCGCCAAATAACAAATTCAAAAAATCAAAAAAGGTCAACTCCTTCCCTATTTAGGCTCGTCAACCTTATCCACTCGTTCGAGTGGATTGACCCACTCGGTCGAGTGGAGCCTCAAAAACCGGACCAGATTCATCTTCAAGGGTACTCGACCGAGTGCACTAGGGCCACTCGATCGAGTGACCCTAGGTCGTGGGGTTTTTCTATAAATACCCCATCAACCCACAACATTCAACAACTTTTCCATCATCATTTCAGCCAACTTTACACATCAAAACACCCTACATTTCCAACCCTAAGTCCCCCATCATAATACACTACAACCCTAAGCAAATCCATACAAAAACCGAGCCATACATACACACCATCAACTCTTCCTACGTATCTCGAAGTTCCCGCGCCATTGCCACCATTTGACGAACCGTATCCCGAGAAGCAAGAGCATGTAGGTTGAGGGTGTGACATTCAACACCGACATCTCCTTTCTCTTTTATTTTCGTTCTTTTCATTCATGTTTATGTATTAGTATCATAATTAATCGATAGTAACGACATGAACATTAACACTAACTTTTTATTTTTCGCATTTCATTTATCGCATCTAATCGCTAACATCATTTATTTATTTTTTCTTTTTTTCGTCATATTAACATTATATACCGTATATATATAATAGTATGTAAAACTCGGATCCGAACACGTTTGACTACGATAACCATTTTAAGGTCCGTTTAATCCCTTTATGAGCAACGACGGAGGTGGCATCATTTCGAGGAGCACCGCCCCATTGTACTCAAGGGCGTAACGCGATCATGGTCATTCGTAGTTGAACGTGTATGGATCCATTTCTAAGATTGGTACGAAACCCGTTGACACGAAAACCGACATTACATAATCCGTAAGGATTAATATCGATGTCGTGACGTAGAGGGACACAATTTCGTCACTAATCCAAATCTTTCAACCTAATGACAACATTTTTCATAAAATTCCGATAACGGTATTATAGTCGTATAAGTACACGATTATAGTACCGGAGGCCGAGTTAAATTTAAATCGTGCGATATTTTTATTTAACTCGGCCAACCATCGATTTAAAACAAATAAAATAAAACGAGTCATAACTCGTACAGGTGCCACTCGACCGAGTACATAAGCTACTCGATCGAGTAGCACCCCAAATCCTGGGCAGTACCCTCCTCGAGGACACACTCGACCGAGTCAGACCATGACTCGATCGAGTAGGTCCTGTAGCCCATAAAATCGAGAGCTCCTTTTTATCATCCGAGCCTCGTCTTTTAAAAACCGACTTAGTCGTCACGTGTAAAGTCAATCACGTGATTTCTTTCAAAACTCATGCATATCATTTAACTTACGGTCTAGTTTATATACGGATCCGTTTCTAATTATTGGCTATCATTTTAGTTATATATTCCGATTATTCTATATTATTGCTCGTTGTATTGTGAATTCCGGGTTGTATTCCGCCCGTGTAACTTGTAACCGATTTATTTTTGTTTTGCTTTATTTATTTGCGTTTTACCGTTTATAAATGAACCCTCGCATGCTAAATCACCTCGACAATAACTTTGATGGATTAAATTGACGTAGCTCACATTTAATTCGCATGCTTAGCTAAAAACGCTGTTTGCATATCATTTCACCAGATTACTAACGCGCATATTAAAAAGTCAAACGATGTCTTAGTAGAGGCCGCTAAGTGCAGGCGGGGTTGGGTGTCCTTAGTGGGCTTCCTAACACGTACCCTCACCCCTTACTCAGAACCTCGGTTTCCGGATGCCCGAAACCGTTGGCGCACGAGAGTCATTCAATACACGATAACCAGTAGTGACGGTATCGGTATCGCAATGCAAAGGGACGAGCCCAATAAACTCTGAAATCGAAGTGGGCCATACTTCGTGTATGGCCCATGACGACATAGAGTGGGTTCGAACGGGTCCGAACTCCCACAAAGTTCGGTGGCGACTCCATTTCGACTTAAATTTCAATTCGATCCATTCTCATATGGAGATGCATTCGCCTACCCAAACTCGCGCGTGGACGCGTCGGGGTGGACCTACGTCATGTTCACAATTTGGCGACTCCGCTGGGGATTAACTGATGCGTGACTTACCATGGGCATCCTCAGGGTGAGACTCGAATAGAAATCGTTTGACTAGTACAATACGCGTTTTAGTTTTACGGTTCATGCATAACCCTATATTTTCCCGGGCCGGTACTGGTGACCGACGTCCCACTATACCACGATGTATTCCGACTTGGATACGTTAAAGGTGCTCATGGTCGATTCGTATGGGTTTCGCGGCATGTTCTAAGCTCAACTCGACTTAGGAAGTCCGTCCCGATTCTTGTCTAGGCTATGTGCATTGGTATAGACCCCATTTAGACCGACCGAGACTTAGTGTAAAGCATACATGGCGTCGTTATAATGCTGGCGTGACTATGTGCTACTTGGTTTCTGTGTCATTTTCAAAAAATCGTCATTTCAAAAAATGCATTTTTTTTCAAAAAAAAAAATCAAATTTAAAAAAAAAACCCCGGAAATCTACCGAATTTAGGGCTCTTGATTTTACTCAAAATAGTCTTTTTCTAGCCGGTATGCTGCCCATTTTCCAACTCAAAGAAACGCTCTTGAACATTCAAAACCATGGCCCGACATACTTTCTGATTTTCGAAAAAAAATCGGGCCCTCCCCGAGTCTTCTCGGAATTTTCAAAAATCACCCCTTTTCAAAACCTTCCTCTTCTTAGGACTTCCCGTTTTTAGCAGTGTCGGGTCGTGTCGTAAGCAGTCGAGGTCTTTAGCGTCGAAACTCCGTCGATCCTACATCACGAGTTTCCTCCCTACCCCGGTCCGCCTTATTAGACTAAGGCAAGGCCCACCTATGTAGGACATACTCCTATAAAGAAGGGCCCGTCTACACATTTGAGTCCAAAGTCTGGGGACGTCTCACGTGGACCTTCCTTCGAACAGGATTCGACCCACCCATCGAATCCCAAGGAAGGCCCGTAATCCATGAGTCACCCGTCTAAAAGTCTCTTTCAAGTCATTTTTTTAGTCTTTTCCCTGCTCGGGATGTACTATTTTCGTTCCAAGGTCCGGGTTCAGTTTCTGATTGCGCGGTGTTCTTACAGACAGGCCACCGTCCACCAGACACAGCCGCAAAATGGAAGCAGCTCTGAACAATCTGAAGGCCTCTGTGGATGCCATGGCCGCCAAACAAACCGACATTGATGCCCAACTGACAGAAATGAGGGCCGGTCAAGTGGCTATCGTTGCTCGCATGGCTGCAGTGGAGCATAGATCTCCTAATGCCGAGGTCACGGAACCTCTAGCTGAACTAGTTAGCGCGGTGCGCCGACTAGAGGAACAAGTTCACATGACTGGGAGTAACAATATCCATCGGGAGAACAGTCGTGATTATTCCCCGGTGAGTGACAAGCTGCCCGCAAACCTAAATCTCACGGGCTTACCCATGTTTGAAGGGACTGAAGACCCGTTGCTACATGTACGGGCCTTCAAGGAATTCATGGCTATCAAGGGAGTGGACTCTTCGATGTTAAAAAACCTCTTTGCTGCTGTAGACACCCACATTTTTACCACCAGGTGTCTATAGTAGTTTCCGCCAAACACCCGATGATGATCGGACGCAAACATGCTTTAATGGACTCGAATATGGGCTCGAAATCATGGACATTTGGTTTAGGCTTTTTACGGAGTACAAATCTTACAAAACCAACCTCAAATCCGGGCCCAGTAGGTCGTTTCGAGTCAAATAAGACTAATTTGGGTCGAATCCGGCACCAGGGGCAAAACCGTCTTTTAGAGACCGGGTCAAACCCGGTCAAAGATATTTTTTCCCGAGATACACGGACCAGCCATGACACCTCATCAGTTCGGTTAGGCTCATACACTACAAAAATCAGCTACGATCAATATTAAACAAATCCGTTTAAGGATAGAATTCGATCTCAAGTAGGAATTCTATCCGAAAACCAAATCGATTTACCGACCGAGCATCAAAATACTCGGCCAACCCCCCCTTCAGCCGAGATACTTGGCTTCCTCACCAAGAAATGGGACTCTCGTTCCTTTCAAACTCTTACGTTTCCTATCCAAACCAGTATTTCTTGTCACCTAAGCAAGAGTACTTCTCCTAGCTCCTATCAAGGACTTCACCTATAAATAGAACCCTCGGTCACAAAAATAGATCATCTACAATACATATATCAATTACACATCAATTATTCTCATCTACGACATACATCCAAAAAATAGCATCGAAATACCGTCAAAATCAACCCGACGAATCCGACCCCACAAGCCTGCCAAAACCCGTCACTTTACACGTCCAAATACACCACCCTAAACTAACCCACATTGTCTCGACGCTCCCGTGCCTAAGCCACTTCCCGACGAGCCTTATTCCGAGAAAACAAAGCATGTAGGTTGAGGGTGTAAATCAAACCCGATTCTCTTCTTTTCTCTTTCTCGTCCTTTTTTCCTTTTTTGCGTCGTGTCGTCGTCCTCTTCTAATTATGGGTCGTTGTCGCGTTTTTTTCTAATAAACGATATTTCACAAAATATTTTCATAAAACATTTTCTAAAAAAATCATTCTAACTATACGGTATCGATTTCATAATCGAATATCGAATACGACGAATATCGAAAATATAAATCGAGTATAAATTAATCCATATTTGTACGTGATTTATAAAAATTACAAATATTCGAAGATAAACGAGCCGGGACAACAGCCCACGCGAGTCGCGTCCTTCACAGGCGACTCGCGCAGGGGGCTGAAACCCGCGGCTTTTTTTGTGTGTTTTCGCTATTTTTTTTAACATCGTTTCTTTTAATTCTACAAAACGATTTTCTCAAAACCTTTTCTTTTCAACTTTTCTAAAATTATTCCGAATATTTGATATCGATTTCATAGTCGAATATCGAATATAATGAATATCGCTAAATTAAGTCGAGTACGAGTTACGCAATATTCATACGCGGTTTAAAAAAATTATCGATTTTTCAAAAAACCCGATCCCGAGGCAGCCCATCACGCGACCCGCCGGCATCCCAGGCGAGTCGCGCGACCCTCGGGAATAGCGACATAATTTCGTTCCTTTTTCTATTTTTCGAGCATCGTATTTACATCTTTATTCGATTTATTCGACCGTTACTAACTTGTTTGCTCGTGTTTGTAGCGATTTGTTTCTTTTCATCTTTTGTTTTATTAGACTAAAACGAATTTCACATGCTAAACATAACTTTGACGTTATTAGTTTAAGATGCATTAAACGACTTAGCAACCCATTTAATTTTTCTCACATGCTTAGGGAAAATAATCTTTGCATATCATCCAACCGTCGAATTAACGCGTGTACACCAAAAACGAACGATATCTTAGTAAAGGCCGCTAAGTGCGGGTGGGGTTGGGTGTTCTTAGTGAAATTCCCAACACGTACCCTCACCCCTTACTCAGAACCATGGTTTCCGGATGTCCGAATCCATTGGCAACGAGAGTCATTCAATACACGATATCCGATAATGTCGGTATCGGTATCATAATGCAAAGGGACGAACCCAATAAGCTCTGACATCGGAAATGGGCCGTATTTTGTATACGGCCCACTACGACATAGAGTGGGTTCGAACGGGCCCGAACTCCCACAAAGTTCGGTGCCGACTCCTACTTCGATTTAAATTTCAATTTGACCATCTCATATGGAGATTCATTCGCCTCCCCAAACCCGCGCGTGGCCGCGTCGGGGTGGACCTATGTCATGTCCACAATTTGGCGACTCCGCTGGGGATCAACTGATGAGTCACTTACCATCGGCATCCTCAGGGTGAGACTCGAAAAGAAATCATTCGAATAGTAATGTACACGTTTTAGTTCAATGGTTCATGCATAACCCAATCTTTCCCGGGCCGGTTACTTGTGACCGACGTCCCACTATACCACGGTGCGTTCCTAAATGGGCGCACTAAAGACTTCGATGGTGGAACTCGCATGGGTTTTACGGCAGGTTCTAAGACCAACTCGGCTTAGGAAGACCGTCCTGATTTGCGAGAAAGCTATCGTCGTTGGTATAGACCCTATTCGACCGACCGAGACTTAGACTAAGAGCATACATGGTGTCATTATACTGTTTCCATGACTACGTGCTACTTGATCTATTTATCGTCTTTTCAAAAACCGTCATTTTCAAAACTTGCATCTTTTCAAATCATCCATTTTCAAAACCCGGAAAGCTACCGAATTTAGGACTTATGATTTTGACTCAAAATAGTCTATTTTTAGCCTGTATGTCGTCCGAACTTTATCAAAACTTCCGAAAATTCCGGCCCGACGATATTTTCCGGTTTTCAAAAAAAAAATCGGGCCATCCAATCCAATTTTTATGGACTATCTTTCTAAAATCCAGATTTCCATTTTCAAAACCTTCTTCTTCTTAGGACTTCCCGTATTTAGCAGTGTGGGGTCTTGTCATAAGTTGTTAGAGTCCATAGCGTCGAAACTCCGTCGATCCTACATCGCGAGTTTCTACCCCATCCCAGTCCGCCTTATTTGACAAGGCACGGCCCACCTACGTAGGACAAACTCCTACAAAGGGAAGCCCATTTACACTTTAGGGTCCAAAGTCTGGGGAATAGCTCACACGTAGGTCTTTCTTCACACGGGACTAGGCCCATTTTGCCAAAATCCTAAGGAAAGCCCACCACCTACGAGTCACCCGTTTAGGAGTCGGTTTTCGGTCTTCTATCCGAGTCTAGTCTTTTTGTTCTTCTTGCTCGGGATGCACTCTTCGATCTGGGTGCCGATTCTGATTACACGGTGTTCTTACAGACATGCCACCTTTCACCCGAACCATGACTCAACAAGCCATAGACGCACTGACCGCCTCGTTGGCTAAGATCCAAGATCAACTGACACAGATGAGGGGAGACCAAATCGCCATCTTTACCCGGGTAAGCGCCATGGAGCAGGATAGGCCGAGGGCTGAAGATGAAACCAAGGGGCCATTAGCCGAGTTGACCAGCGCAGTCCTCAAGCTGCAGGAGCAGGTCCATTTGTCGACCCATAACTCGATCCATACGGAGAATGCTCGAACCTATTCCCCCCCTGACCGACCAACTGCCTGCCAATCTCAAATTGACAGGCCTCCCGATGTTCGACGGAACTGAAGACCCGGTATTACATATCCGGGCCTTCAAGGAGTTTATGGCCCTAAAGGGAGTCAAGTCAGACATGTTCAAGCATTTGTTTGCCTCTTCCCTCGAAAAGCACCCGAGAGCCTGGTTCTACAGGCTCGATTCCAAGAAATACAAGTCTTGGGATGACGTGGCGACGGAATTCGCTCGGAACTACGCCGACAACACAGAAATCCAGACCATGATGCGCACCCTGGAAGTAATGGCCCAGGAACCTAAGGAAGAATTTACGAAGTACCTTCAACGCTAGAGGGCTGAAAGCGTCAAACTGGTCGATAAGCCCAGTGAAAAAGTGCTGGTTGATGCCTTTGTCAAGAACCTCCTTCCTGCCTACCGGGTCCATCTCCGGTATGCCATCATACCTAGTTTCACGGTCCTAACTGAAATGGGGACGAGAATCGAAGATGATCTAAGGTTGAAAGCCTCACTAAGGCCTCCGCCAAGGGATACCAAGGGGCCAGCTCATCGACAAGCAAGTCCACATCTGCTGCTGCTACTCGTAGCATTTTTGACGAGGTAAATCTACTTGATACCCCGTCCAAGAAGAATATCACACCCCGGGTATTCACCGACATAGGCACCACCTATGCAAATGCCTTACAGAGGCTATCGTCAAAAGGCCTGATCACCCCGATAGGTCCAACACCTGAGCTCCCGGTCGAGCGTCGCACCAAGGCCTACGACATCCAGGCCTACTGCCAGTACCATCGTGACAAGGGACACGATACCGAGAAATGCTGGAAGCTAAAGCATCTTATCCAGGATCTCATCGAAAATGGGAAGATCCCTTTACCTGGAGGCAAGCCCAGCAACAAGGATAACCCGTTGGCCACTCACGCCATCTTCTGCGGGGAAGTCATGGACTGTTCACATCTCATTTCCCTGTTTGTCCCGCAAATAAACGGGATCTGGTCCGACGATGAAGACGACGTCTATCTCACCAAAGGGGAAGCTGTCCCCATCACGCCCGAGGAGATCTAGAAGGTTAAGTCCAAGGCCTTAGCCAGCAGTCACGCCCTCATCATCACCGAGCCACCTAGAGTGGAGGTCGCCCCGGAAGAGCCAACTACCGAAAAGGCTCTTGTAAAGCAGCTGAGCAAGACTCGAGTTGACCTCTCTATATGGCAACTCCTAGTTAGCTCAAAGGAACATCGAGAGGCACTCACTAAGGCCCTCGATCAAGTCAAAATCGACTCTACGGCTAGTCCAGCTGAAATGGTAGCCACGGTTTTGCCCCACCTAAAGGTGGAAAGCTAAAGAGAAAGGCCCACTAATTACCTTCTCCAACGTTGATCTACCGCCATTTGGGCCTGCCCACAACATGGCCCTCTACATCACGGTAATCTACCGTGGAAAGCACCTGCCCATGACCCTAATTGACGATGGGTCCGCAGTCAACGTCCTCCCTTTGAGGACCGCCAAAGCCCTAGGCATCACCGAGGCCGACTACATTCCTATAGCTCAAACCATTCAGGCTTTCGACGGAAGTCCAAAGTCAGCAGTCGGGGCCGTAAAACTTACTATCATAACAGGCCCGATAGAAAAAGAGCTGCAATTTCAAGTGATCGACGTGACTTCTTCCTTTAACCTTCTTTTAGGAATACCCTGGATCCACGCGACCAGGGCTGTATCCTTTACCTTGCATCGGAAAATCAAGCTACCTTTGCACGATACCGTCATCACTCTAGAAGCCACGCCTATGACTGTGGCTAACTGTAACACCTTGGGCCGCACCGATCTCTGGGGTTCGACTTCATAGGGGCCATCGAAGAAGAGTACCTTTTCCGACCCTACTTCACGGTTAGCATTGACCGAATGCTACAGAATCTGGGTTTTCTACCGGGGGCTACATCCAGGCCCAATCTCCCCGCAGGGAAAAGCCTCGAAGTTCTGGATAACGGGAGGACTCAAAACGGTATGGGTTACACCATAACCCCGGAAAATATGGGCCAAACCGGAGCCAGCAAAGTCATTTTTGTCACTCCAGTATTCGAACCCGTCCAGACAGGCCTATATCGGCCCAATACTACGCACCCTGGGACCCACTTGGCCCAGGACTGCAACTTCATACCAGATGACATCTTCGCTCTCATCCAGTCCGAAGATGCTAAAAATGCTGAGCCCGCACTGGGACTACTTTTCGGAGAAGAACTCGCGGCCCCAGCGCCGAAGGAAGAGCTGGTCAGTCTCATTCTCCGCAGCCGCACCTTTGATCCATCTAAGCTGATCTGGGATGTCGGATCCGGGACAGAAAAAAGAGCCTGAAGGAAGACCGTCAAATGGACTGACGGTCAAGGACGGACTTACAAGTTGATCATAGGGGAAGGAGAAATGCCTGAGTCTGAGTCTGAGTCCGAGTCGGAGTCCGAGTCAGAGTCTGAGATTGAGTCTAGTGAGTCCGGTGCTAGGGTCAGTCCTGTAACTCCCTCTCTCCCTTTAGCTACTCCTAGTGCCTTGGGGTCTGTCCCGGGCATTTTACCTATCCCGCCACTGACTAGCGATCAGATGGCAGCTCTTTTCGAGCTATTTTCCCAATTTATGAATAATAACAACCGTTCTGCTTACGACTTGTCTCATTTTCAAAATTTTCTTAATTTCAAAAATATTCTGTGCAATGACATTGAGAAACCCGGCGAACAGGTATCCTTACCTCCACATCTGATCGAGCAGCTAGAGCAAAGGTGTAGACACCCGCATTTTGACTTCCACGTGTCTATGGTAGTCTCCGAAAAACGCCCGATGATGATCGGACGCAAACGTGACTTGGTATACTCGGATTTGGACTCGAAACCAATAATATCCGACATGGACTTTTAGCGGAGTAAAAATCTCACAAAACAGACCTCAAATTCAGGCCCAGTGGGTCGTTCCGAGCAAAAAGAGACTAATTTGGGCCAAAACCGACACCAAAGATAAATCCCGTCTTTTGGCGACCGGGTCAAAACCCGGTCAAAGACGAAACCGTCTCATAAAACAGCCAAGTTCAGTTGGCGCACAAAATAAAATTCAAAAAGTCAATCACAACAACAAGATCAATTTTTTCCTTATTTATCTCACCCGTTTGACCCACTCGATCGAGTGGATTGACCCCACTCGGTCGAGTGGAGCCTTTTGAACCCGGGTTTGGCCCGTTTGCGAAGGCACTCGATCGAGTGCACTAGGGCCACTCGATCGAGTGCCCCTATGTCGAGGGATGAAGCCTATAAATACCGCTTCACCCCCCCATGCATTTATGAATTTTTTAGAACTTCTACCCTACATTTTCACCTACATTTTCAGCCACAACTTACCTACACCAAGCCTTAGAAACCCTAAGCCAAACACACCAATTCCGAGCCCCTTTGTCCCTCGCAAACCGGCGAAACATACACACATACCCATACACACCATAACTCGCATACATCCTCGATACTCCCGAGCACGTGCCGCTATTACGAGTCCATTTTCGAGGTCCTTACTAAGCATGTATGTTGAGGGTGTCCCAAACCCCATCTCGATCTCTTTTATCTAGTCTCATTTTCGCTTTATTTATCGTATTTTTGCATCATACTTATGATCGTAGTAACACTAACACTAGCATCGTTATACCTTTTTTTTCTTGCATTTTCATTTTCATATCATCTTTCATTACTAATATCGTTATTATACCGCGTATACGTAAACTAGTATCAAAATCCGGTTTTAAATCCGTTTGACTACGATGTTTGCCTAACATCCGTCTAATCCCTTTACGAGCAACAATGGAGGTGGAGCCCTTTCGAGGAGCCCCGCCCCAACGTACTCAAGGGCGTGACGCGATTGCAAACGGTCGTAGTTGAACGTATTTAATCCCATTTCCATAATTGGTACGAAACCCGTTGACACGAAAACCGACATCACGTAACCCGAAAGGGTTAGTTCCGATGTCGTGACGTAGAGGGATGCATTTCGTCACTAATTCAAAGTTTTCTAATATAACGATAAGCATTTTTCATAAACTCCGATAACGGTATTATAATCGTTCGTACACGATTATAGTACCGGAGGCCGAGTTAAATACAAATCGTGCGATATTTGTATTTGATTCGGCCAATCATCGATTTCAAGTCATAAAACGAAATGAATCATCATTCGTACAGGGTCTACTCGACCGAGTACATATGCTACTCGATCGAGTAGCACCCATAAAAGTGGTCAGTAGCCACGTTAAAGGTGCACTCGACCGAGTCACACCACAACTCGGTCGAGTGGGTCCTGTAACCCATAAAACCGAGGGGTTTGACCCACAATTCAAGCCCCGTACTTTTTATCGACTTTAGTCATCACGTGCAAAGACTATCACGTGACTATCCTATTTTCAAAACTATGCACATCACGACACGTAGAACGACTTTGACCACCTTTGACGTGATAAGTCGGGACAAGACTACGGGATATGAGATTGGGCTAGCAATATGCCACAGTCTCATATTTCCGTCCTTCGTTTAGTACACGACCTAATGTGTATTTAATCGGGGTTAGTCCATCTACATATTTCGCGGTCTAGTTTGCATACGGGTCCGTCCCTATCATTATATCGCGTTATTTTTTATTTCGTTTATTACTTTTATGTAATGTTGTATTGTGAATTCCGGGTTGTATTTCCGCCCGTGTAACTTGTACGTTATTTTATTACATTTCGAGTTTTATTTATTTACTTGCTTTATTGCTTTATAAATGAACCTCGCATGCTAAATCATTTCGACAAATAATAAGATGCATTAAATGACGTAGTTAACGCAAAACTCACATGTTTAGCTAAAACGTTGTTTGCATATCATTTAATCAATTTACTAGCGCGCGTACACGAACACGAACGGTGTCTTAGTAGAGGCCGCCATGTGCGGGCGGGGTTGGGTGTCCTTAGTGGGCTTCCCAACACGTACCCTCACCCCTTACTCAGAACCTTTGATTTCCGGATGTCCGAAACCCTTGGCGCACGAGAGTCATTTTATATACGAAAGCCGGTGTAAACGGTATCGATATAGCAATGCAAAGGGACGAGCCCCATAAACTCTGAAATCGAAGTGGGCTTACTTTGTGTGTAGCCCATGACGACATAGAGTGGGCTCGTATGGTTCCGAATAACCACAAAATTCGGTGGCGACTCCATTTTGACTTAAATTTCGAACTCGAGAACAATCTTACCACGAGATTCATTCGCCTACCCAAACCCGCGCTTCGCCGCGTCGGGGTGGACCTACGTCATGTCCACAATTTGGCGACTCCGCTGGGGATACCTGATGTACCACATGTCAACGGTGTTCCTAGGGTGAGACTCGAAGAGAAATCGTTCGTAGATTAATGTGCGCGCATTAGTTTAATGATTCATGCATAACCCAAATTTTGCCCGGGCCGGTTACTTGTGACCGACGTCCCACTATACCACGGTGCATTCCTACATGGGTGCGCTAAAGACATCGATGGTGGAACTCGTCTCGGTTTCGCGGCATTTCCTAAGACCAACTCGGCTTAGGGAGTCCGTCCATCACACGAGAAAGCCTTCATTGTTGGTATAGACCCTATTTCGACCGACCGAGACTTAGCGTAATGCATACATAAGCGTCGTTATAATGCTTGTTTGACTACATGCTATGTGGTTTCCGTGTCATTTTTCAAAAAACCGTCATTTCAAAATTGCATCTTTCCAAAAATACCAAATTTCAAAAAACCCGAAATACTGTCCATTTCGGGACCCGTCATTCTAAAACGCCCAATTTTGAAAAACCCGAAATGCTTCCCATTTCGGGACTCACCTTTTCAAAAAATATCCCATTTTCAAAACTCGGAATGCCGCCGAAATTTAGGATCAACGATTTGACTCAAAATATCCTTTTCTGTAGTCGGCATGCTGTCCGTTTTAATTCTCGAATTTCCACCCCCCCACCACCTTGATTTTCGGAATTTTCCTTTTCAAAATTCTAATCTCGGTTTTCGAAATTCCGTTTTCAATTTTCAAAACTCTCGGAAATTCGTTCATTTTGCATTCAAACCTCAACCTTTTCAAAACTTTCAACTTTCCTAAAATAAACCTTCCTTATTATAGGACCTACCGTCTATCCGTGTGTCGGGTCTTTGCATAGTATGTAGAGGGTTTATAGCGTCGAAACTCCGTCGATCTTATATCACGAGTTTCCCCCTTTCCCTAGTTCGCCTTATTTGTCAAGGCACGACCAACCCGCGTAGGGCATACCCCTACAAAGGAAAGTCCGTCCATACACTCGAATCAAAAGTCTGGGGAATAATCTCACGTGGACCTTCCTTCGAACGGGACTAGGCCCACAAAGCCGAAATCCTAAGGAAGTCATACCACCCACGAGTCATCCATCTAGATGTCTTTCTCGAGTCTTTTCCACTCAGTCCTTTCCTTTTGGGTCGCTCGGGATGTGCTCTTTTCCTTTGATTCCAAGACTGGGTTCGGTTTCTGATTACGTGGTGTTCTTGCAGACAGGCCACCATCAACCAGACACACTCGCAGGATGAAAGCTGCTTTAGCTGATCTGAAAACCTCTGTGGACGCCATGGTCGACAAACAGGCCGACATCGACGCCCAACTGAATGAAATGAGGGCTGGACAAGTTGCTATCGTCACTCGATTGGCTGCGGTGGAGCACAGGACTCCAAATGCCGGGACTAGTGGGCCTCTGGCTGATCTAGTAAGCTCAGTACGTCGACTAGAGGAGCAAGTTCACTTGACTGGGAGTAATAATATCCATCGGGAGAATAGTCGTGAGTACAGCCCGGTGAGTGACAAACTGCCCGCAAACCTGAATCTCACGGGTTTGCCCATGTTTGAGGGAACTGAAGACCCGTTACTACATGTACGGGCCTTCAAGGAGTTCATGGCCATTAAGGGAGTGGATTCCTCCATGTTCAAGAACCTTTTTGTTGCATCTCTTGAAAAGCACCCTCGGGCCTAGTATTACAGGCTAGACCCGAAGAAATACCCTACTTGGGATGATGTGGCCACCGAGTTCGCTCGGAACTATGCTGACAACACCGAGATCCAAACCACAATGAGATCTCTGGAGGTTATGGCCCAAGAGCCGAAGGAAGGTTTTACCAAATACCTTCAACGCTGGAGGGCCGAGAGCGTGAAATTGGTCGATAAGCCTAGTGAGAAGACTTTGGTGGAGGCTTTTGTCAAGAACCTCCTCCCATCTTACCGGGTTCACCTCCGATATGCTGTCATACCCAATTTCACCACCCTTACTGAAATGGGTATGAGGATCGAAGATGACTTAAGACTGGAAGGCCTCACTAAGGCCGCTGCTAAGGGTTACGAAGGGGCATCTTCCTCCACTACCAAGCCTCAAGCTGCAACCCGTAGTATTTTCGACGCGGTTAATCTACTAGATGCCCCGTCCAAGAAGAACACCCCACCTCGGGTTTTCACTGACATAGGTACGACCTATACTTATGCCTTACAAAGGCTATCCTCAAAAGGCCTAATCCAACCGATAGGCCCAACTCCTGAAGTTCCGGTCGAGCGACGCTCCAAGAACTACAATGCCCAAGCCTATTGCCAATACCACCGGGGCAATGGGCATGATACCGAGAAGTGCTGGAAGCTGAAGCACTTGATCCAGGAACTGATCGAAAGCGGTAAAATCCCGCTACCCGGAGATAAGCCCAGCAACAAGGAGAACCCTTTCAGCTCCCACGCCATCTTTACCGGGGAGGTGATTGATTGTTCTCACCTTATCTCTCCATTTATCCCGCAAGTGAACGGGATCTGGTTCGACGACGAGGATGACGTCTACCTCGCCAAAGGGGAAGCTGTCCCCATAACCTCCGAGGAGATTCGAAGGACTAAATCCCGAGTCCTAACCAGTAACCACCTTGGTCGTCCCTATCAAGCCACTAGCTCTAGGGACACCCCTATCCCGACAACCGTCACTGAGCCATTCGGGACGGAAGTCGCCCCTGAAGAGCCAACTGCTGAAGCGGCTCTCATGAAGCAGTTGAAGAAGACCCGAGTTGACCTCACTATATGGCAACTCCCGGTTAGCTCTCAAGAGCATCGAGAAGCACATACAAAGGCTCTGGATCAAATTAAGGTTGACTCTTTGGTTACCCCTGCTGAAATGGTAGCCACGGTCCTGCCCCACCTGAAGGGCAAAGCTAAGGAAGGAGGCCCGATGATCACTTTCTCTGAAGCCGACCTACCGCCATTCGGGGCCTCCCACAATCTGGCCCTTTACATCACGGTGGTTTGCCGAGGAAAATACCTCCCTATGACCCTGGTTGATGATGGGTCCGCTGTGAATGTCCTTCCCCTAAGGACCGCAAAAGCCCTCGGCATTACCGAGGCTGACTATATCCCGACTGCTCAGTCCATCCAAGCTTTCGATGGGAGCCCAAAGTCGGTAGCTGGGGCCGTGAAAGTGACCATCATTACCGGCCCCATAGAAAAGGAGCTCGAATTCTAGGTGATCGATGTCACCTCATCATTCAACTTGCTCCTAGGTAGGCCTTGGATCCACGCGGTCAAGGCAGTATCATCCACCCTTCATCGAAAGATCAAGATGCCTCTGCTCAACGATGTTATCACCTTAGAGGCAACCCCAATGACTATGGCTAGCTGTAACGCCACGGGACGCACAGATCTCTAGGGGTTCGATTTTGTGGGGATGATCGAGGAAGAGTACCTCTTTAGGCCTTACTTCACTTCGAGCATCGACACGATGCTCCAAAACCTAGGGTACTTTCCGGGGGCTACCTCTCGACCCGATATTCCAGCTGGGAAGATCATCGAAGTTCTCAAAGACGAAGAATCTCACTTTGGTCTCGGTTATGCCATCACCCCCGACAATGTTGTCCGAGCAGGGATCGAAAAGGCCTGCAACATTATTAAGGGTATCCACTTGAGCCCTTATAGCCCACGGTTGGCTGACTACTTTGTCACACCGGTATTTGGGGCTATCCAGGTTGGTCTATACCAACCCAATGCTATGCAGCTCGGGACCCACTTGGTCCGGGACTGCAACTACATCCCGGATGACGTGTTCGCCCTCATCCAATCCAACGGAGCTGAAGATGCTGAGCTCGCTCTAGGGCTACTATTTGGGGAAGACACCATAGCCCCAACTCCGAAGGAAGACCTGGTCAACCTGATTCTTCGCAGCAACAGGTTTGACCCGACCAAGCTGATCTCGGATGTTGGTTCCGAGACGGGAAACAGGGCCTGGAGGAAGACTATCAAATGGACTGATAGTCAAGGAAGGATCTACAAGCTGGTCACCGGAGAGGGAGACATGCCTGAGTCTGAGTCCGAGTCCGAGTCTGAGTCGGAGTCAGAGTCAGAGTCTGAGATCGAGTTTGGGGAAGTCGGTGCTAGAGTCACTCCTGTAACCCCCCTCCCTTTTATCATTCCTGCTGCTGACACTTCGGGGTCTGTCCCGAGTGCCCTACCAATTCCGCCACTGACCAATGATCAGATGGCTGCTCTCTTTGAGCTGTTCTCCAAGTTTTCAATCAATAATAACAACCGTTCTGCTTACGACTTGTCTCTTTTAAATTCTGCTTTTAAAAATATTTTATGCTATGACATTGAGAAACCAGACGAACAGGTACCCTTACCTCCGCATCTGATCGAGCAACTAGAGCAAAGGGAGTCCCGGAACCCGGTAATCGAAGAAACCGAGTCCATAAATGTGGGAACAACCTTAGAACCTCAGACACTTAAGATAGGGTTATCCTTAGATCCCGAGGAGAAACAACAGTTCATAAGCCTCCTCCAAGAGTTCAAGGATATCTTCGCATGGTCCTACAAGGACATGCCGGGGATAGACCGGGAAATAGCCGAGCACCACATACCAATCAAAGACGGGTGCAAACCGGTCAAACAGAAGCTTCGTCGGATGAGGCCCGAGTGGTCTCTCAAGGTAAAAGAAGAAGTCGACAAACAATTCAAAGCCGGCTTCATACAAGTGTCCGAGTATCCGGACTGGGTGGCAAACATCGTGCCGGTTCCTAAAAAGGACGGTAAGGTGCGAGTATGTGTAGATTTTCGGGATCTCAACAAGGCGAGCCCGAAAGATGATTTTCCGTTACCACACATCGACATACTGGTGGATAACACGGCCGATCATGCCCTTCTATCATTCATGGACGGCTATGCCAGGTATAATCAAATTAAGATGGCGGAAGAAGATATGAGTAAGACTACCTTCACTACACCTTGGGGTACTTACTGCTATACCGTCATGCCATTCGGTCTCATTAATGCCGGGGCCACATACCAGAGGACCGCTACCACTTTATTACATGACATGATGCATAAAGAGGTAGAAGTTTACGTAGACGACATGATCGTCAAATCCAAAGAACGGGACGGTCACATCACCGCCCTAAGAAAATTCTTCACCCGATTGCGCGAATACAACATGAGGTTAAACCCTCAAAAGTGCAGTTTCGGGGTAACATCAGGCAAATTACTGGTTCATATCGTTAGCCAACGAGGTATCGAAGTCGACCCAGCTAAAATCAAAGCCATTACCAAGATGCAACCTCCCAAACCCGAAAAAGAAATAAGAGGATTTCTCGGGAAAGTCCAGTACATCAGTCGGTTCATTTCCAAACTAACCATGGTGTGTGAACCAATTTTCAAAAAACTGAAAGTGGGAGAACGGGTACTATGGGATGACAAGTGCCAAACAGCTTTCGACAAGATCAAGGAAATCCTGTCTGCTCCGCCGGTCTTAATGCCACCTCAACCCGGTTTGCCCCTGTCGTTATACCTAACGACGACCGAGATAGCCATGGGGGCTATGCTGGCTCAGACAGTTGACTCCGAAGAAAGAGCCATTTACTACATCAGCAAAAAGTTTTTAGAGTATGAGTGCAAATATACCATGCTCGAAAAGACGTGTTTGGCTCTAGTCTGGGCCACCAAGAAACTCCGACATTATATGCTCAGTTATGAGGTTCATGTGCTATCCAAGATGGACCCCATCAAATACATCTTCGAAAAACCCATTCTCAACGGCCGAATCTCTAGAAGGACTTTGATGCTGGCAGAGTTCGACCTAAAGTTTGTACCATTAAAAGCTATCAAAGGTCGAGTAGTAGCTGAATTTCTCGCCGACAGCCCGATAACCAAAGAAGGACACACCGACACCTGGTCCTTCCCAGACGAAGATATTTTCCATACTGATACTGAAACTTGGGATTTATACTTCGATGGTGCATCTAATTTTCGAGGGTTCGGAGTCGGGATCCTCCTAATTTCACCAAAAGGGGAGCACACTCCCGTCTCCATCAAGCTGGACTTTGATGTTACCAATAATGCAGCAGAGTACGAAGAATGCATTTACGGGCTACAAGCCGCCGCCAATCTGGGGATTACAAATCTCCGGGTACATGGTGACTCATCCTTGGTCATTAACCAAGCACTTCAAAAATGGAAGACTCGAAATGCTAATCTTGTGGCCTACCAGGCACGAGTAAGGGACCTCGAGAAACAATTCAAAAGGTAGAGTACATATACCTACCCCGGGAAGAGAATCAGTTTGCAGATGCACTCTCGAAATTGGCGTCTTTACTGAATATTCCCGACCACGTGACCAGTATGCCAATTTGCGTCGAAAGACGGTCCGAGCCAGCACACATTTGCGACATTGAAGACATTGAGATAACTGATCCCGAACCATGGTATCAGGCCGTGTTAACGTACCTGACAAACGGATAATATCCTCCCGGGTCGGAAGGTCGAGCTAAGAAAGCCTTACGAAGGCTAGCCACCCAGTTTATCCGTACCTACGACGGGCAACTGTATAAAAAGACGGCACAGGGGGCTCTTCTCCTTTGTGTTGACAAGTATAAGGCTGAAAAGGTTATGGCCGAAGTACATGATGGCGAAAACGGCCCACATATGAATGCCCACATGCTGGTCCGAAAAATCATGAGGCTCGGTTATTATTGGAATACCATGGAAGCCGACTGTCGATCATATGTCAAACATTGTCATAACTGTCAAATCTTTGGCAATGTGCAACATATGCCGTCATCACTGCTGTATACCATGACGTCACCCTGGCCATTCTCAACGTGGGGTATTGACATAATAGGGAAAATAAATCCCTCTGGTACCGGTGGGCATTGCTTTATTTTGGTAGCTATCGACTATTTCACCAAATGGGTCGAAGCTAAATCATATCGCATTCTCAATGCTAAGCATGTCGCCAAGTTTATCCAGAACAAGATAATATGTCGATATGGGATTCCCTCTGAATTTATCAGTGATCACGGGACTCATTTTCAAGCCGAGACTGCGGCCCTGCTGACCAAATATAAAATCCAAAGGCATACTTCCTCGCCTTACCGTCCCCAAACAAATGGAGCAGTAGAGGCAGCTAACAAAACAATTGTCACCATACTCAAAAAGATGGCTGATAATTACCGGGACTGGCCCGACAAAGTACCTTTTGCCCTATGGGGATACCGAACATCAATTCGCACCGCAACCGGAGCAACGCCGTATTACCTAACCTATGGGATGGAGGCGGCCCAACCAGTTGAGTTAGAGGTACCATCCCTCAGAATTCTGCTAGAAAGCCAAGTACCCGAAGCTGACTGGGTTCGAGCACGATATGACTCGTTGGTTCTACTAGACGAACGACGGTCTCGTGCCCTCAATAATATCCAAATCTACCAGAAGAGGATCCAACGGGCCTTCAACAAGAGAGTAAGGCCCAGACACATTAAAGAAGGCGACCTAGTCCTTAAGTCAATCCGGGCTTTACTACCAGTTGACCCGAGGGGAAAATTCAAACCCAATTGGGTTGGGCCATATCTGGTGAAGAAAATCCTATCGGGGGGAGCAGTGATGCTGACGGACCTGGACGGGAATGAATTTGTCAACCCAACCAACCTGGACCAACTGAAGCGTTACTACCCTTAGCCATTTCTCAATGTCATTAGCAAATTTTATCAAAATCATTTTTTTATAAAAAGCAAGTCAATTAGCTAGAATTATTTATTCTACTGTCAAAAACATCTTGAACCAATAGTCTTGGTGTAATTCGAGATTGCAAATTTCCTATGCTTGAACTACGTCTGGTTTGATCCTGCTAATCGCAGATACGTAGGCAACCCCTCAAAAGGGTACAACCATTGCAATCAAGAAAAGACAGGAGCGGTTTAATAATAAACTTCTTTTATTAATTCAAAAAAAATCCCGATAAACTCGGAAAATTACAGAAATGCAGGAATTCAAAAAAAAAGAAATATACAAAAAAGGGCACACAACAAAAAATAATAATAATACTTAAATAATAATAAAGCTAAAGGACTCGGCATTCAGGGCATCTTGCCCTTCCCCTTGTCCTTGGCCTCCTTAGCCGTCCACTGGCGACGACGCGGAGGGGAGCGTTCCCGAATCACCACGGGAACTTCTCTAGCTCGGGCTCGATTGTTTGAGCCCGACTCATCTATCACATCAATAGGCCCAAGTCGAGCCCTCACGGGCTCAGGGAGCCGATCACGCGGACCAAGTCGGTCCCGGACCGCCAACCTCGGCCCAAGTCGTCGTTCCAAATCGGTCTGCCCCCGAGTACTGCTAGAACCGACTTCCTTAGATCGAGTCTTAGTTTGTGACTTAAGACCCGATTCCTCCCGGACTATAGCTTCAGGAATATACTCCCCGGTGAAAAAGTCCCTATTGTCCTTCGCCGTCTCGCGATGAACCATTTCAAAAGCCTCCTCAAGCTTCAGAGCCTTTCGAGCTTCCTCGAACTCCTCAGAAGTCCATTTCTGGTAAGCCCGTGACACCCAAGCGGATTGGCAAGGGCTGGGTATAGTCCATGTAGGACGAGTGAACCATCTCTGCAACCAGGTGTCGCACATAGCGTCCGTCAATTGGAGCGAGACGCTGATAATGGCTTCAATCTCAGGGATGCGCTGAGACGAACCAAACTGTCTTAAGAGACGATCCGGATAAATGTGAACTGTCCACTCAAGGGACAGAATCACCAGGTAGCGAGCTTGGTCTCTCTTGGCCAATCCGGTCAACTTCGAAAGAAACCACCAAGCAACGGTCCACCTGATCAAGGGACCCCCGTGGAACACCAATTCCTCGTCCCAGTAAGCTCAATCTATCCGATGACTCGAGCTTATCTTCCGCCTTCGGGAGCTAATCTGACTGCTCCGATAATTGGGAATGCTCGGAGGGGTCTCTATGATCGATAACCGCTCCGACAGCCATATCTGAAGAGAATACACAAATTTTATAAGCAACGGAATGGTTCGCCAGTGTCCACTCGATCGAGTGCAGAAGGTGACTCGATCGAGTTAGACCTCTAAAAGCAGGCAGTAGCTCCGTATGAGTGTCACTCGATCGAGTGACAGGTCCACTCGATCGAGTGACTTGCGTACTTCAAGTATTTCGCACGAAAAAAAAAAAAAAAATCGAGGTGCATACTTGCAGAATACGGGTACTCCCCGTCAGCGGTCGAGTTGGGTCAAGCCGCCTGGCGTCCAGACCCATGATGATTTCTCCAGTGGCTAGCCAAGTAGGGCTATGACCGGTCTCCATCTGGTCAACCACTCCAATCAGCCTGATTTGACCCCTGCATGAGTCAAGCTCAATCAGCCCCTCGAAGACATAGCAATGCAGCATGCAAAAGGCGAATGCCCTGCGCCTGTGAGCAGGGGTGGCCCTCACGTCCCAGGGATTCATGAACTTGTCGGCCAGGTCAAACAGGGAGACGGTATCTCCCTGCACCATCCGATTTGCCTCAGCATGAGACAAACCTAAAAACTCCCTTAATCTCCTCCTTGGATCCGGGTAGAACGGGGGAATAGCTGGCTGAACAGTAAGGCCCCAACCGCCTATGGCCGCAACCTCCTCGGGTAAAGGACACATTTCTCCCCGTGGGAACGCGAATACGTGATGGGTGGTGTCCCAAAACGACAAGCAGGCATTCAGGAAATGCGAGTCAACTATTAGACGCTGGAAAGGGAATAAATTGACAATTCCCATCTGGGTCAGTCGGACTTTCTCCTCATCCCGAAATTACTGGGACCAGACGGGAATCATAGCCGTCAAATGGTCGATACCCATAGCGGAGATTTCTAACTTTCTTGAAAGTCTAAAAGATTTTGAGAAGGAAAAGAAGAATTTGAGTTGAGGTGCAGAGAACTGAAGCAGGGATTCTCATATTTATAATGAGAAAACCTAACAGAAAATCTAACTACCCTGCCTCCTCAGCAAGCTGGGCCCTATGCGCGCGCAGGCCTGATTTCAAATTAGAACCCAGAATAGGATTCAAGCTGTCCCGAGCTTTCCTAAGAGTCTCCAAAAATTTTCTGTGATAAAATTTCTTCGCGAAAAAAAAAAAATTCTTTTCAAAATTTTGTCCCTTCGAAAATTCAAATATTTTTTATCTCCCCGGCACGAGTCAGTGTTTTGCCTACGTGTTACATACAAGTTGTTATGTGTCAGCATACAGGTACACTCCGGACTTCGGAAGCGAGTCTCTGCGAAACTATCAAATTCCCCAACGAAGTCGGCTTCGCCCCGGTGTGCTACATCCAAGGCGTGATGTGTCGGCATACGGGTACACCTACTCCTCAAGAAAGGCAGGCTTTACTCCCCACGGAGCATCATCATCAGCTTAAGTACGACTCAAGGCTTCGAAGGCAAGCTCGTATAGCTCGCATACTTCCCAAGCGGAACGCCCGAGGCGGCATTTTCCCCAAGATGGCACGAGATGAGCCCACATATAGGCGCGTCCAGGACTTATGCTACAAGTCTGACTCCCCGCGGAGCTATCAACATCAGGACAGGTATGACCCTCTGCTTATGGCTGGCGAGCCCTTCACGCGAGTCCACTGGACTATAAACGACCCGACCGGAAGTCTACCAGGTCTTAACGGGCATGGTAGCTACTCTGACTTTCGCCTTGTCCAAGCCTCAGTCAGAGTGGAGGCTCTATAGACACCCGCATTTTGACTGCCACGTGTCTATGGTAGTCTCCGAAAAACACCCGATGATGATCGGACGCAAACGTGACTTGGTATACTCGGATTTGACTTGAAACCAATAATATCCAACATGGACTTTTAGCGGAGTAAAAATCTCACAAAACAGACCTCAAATTCAGGCCCAGTGGGTCGTTCCGAGCAAAAAGAGACTAATTTGGGCCAAAACCGACACCAAAGATAAATCCCGTCTTTTGGCGACCGGGTCAAAACCCGGTCAAAGACGAAACCGTCTCATAAAACAGCCAAGTTCAGTTGGCGCACAAAATAAAATTCAAAAAGTCAATCACAACAACAAGATCAATTCTTTCCTTATTTATCTCACCCGTTTGACCCACTCGATCGAGTGGATTGACCCCACTCGGTCGAGTGGAGCCTTTTGAACCCGGGTTTGGCCTGTTTGCGAAGGCACTCGATCGAGTGCACTAGGGCCACTTGATCGAGTGCCCCTATGTCGAGGGATGAAGCCTATAAATACCGCTTCACCCCCCCATGCATTTAAGAATTTTTTTGAACTTCTACCCTACATTTTCACCTACATTTTCAGCCACAACTTACCTACACCAAGCCTTAGAAACCCTAAGCCAAACACACCAATTCCGAGCCCCTTTGTCCCCCGGAAACCGGCGAAACATACACACATACCCATACATACCATAACTCGCATACATCCTCGATACTCCCGAGCCCGTGCCGCTATTACGAGTCCATTTCCGAGGTCCTTACTAAGCATGTATGTTGAGGGTGTCCCAAACCCCATCTCGATCTCTTTTATCTAGTTTCATTTTCGCTTTATTTATCGTATTTTTGCATCATACTTACGATCGTAGTAACACTAACACTAGCATCGTTATACCTTTTTTTTCTTGCATTTTCATTTTCATATCATCTTTTATTACTAATATCGTTATTATACCGCGTATACGTAAACTAGTATCAAAATCCGGTTTTAAATCCGTTTGACTACGATGTTTGCCTAAAATCCGTCTAATCCCTTTACGAGCAACAATGGAGGTGGAGCCCTTTCGAGGAGCCCCGCCCCAACGTACTCAAGGGCGTGACGCGATTGCAAACGGTCGTAGTTGAACGTATTTAATCCCATTTCCATAATTGGTACGAAACCCGTTGACACGAAAACCGACATCACGTAACCCGAAAGGGTTAGTTCCGATGTCGTGACGTAGAGGGATGCATTTCGTCACTAATTCAAAGTTTTCTAATATAACGATAAACATTTTTCATAAACTCCGATAACGGTATTATAATCGTTCGTACACGATTATAGTACCGGAGGCCGAGTTAAATACAAATCGTGCGATATTTGTATTTGATTCGGCCAATCATCGATTTCAAGTCATAAAACGAAACAAATCATCATTCGTACAGGGTCTACTCGACCGAGTACATATGCTACTCGATCGAGTAGCACCCACAAAAGTGGTCAGTAGCCACGTTAAAGGTGCACTCGACCGAGTCACACCACAACTCGGTCGAGTGGGACCTGTAACCCATAAACCCGAGGGGTTTGACCCACAATTCAAGCCCCGAACTTTTTATCGACTTTAATCATCACGTGCAAAGACTATCACGTGACTATCCTATTTTCAAAACTATGCACATCACGACACGTAGAACGACTTTGACCACCTTTGACGTGATAAGTCGGGACAAGACTACGGGATATGAGATTGGGCTAGCAATATGCCACAGTCTCATATTTCCGTCCTTCGTTTAGTACACGACCTAATGTGTATTTAATCGGGGTTAGTCCATCTACATATTTCGCGGTCTAGTTTGCATACGGGTCCGTCCCTATCATTATATCGCGTTATTTTTTATTTCGTTTATTACTTTTACGTAATGTTGTATTGTGAATTCCGGGTTGTATTTCCGCCCGTGTAACTTGTACGTTATTTTATTACATTTCGAGTTTTATTTATTTACTTGCTTCATGCTAAATCATTTCGACAAATAATAAGATGCATTAAATGACGTAGTTAACGCAAAACTCACATGTTTAGCTAAAACGCTGTTTGCATATCATTTAATCAATTTACTAGCGCGCGTACACGAACACGAACGGTGTCTTAGTAGAGGCCGCCATGTGCGGGCGGGGTTGGGTGTCCTTAGTGGGCTTCCCAACACGTACCCTCACCCCTTACTCAGAACCTTTGGTTTCCGGATGTCCGAAACCCTTGGCGCACGAGAGTCATTTTATATACGAAAGCCGGTGTAAACGGTATCGATATAGCAATGCAAAGGGACGAGCCCCATAAACTCTGAAATCGAAGTGGGCTTACTTTGTGTGTAGCCCATGACGACATAGAGTGGGCTCGTATGGTTCCGAATAACCACAAAATTCGGTGGCGACTCCATTTTGACTTAAATTTCGTACCCGAGAACAATCTTACCACGAGATTCATTCGCCTACCCAAACCTGCGCTTCGCCGCGTCGGGGTGGACCTACGTCATGTTCACAAAAGGAAATCCCGCAATCCGGTAATCGAAAAGACCGAATCCATCAACGTGGAAACAACCTTAGAGCCTCAACTGCTTAAGATAGGGTTATCTTTAGATCCCGAGGAGAAACAACAATTCGTAAATCTCCTTCAAGAATTCAAAGACGTCTTCGCACGGTCCTACAAGGACATGCCGAGGATAGATCGTGAAATAGCCGAGCACCATATACCGATCAAGGAAGGGTTCAAGCCGGTTAAGCAGGAACTCCGACGCATGAGGCCCGAATGGTCCCTCAAGGTCAAGGAGGAAGTCGACAAACAATTCAAGGCTGGGTTCATACGAGTCTTCGAGTATCCAGATTGGGTTGCGAACATCGTGCCAGTTCCTAAAAAAGACGGTAAAGTACGCGTCTGTGTAGACTTTCGGGATCTTAACAAGGCGAGCCCGAAAGACGATTTCCCGTTACCACACATCGATATACTGGTGGATAACACAGCTGATCATGCCCTTCTATCATTCATGGATGGGTATGCCGGGTACAATCAAATAAAAATGGCAGAAGAAGATATGGATAAGACCACCTTCATTACACCTTGGGGTACTTATAGCTATACTGTTATGTCGTTTGGTCTCATCAATGCTGGGGCCACCTATCAACGAACCGCCACAACTTTATTACATGACATGATGCATAAAGAAGTGGAAGTTTACGTGGACGATATGATCGTCAAATCTAAAGACAGGGACGGTCACATCACCGCCCTGAGAAAGTTCTTCACCCGATTACGCAAGTACAACATGAGGTTAAACCCTCAGAAATGTAGTTTCGGGGTAACATCTGGCAAATTACTGGGTCATATCGTTAGCCAACGCGGTATCGAAGTCGATCCAGCCAAAATTAAGGCCATCACCGAGATGCAACCCCTTAAGACCGAAAAGGAGATAAGAGGGTTTCTCGGAAAAGTTCAATATATCAGCAGATTCATTTCGAAGCTAACCATGGTGTGTGAACCAATCTTCAAGAAGCTGAAAATAGGGGAACGGTTACTATGGGACGACAAGTGTCAAGCAGCCTTTGACAGAATCAAAGAAATCTTGTCTTCACCACCGGTCCTGATGCCACCTCAACACGGTTTGCCTTTGTCACTATACCTAACCACGACAGAGACAGCCATGGGGCTATGCTAGCTCAGACAGTCAATTTCGAAGAACGGGCTATATACTACATCAGCAAAAAGTTCCTAGAGTACGAGTGTAAATACACTATGCTCGAAAAGACATGCTTAGCTTTAGTCTGGGCCACTAAGAAGCTCCGACATTACATGCTCAGTTATAAGGTACAAGTACTGTCAAGAATGGATCCGATCAAGTACCTTTTTGAAAAGCCCATTCTCAACGGCAGGATATCAAGATGGACCCTGATGTTGGCAGTGTTCGATCTAAAATTCGTACCATTGAAAGCCATCAAAGGCCGGATAGTAGCCGAGTTTCTCGCCGACAGTCCCGTAACCGAAGAAGGACATACCGACACTTGGTCCTTCCCGGATGAAGATATTTTCCATACCAACACCGAAACATGGGATTTATACTTCGACGGGGCATCCAACTTCCGAGGATTTGGAGTCGGGATCCTCCTAATCTCGCCAAGAGGGGAACATACTCCCGTGTCCATCAAATTGGACTTTGACGTCACCAATAATGCCGCTGAATATGAAGCATGTATCCACGGGCTAAAAGCCGCCGCCGATTTAAGGGTCACAAACCTCCGATACACGGCAACTCATCTCTGGTCATTAATCAAGCGCTCCAAAAATGAAAAACCCGAAATGCTAACCTTGTGGCCTACCAGGCACGAGTAAGGGATCTCGAGAAACAATTCCAAAAGGTAGAGTATATATACCTGCCCCGGGAAGAAAATCAGTTCGCAGATGCACTTTCAAAACTGGCATCTTTACTAAACATTCCCGATCATGTGACCAGCATGCCAATCTGTGTCGAAAGGCGATCCGAGCCATCATATATCCACGACATCGAAGATATCGAGATACCTGATCCCGAGCTGTGGTACAAGGCTATCCAAGCATACTTGACAATCGGGGAGTATCCACCCGGGGCCGACAATCGAGCCAAAAAGGCCTTACGTAGGCTAGCAGCCCAGTTCATCCGTACTGATGGTGGACAACTTTACAAAAAGACACCACATGGGGCTCTCCTTTTATGTGTTGACAAAGGTAACGCCGAAAAGGTCATGGCCGAAGTGCACGACGGTGAGTGCGGTCCGCACATGAACGCCCAAATGCTGGTCCGGAAGATCATGAGACTCGGATACTACTGGAATAGCATGGAAACCGGTTGCCAGCTATATGTCAAACATTGCCACAACTACCAGATTTTCGCTAATGTGCAACATATGCCGCCTTCCCTGCTGTATACCATGACGTCACCCTGGCCGTTTTCAACATGGGGAATCGATATAATCGGAAAGATAAACCCCTCGGGAACCGGAGGACACTGTTTCATTTTGGTAGCAATCGACTATTTCACCAAATGGGTCGAAGCAGGGTCTTATTGCATTCTCAACGCCAGTCACGTCGCCAAATTTATCCAAAATAGGATAATATGCCGGTATGGGATCCCTCATGAATTCATCAGTGACCACGGGACCCATTTTCAAGCCGAGACGGCAGCCTTGTTAGCCAAATACAAAATTCAAAGACCTACGTCTTCACCCTACCGACCCCAAACCAATGAAGCGGTAGAAGCGGTAGAAGCGGCTAATAAAACAATTGTCACCATACTCAAAAAGATGGTTGATAATTACCGGGACTGGCCCGATAAAATACCATTTGCACTTTGGGGGTATCGGACCTCGATTCGTACTGCGACCGGGGCAACACCGTATTACCTTACATACGGGATGGAAGCGGTCCAACCTGTTGAGTTAGAGGTGCCGTCACTCAGAATCTTACTCGAAAGTCAAGTACCCGAAGCCGATTGGGTTCGAGCACGATATGACTCGCTAGTCCTTTTAGACGAACGACGATCTCGTGCCCTCAATAATATACAAATTTATCAGAGGAGGATCCAACGGGCTTTCAATAAAAGGGTAAGGCCCAGAAACATCAAAGAAGGAGATTTGGTTCTCAAGTCTGTTCGAGCTTTATTACCAGTAGACCCAAGGGGAAAGTTCAAACCTAACTGGGCCGGACCATATTTGGTAAAGAAGATTCTATCAGGCGGAGTAGTGATGCTAACAGATCTGGACGGGAATGAGTTTGTCAACCCAACTAACCTGGACCAGCTGAAGCGTTACTACCCTTAACCCATTTCTCTCAATGTCATTTGCAAAAGTTTATTAGAAACATCTTTTTTCAAAATAAACTTTTAAAGACAAGTCAAAAGTTAGAATTACTTATTCTACTGTTATAAACATCTTGAACCAATAGTCTTGATGTATTTCGAAATTGCAAATTAAGTCTGAACTACGTTTGGTTTGATTCCGGTAATTGTGGATACGTAGGCAGCCCCTCAAAAGAGCACAACCACTGCAATCGAAAAAAAAACAGGAACGATTTTTAATAAACTCCTTTATTTATTTAAAAAAAAATCCGATAAACTCGGAAAATTACAAAAAAAAAAAAAAAATCCCAAAAAAAAGCACACTATAAATAATACTAATACTTAAATAATAAAAACTAAGGCATTTTTCCCTTTCCCTTGTCCTTAGTTTATTTCTCCGTCCACCGGCGTCGACGCGGAGGTGAACACTCCCGAATTACCAAGGGAATCTCCTTAGTCCGGGCTCGTTTCTTCAAACTTGATTCCCCAATCACCTCGGTCGGTCCTAGCCGGGCCCTTACCCTCTTGGGTAACCGGTCTCGCGGTCCCAGCCTGTCTCGGACCGCTAGTTTTGGTCCGAGTCTTCTCTCCAAGTCACTAGCACCGGTCTCTTTAGCTCGAGTCTTAGTTTTTGACTTAGAACCCGACTCCGGCCGGACAAGGGTAGTTGGAATTCCTTCTTCGTCAAAAAACCACCTATTATCTTTTACCGATTCTCGACGGGCCAAGTCAAAAGCCTCGTCAGTCTTCAAAGTTTTACGGGTCTCTTTAGATTCTGCAGAAGTCCATTTGCGATATGCTTCCGAGACCCAAACAGATTGACAGGGGCGAGTTATAGTCCATATGACACGGGTAAACCAGCGTTGTAGCCACGTGTCACACATAGCGTCCGTCAGTTGGAGCGAGACGCTAATGATTGCTTCAGTTTCAGGGATCTGCTGAAACAAACCGAACTGTCTCAAGATGCGATCCGGATAAATATGGACGGTCCGATCCGAAGACAGGATCACCAGATATCGGGCTTTGTCTCTCTTAGCTAACCCCGTCAGTTTCGAGAGGAACCACCAGATGACAGTCCATCTAATCAAGGGCCCACCATGGAACTTTAGATGTTCATCCCAATAATTCCGATTTATGTGATGACTCGAGCTTATTCGTCGAGACCGTGAACCTATCTGACAACTGCGATATCTGGATATGCTCACCGGGGGCTCTATGATCGACAAACGCTCGGATAACCAGATCTGTCGAAAAAAAAATTTCGAAAAGTGAAAAGCTTTGGAAATTTTTTTTTCGAGAAAATCGAAAAAATTCTAAAAAAAAATTTCGGAAAATTCGGGAAAATTCAAAAAAAAAATTTCGAAAAAATTTCGGAAAAAAATTCAAAAAAATAAACAAAAAAATCGAAAATCGGGAAATTTAAAAAAATTCGAGGAAAATGCGGTCCAATACCTGCAAAAGTCGAATGCTTCCCGTCAATTGCCGATCCGGGTCAAGTCTTCTAGCATCAAGGCCCATAATAATCTCCCCAGTTATCAGCCAAGCTGGGCTGTGACCTGTCTCCATCTGGTCCACTATGCTGATCAGCCTGATTTCGCCTAAGCATGAGTCAGCATCCATCCAACCTTCGAAGGCATATCGATGCAGGATACAAAAGGCGAAGGCCCTACGCCTATGGGTAGAAGTAATTCTTGTTGGATTCATGAATTTGTCAGCCAGGTCAAACAGGGAGACGGAATTTCCCTTTACCATACGAGCTGTCTCAGCATGAGACAACCCAAGAAAATCCCTCAGTCTCCTCCTTGGGTCAGGATAAAAGGGAGGAATAGCAGGACAAGCATTAGGGCACCAACCCCCTATAGCTGCAATCTCTTCAGGAAGGGGACATATTTCTCCCCGAGGAAAGGCAAAAACGTGGTGGGTAGTATCCCACAAGGATAGGCAAGCGTCCAAGAAATGTGAATCCACCCTGAGTCGCTGAAGCGGGAATAAGGCAACGATTCCCATTTGAGTTAGCTGAATTTTATCTTCGTCTCGAAAATTCTGGGCCCACGCCTGAAGCATCGCGGTCAGATGTTCGATACCCATAGCCAGAAGTTTTTTTGTCTTAAAAGTCTAAGGGATTTTAAGATAGAAGAAAGGATTTGGGTTGGAATATGAAAAAATTAAGAGCAAGAAGTCTCTATTTATAATAGAGAAAATCCTTTTCCTAGTCACCCCAGGAGTAGGAATTTTTATGATATTCCCTACTTCATCTAGGCATACAGGCCTAACCAGAGGATTTCAGGAGTCCGTGTCAGAATCTGATCAGGAATCAAGTCATCCCAAGCATTCTTATTTCCAAAAAATTTCAATTTTTTTTCCAGCATTTTCTTTCCAAAAATCAATCAAAAATCTTTTCTTCCCCAGCGTGAGTCGGTGTTTCGCCTAAATATTACATGCAAATTGTTATGTATAAGCATACAGGTACACCCAAGACTCCCAAGGAATTCTCAAAAACTCCCCAGTGGAAGGCCCAGGCAACATTTTTTTTTACAAAGGAACCGGGATGTATCTGTAAGCAGATACACCCAGAGCTTCCAAGGCAAGCTCCCACGCAATTCCAAGATGGGATGTGTCCATAAACAGATACACCCAGAGCTTCCAAGGCAAGCTCCCACGCAATTCCAAGATGGGATGTGTCCGTAAACAGACACACCCAGAGCTTCCAAGGCAAGCTCCCGCGCAATTCCAAGATGGGATGTATCTGTAAGCAGATACACCCAGAGCTTCTAAGGCAAGCTCCCACACAAATCCGAGATGGGATGTGTCTGTAAACAGACACACCCAAGACTTTTCAGGCAAAGTCCCCGCTACATTATTGGCATCTATCCAGGTTCTATCTTATGGTTGGCGAGCCCTTCACGCAGGTCTAATGGACTATAAACGACCCGATCGGAAGTCTGCTAGGTCTTAATCCTCGATTGGCCTGGTAGCTGCTCTGACTTTTGCCTTGTCCAAGCCTCAGTCAGAATGGGGGCTCTGTAGACACCCACATTTTGACCGCCAGGTGTCTATAGTAGTTTCCGCCAAACACCCGATGATGATCGAACGCAAACATGCTTTAATGGACTCGGATATGGGCTCGAAATCATGGACATTTGGTTTAGGCTTTTTACGGAGTACAAATCTTACAAAGCCAACCTCAAATCCGGGCCCAGTAGGTCGTTTCGAGTCAAATAAGACTAATTTGGGTCAAATCCGGCACCAGGGGCAAAACCGTCTTTTAGCGACCTGGTCAAACCCGGTCAAAGATATTTTTTCCCGAGATACACGGACCAGCCGTGACACCTCATCAGTTCGACTAGGCTCAGCCACTACAAAAATCAGCTACGATCAATATTAAACAAATCCGTTTAAGGATAGAATTCGATCTCAAGTAGGAATTCTATCCGAAAACCAAATCGATTTACCGACCGAGCATCAAAATACTCGGCCAACCCCCCCTTCAGCCGAGATACTTGGCTTCCTCACCAAGAAACGGGACTCTCGTTCCCTTTAAACTCTTAAGTTTCTTATCCAAACCGGTATTTCTTGTCACCTAAGCAAGAGTACTTCTCCTAGCTCCTATCAAGGACTTCACCTATAAATAGGACCCTCCGGTCACATAAATAGATCATCTACAATACATCTATCAATTACACATCAATTATTCTCATCTACGACATACGTCCAAAAAATAGCATCGAAATACCGTCAAAATCAACCCGAGGAATCCGAGCCCACAAGCCGGCCAAAACCCGTCACTTTACACGTCCAAATACACCACCCTAAACTCACCCACATCGTCTCGACACTCCCATGCGTAAGCCACTTCCCGACGAGCCTTATTCAGAGAAAACAAAGCATGTAGGTTGAGGGTGTAAATCAAACCCGATTCTCTCTTTTTCTCTTTTTCTCTTTCTCGTCCTTTTTTCCTTTTTTGCGTCGTGTCGTCGGTCCTCTTTTAATTATGGGTCATTGTCGCGTTTTTTTTATAATAAACGATATTTCAAAAAATATTTTCATAAAACTTTTTCTAAAAAAAATCATTCTAACTATTCGGTATCGATTTCATAATCGAATATCAAATACGACGAATATCGAAAATATAAATCGAGTATAAATTAATCCATATTTGTACGCGATTTATAAAAATTACCGATTTTCGAAGATAAACGAGCCGGGACAGCAGCCCACGCGAGTCGCGTCCTTCACAGGCAACTCGCGCAGGGGGCTGAAACCCGCGACCTTTTTTTTTGTGTGTTTTCGCTATTTTTTTTAACATCGTTTCTTTTAATTCTACAAAACAATTTTCTCAAAACCTTTTCTTTTCAACTTTTCTAAAATTATTCCGAATATTTGATATCGATTTCATAGTCGAATATCGAATATAATGAATATCGCTAAATTAAGTCGAGTACGAGTTACACAATATTCATACGCGGTTTAATAAAATTATCGATTTTTCAAAAAAACCGATCCCGAGGCAGCCCATCACGCGACTCGCCGACATCCCAGGCAAGTCGCGCGACCCTCGGGAATAGCGACATAATTTCGTTCCTTTTTCTATTTTTTCGAGCATCGTATTGACATCTTTATTCGATTTATTCAACCGTTACTAACTTGTTTGCTCGTGTTTGTAGCGATTTATTTCTTTTCATCTTTTGTTTTATTAGACTAAAACGAATTTCACATGCTAAACATAACTTTGACGTTATTAGTTTAAGATGCATTAAACGACTTAGCAACCCATTTAATTTTTCTCACATGCTTAGGGAAAATAATCTTTGCATATCATTCAACCGTCGAACTAACGCGTGTACACCAAAAACGAACGATATCTTAGTAAAGGCCGCTAAGTGCGGGCGGAGTTGGGTGTTCTTAGTGAACTTCCCAACACGTACCCTCACCCCTTACTCAGAACCATGGTTTCCGGATGTCCGAATCCATTGGCAACGAGAGTCATTCAATACACGATATCCGATAATGTCGGTATCGGTATCATAATGCAAAGGGACGAACCCAATAAGCTCTGACATCAGAAATGGACCGTATTTTGTATACGGCCCACTACGACATAGAGTGGGTTCTAACAGGCTCGAACTCCCACAAAGTTCGGTGGCGACTCCTACTTCGATTTAAATTTCAATTTGACCATCTCATATGGAGATTCATTTGCCTCCCCAAACCCGCGCGTGGCCGCATCGCGGTGGACCTATGTCATGTCCACAGCTGCCTCCCTTGAGAAACACCCAAAGGCCTGGAACTACAGCCTAGACCCCATGAAGTTCTCGACATGGGATGATGTGGCTACGGAATTTGCTCGGAATTATGCTGACAACACCGAGATCCAGACCACAATGCGGTCTCTAGAGGTTATGGCCCATGAACCTAAGGAGGGTTTTACCAAATACCTCCAACGTTGGAGGGCTGAAAGTGTGAAACTGGTCGATAAGCCCAGTGAAAAGACTTTAGTCGAGGCCTTTGTCAAGAACCTCCTCCCTTCCTACCGGGTCCACCTCCGGTATGCTGTCATACCCAATTTCACCACTCTTACTGAAATGGGTATGAGAATTGAAGATGATCTGAGACTAGAGAGCCTGACTAAGGCCCCTAGCAAGGGATACCAAGGGGCTTCCTCATCCATTGTCAAGCCCACGGCTGCAACCCGCAGTGTCTTTGACACGGTTAATCTGTTAGATGCCTCGTCCAAAAGAAATACCCCTCCTAGGGTATTCACTAATATAGGGACTACCTATACATATGCCTTACAAAGGCTGTCTTCCAAGGGCCTGGTCCAACGGATAGGCCCAACTCCTGAAGTTCCAGTTGAAAAACGCTCCAAAAGCTACAATGCCCAAGCCTATTGCCAATATCATCGGGGCAATGGACATGATACCGAGAAATGTTGGAAGTTGAAGCATCTAATCCAGGATTTGATTGAGAGCGGGAAAATACCATTACCCGGGGACAAGCCAAGCAATAAGGACAACCCCTTCAGCTCTCATGCTATCTTCACCGGTGAAGTGATTGACTGTTCTCACCTTATCTCTCCTTTCATTCCACAAATCAGTGGAATCTGGTTCGATGATGAGGAAGATGTGTACCTCACCAAAGGGGAAACTGTCCCTATCACACCCGACGAAATCCGGAAGGCTAAGTCCTGATGTGAGTTGATATGAACTTTGAACAAGAATGTGAAGAATGATTAGTATACTGAAATGGAATGTAAACAAAGTAACCAAAACAGATTGAAAAGGATAGTTTGAGGATGAATAAACCGTAACCAAGGATAGTGTGCTAGGTGAAGTAGACCTATACTTCAACAAAGCGGGTGCTAAATCAAACAACGCGATTGAAGTAGCGACTTTAGAGCTTGTAACGCGACTAACTCTAGACTTTGTCTTGTAAGCAACAAGGACGTAAAAGAAAGCTTAGCTTTACTCAGGTTTTTGATTTCAATATTGGATGTCTTATTCATTCAAATAGATGGCTATATATAGCCTACAACAAGACCCTTAAACCGGCTGGTTAGGGTGACAAAAACAAAGCTTACACCTTATGTGAACTAGGAGCTAATAACAATGCTATGTAAACTAGGAGCTAATAACAAAGCTCTAACAAAGAGCATCAGCCACGGCACACTTGTGTGAACATGGAGCCATAAACAAAGCTTGAGGATGTGCACACTATGTGAACACAATCAGCCTCAAACACCTTCATAACTTCAGTACACTTCCCATGCTTGAATGAGTGTGAACCCAAGTTAATGTCTTCATATTACCTTGATTATTTGCTCCTTTATTCAGCTCACACACGAGCTAGCTCACTAATTGTAGTAGGCACACTACTAAGCTGGTAAGAGGTGCTAGTGTGGCTGAACTAAGAACAAGAGGAGCTAAGGTGACTTTATTGAACTCTTTGGTAGCTCCTTGATTCGGATCAAGTCCAAGGCCTTAGCCAGTAACCACCTCGCCAATACCGGTCGTCCTTACTCAGCCACTAGCTCCAAGGACATCTCAGTCCCGGCAACCGTCACTAAACCTGCCAGGACGGAAGATGCCATTGAAGAGCCAAGCACCGATACGACTCTTGTCAAACAATTGAAAAGGACCCGAGTTGACCTCACTATATGGCAACTCTTGGTTAGCTCGCAAGAACATCGAGAGGCACTTACTAAGGCTCTCGATCAAATCAAGGTCGACTCCTAGGTTACCCCTACTGAAATGGTAGCCACCATCCTACCCTACCTCAAGGGCAAGTCCAAGGAAGAAGGCCCATTAGTCACCTTCTCGGATGCCGACCTACCACCGTTCGAGGCCTCTCACAATCTGGTCCTGTACATCACGGTAATTTCCCAGGGTAAGTATCTCCCAATGACCCTAGTTAACGACGGGTCTGCTGTTGATGGTAGGATTCGTCGTGGGTCCTAACCGTCAATAATTAACCAACTAGACCTAGTGGGTAGCTAGGGTAAGTCGGGTCGTGTCCACGGAGACGGTATGGTAGAGTTTAGACTAAGTCAACCTAAAAACGAGACTAGGCTACCAAAACAACACAAAGAAAGTAATAATTGACAACTATGATGGAGGAAGTGGTATGAACTAGGCTAACAATGACTAGAACAATGAAAAGATGCAATATGAACTAATTGAAATAACTAGGATTAATGGAACTAACAACTAGAGGAATGATGACTAACTAGCTAGAGAAATCAAATATGGAAGGAAGTGGGGTAGGTCGGGTTCTTAAGTGTAGAAGGGTAATTGGGTGATCAAGGGTGTAGGTGTCTCCTAGTTGCTAGAGTCGGTCCGGGCTCTCGCTACGTAGACCAATGTCGAAGTAGGTTCGCGCTCTCGCGTCTAAACCCTAGTCCGCACTCTCGTGTCTACGACTATTCTCAACATAATCCCATACTAGACAAACAATGAGAAGATGAGCACAAGTATGGGAACCATTGGCCACTACTACTCACACAAGCAAATCAACAAACACATAAAGTGCCCAATATGTGACTAACAACAAAAGAGTCACCTTTACCCCTAATCAAGCCCTAATCACCCATAATCTACCCCTAATCCCCCTACTAACCCCACAAGAAGACTACTCACTCATTATCAAACTAACCATAACAATAATAAGAGAAAACAACATCATAAACCAAACATCCATTATGAACAACAAGAACAATAACAATAAGCACAATATAAAGATTCAAACTTGATTAAATAAAAAAGAACAAGAGTACAGAAGATTATACCAACAACAAGAGGAAGAAAAAGATGCAAACTTGTATAAATAAGAATCCCAAATCAACTCCAAGGTTGTCAAGCTTGGATGAATCTTCAAGAATCCTCTTAATACAAGATTAACTAAACTAGATTAACAAAGATTAACTAAGGATTAAAGAGAGATTAAAACTAATGTGAGGAACACTAATCTTGGGTTTGAATGCTTAATGGAGGCCTAAGAGAGTCTAGGGTATGATAAGCTCTATATTCAATACAAGAGGGAAGTATTTATAAGGTTACAAGAATGAAGGAGGAAGAATAAAAGAGATGCGTGCTGCCCCTGTAGCTTCCTGCCCGGGACGGTTTGGTCCCGCCCGGGACGGTGTGGTCCTGACCGAGACGGTCTGGTCCCGGCCGGGACGGGCTCAGAACAGAACCACCCTTAATTGTGCACTCCTTCCCGGTCGGGAAGGCATTATCCCGACTGGGAAGGACCTTGTAGGCCTCTTTTAAGATCTTTTTGGTCCCTCCTTGCTTCTCATGGGCTTCCCATCAATTCTCGGGACTCGGGATCGAGTCTATGAGGCTAGGGATCGGGTCCCAAGGTCTCGGGGTCGACTCCAAGGCATCAAGTGATCGTTCCTTCACTTCGTTGGCTCCAAAAAGTGTATGTATCGAGTCGGATTCGCTCCAACTCTTCATGAATGGTCTCGGGAACCTGAAACGAACTAGAGAGAGCATAAGTAGCCAATAAACCGCTCCCAGGAAGCGATTCCACAAGGAAAATGGGACCAAAACACAGCAAATTAGGCACTACAAACTACACTTATCAAATCCCCCACACTTAACCCTTACTCGCCCTCGAGTAAGCACATACTAACTACTAAACTAGCCGAGTGGGTATTAGCGCACCCTACGCCCTTTCAACTCACGCGAGTACACTTAGAGGAAAAGTGCACTCCGCAAGGCAAGTAAGGTCTTGCGAGAAAACCGTGGATGCAAGCGGACACGAAACACATAAACAAACAAACATACAAACAAACAAATAATCGGTTGCACCCAAAAGAAAACAAATACCGCTTCCCTCAAACAAGCGGTGAAAGAAGCACCGGTTTAGGACTCGAGGCAAGTGACAACGTTCCCAAGCTAGCAATACAAATCAAGATCAACTAAACCCTAATAGTATGACGATAAAGCAACAAAAATGTTGGTAACTTACCTAGGTCCTCCTAACGTTCTAAGATCGTACTACAGGACGATCGGCGGAGTGGAAAAGGGATGAACCATGGTGTTAGTCGACACTGTAGGTAAGTGAGACCCCGCCCCCTTTAGCGATGAGCCAAGAGGGTCGTCCCATGCCCGAAACCGCTTAACTAGTCCAAGTAAAAAGGTGGAATTATTTGCAAAGTGAGGGAAGACCGACCACTACCGCTATCATCCTTCCTAGGGTCTCGGTCTTTTGGTAGGCTCTTCACGGTAATAGTCGGTAAAAGGCTTATTTTTGAGAGGGGATTCTTTTTGTGAGACGGTTTTTTTCTTTTGGCATTTTTCTTTCTTTTGTATTTTTAATATGTTTTGCCTTGCCATTTCTTTTTCATCTTTTGTATTTTCTTTTTGGCTTTTTGTGCCTTTTCTTTTTCTTCAATCTTTTCTTTCTTTCTTTCATTTTCTTTGCCCTTTTGTCTTGATGTGATTGATAGGCATTTCTTTGCAACTAAGAAAGATAGATTTCAACAAATTGCAATTTATTGTGTGGATATGTGTAGGAGGTAGGGTAATGGGTAAGTCGGGGGTCGCGATTTCCCTTCAAACCCACAAAAAGGGGAAAACTTGGACTAATCAAACGATCCTAAACACGGTCAGCTAAGGGACGAGACTCGGTAACCAAGGCCTTTTCACACCGTGGGTGGTCATAATGGTCAAAAGTGCAAATCCTGTAGTAAATCCCTAGTAAGCTAGGTGGACTCAAGGTAAAGGACCAACGAAATCATTGATTTAGGGTCATTCTACTAGAGTAAAGTCCAAGACTCGATTTACATTACTAGGAAGGGAAAGTAAACACTTGCACACTAGCCTCTAAACCAGGTTTTCGAAAACCATTTACACACTAGACACAACTACACACCACAAAACAAAGACTCGACAAAGAACGAAAGAAAAAAGAAGCAAAAGCAACAAAACAAAACAAAACAAAACGAACACATAAACGACACCAACACCATCCCGATCTTCCAAACAAGCCACCAAATCAACCACAACTTTACAAAGCTCCACCCGAGCACACAACATCACAATCTCCTCCAAACTCCGCGAGAGATAAAGAAGAAAAAGGGATAAGATGTTACCGGAAGTCTTGAAAGCTCTCCAAAGCTATTGGTGATTTAAGCAACCTGTAAGGAAAGAGGGAGGCAAAACACGCACACAAAACAAATATACGACACAACGACACAAAAGAAAAAGACACAAAAAGAAAATCTTTTTGATTTTTGTGAAATTTTTCAAGTTTGTAGGGTTTTTTAAAGATTTTTCGAAAGACTACAAAAATAAAACTAACTATGATAGAATATCGCTCCCCCACACTTAAACCGAGCAATGTCCTCATGCTCGATCGTAGTGTGCGGAGACACAAAAGAAAAGAAAAGGAACTACGCAAATAAAGCTAGAAATCAAAGAGAAAAGTGAAGAAAGGGTCGAATGTGTCCGGCCGGGGTGTAGTCAAGTCACCAAGGGCCGAAACAAGAAAAGATATGGATGGGGGAAGAAATAAAAGAAGGAAATAAAAGGAAATGGGAGGGGAGGGCTAGGTGTAATCAAGTCACCTAGCCCGGATTCCGCCTAAATCCAACTAATTCCTACAAAAAGGGTGAAAAACTTGTAAAATTTGGATTTTGAAAATGACTCTCGATGTAGTCACGTCATCAAGAGTCGGGAGCAACAAATACCAAGGCCTCGAAGGCCACCATGACACCAAGACACAAAAGTGTACAAGGGAAAGGAGATAAACAAGGGAAAACAAGCAACAACAAAAACGGAAAAGAAAGGATAGTTGCCATACCCATCGGTTAGCAACTCACTCTCTCCATCGTCTCAAAGATCAATAATTGCACTTTGCTTGTCGTCATCATTGTCATCCTTCTTAAGCTTGAAAGTATCGCATGGTTGAGGTAGTAGGCTTGCCATAATGTGAGGAGGTGGGATTTGATGTGAATATCGGTGTAGGGTGAAGGGGAGGGAGGGGGTATACAACGGTTGGGTGGACTCAAATGACGAAGAAGAGGCATAAGGGGGAGTAGGGGACCATCCCGGTCGGGATGCCTCACCCGTCCCGGTCGGGAAGCTCCCTTCCCGGTCGGGATGGCACTCCAGTAAACTCAAAATATGGCACCCTCATCCTGATCGGGATGGCTCCTTCCCGGTCGGGATGCCTCATCCTTCCCGATCGGGATGACTTCTTCCCGGTCGGGATGCTCTCTTCATGGCTTCCAAAACCCCAAAAGCTATTCAAAGCTTCAAAAACCCGTTCCCTTGCTCACGATCCAAGCTTTATCGATAACCAATCCTCTCTAGGAGTCATCTTCACTTCACCTATCACAATAAACTCAAATACAACATCAAATTCTCTCCCTCACAGCGCTCATCGACAATCCAAATAATCAAGAATTTCACAAAACTAAAAGGAACTACAAGAGAAAGAGATATATACAAAGGGACGGTTCTTTTGGAACTCCGTCAAACCATGGATGGTGCATTCCTCAATTCTTTTTCAACAACCTTGAAACCCATTCCATCTCCGTCAAGGGCACGAAGAAACAAATCGAATATCCTAGCAAAGTCTTCAATCAAACTAGTGGAATACCAACCTCCACTCCAAGGATCATCGCCTCCTAACCTTGACGTCCCCGGAGCATCCCGATCTACTAAGTTCAATGGCTTGAACTTGTACTTGCGATCCTTCGGGATATACCCAAACGTCCACCTATCCTCATGTGGCCGCAAGGGAGGCTCATCTTTCTCCTTGCTTTTCAACTTGTCATCAAACCCATGATATGGACACTCATCCTCTCCAATATCGGAGTCATCATCCTCAAGCTCATAGGAATTGCTCTTCAAGCTTTGTCCCAACTCAACCCCTAGATCGATGTCTTTCATGGTATGGATCGTCTTACAAGACTCCTCATTAGTAGGCGAGGTGTTGCCTTGGAGGTCAAACACGATCTTTTCTTCGCCTAACTCGAATGTGATCCTACCGTTCTTCAAATCGATCCTAGCACCGGCGGTGTGTAGAAATGGGCGCCCAAGGATAATAGGAGTGATAGCATTCTCCGGCATGTCGAGCACAATGAAGTCAACCGGAATGAAGAACTTACCGATTCTTACCGGCACATCCTCTAGCATCCCCAATGGTCGGTTGAATGAACTATCGGCCTATTGGAGTGTAACGGAAGTGCGTTTTAGCTCCTTCATCCCGAGTCGGCAACAAATGGAATAAGGAATGATGCTCACACTCGCACCCAAGTCACATAACGCTCTCTCAATCTTGTAGTTGCCTATGGTGCATGGGATCGAGAAACTACCCGGATCCTTCAACTTCTGAAGCGTGGAACCTTGAATAAGCTCGCTCACCACTCTTGTAAACGCAATAGTTTCTTCCTTGTCGATGGACCTCTTCCTTGCCAAGATTTCTCTCATAAATCTTCCATATGCCGGGATTTGGGTAAGTAGCTCGATAAATGGGACACTCACATCCAATTTCTTCACAATATCTAGGAACTTGTCAAATTGAACATCCACCTTAGTCTTCATTTGCCTTGTTGGGAAAGGCAACTTGATTTGAAACTTGTTTTGCTCAATAGGGGTAGACTTCTCAATTGACGCTTTCCCTTTACCCTTGTCTTTTCCTTGAAGTGGGGGAAGCTTGTCTTCATGGGGTTTTTCGATCTCCCTTAGGACTTGCTCCTCCATTGAATTTCCTAAGCTTGAATCTCCTTGAGTTGGAGACACAACTTCCTTCATTTGTTGCTCACTAGGAAGCACAGGAGGATTATAGGTAGCACCGCTCCTTAAGTTGATGGCATTGACATGCTCAAATTTCGGAGTTTCACCTTGAGGAGGTAATTGCCCCCTTTGTCTTGAAGAACTTCCCGAAGCAAGTTGAGATATTTGAGTCTCAAGAATCTTCATATGAGTTTTTGTTTCCTTGTTATCCATTAGAAATTGAGCAATCATTTCTTGTTGGGATCTTTGTATCTCCATTTGGCTTCTTTGCATTTCTTGAGTACTCCTTTGCATATCCATCATAGATTTTTGCACGTTGAAATTCCGAGGTGGAGATTGTGGATTATGCGGAGTGTCGGTGAGGGCTAATGGAGTACCATAATCATGAATAGGAGACCGGCTCCTAGGCTGGCTTTCTTGTCTAGCACCTTGGGTTGCTTGTTGTTGTTGTTGTTTTTGTTGATGATTCCCTTGGAACCCATGAGAGTTGCCTTGATTAAGGCCTTGATTGTTGCCATGGTTGTAGTTTTGGTGTCCTTGGTTATGGTTTTGATGTCCTTGGAAATTTTGGTTTCCTTGGAAACCACCTTGATTGAAGTTCCCTTGTTGGAACCCTTGATTGTTGTTGTGGAAGGTACCTTGGTTATTTTGCTTGAAGTTGTTGAAGGGTCTTGGATTACCCACATAACCTTGATAACCTTGATTGTTGTCCCTTAAGGGAGGTGTAACATAGGGACGAGGTTGCATAGCTTGTTGTTGAGGGACTTGATTGGAAGCTTGGTATTGATTAGAATAGGAGGCACCTTGCCTGAACGCTTGAAAGGCGTTCACTTGCTCAATACTTCCCCGATAATATGTAGACTCATGTCCAACTATCCCGCACATATCACACATCCCAAAATAAGGTGTAGGAGACACAACTCCCAAAGCATTAACATCATGAATCGAGTGTTGGTTGGAGGAACTAGAGCTTTGAACTTGGTTGAGGTGGCTTTGGAGCTTCTTGTCAATGGTCTCCATGTGAGTTCTTAGTTGAGCCCCAAGATCAATGCTTAATTGTGTGATAGCATCGACGTCATGCCTACCTCCTTGATTCGCCTTTCTAGGCCTTGAGTATTGGGAGTTGTGCACCGCCATCTCTTCGATTCTCACCCAAGTTTGATCGTCATCGACCTCGGTAAACCTACCATTGGAGCCCATGTTGAGTATAGCTCTTGAGTCTTCATATAAACCGTTCCAAAATTGTTGGACTAAGAACCATTGTGAAAGTCCATGGTGGGGGGATGATCTAACCAAAGACTTAAACCGTTCCCAAGCTTCATAAAGGCTCTCCTCATCCCGTTGTTGAAAACCGGTGATGGAGGCCCTAAGCAAATTCGTCTTCTCCGGAAGGTAAAATTTTTGGTAGAACGTCAATGCAAGTTTCTTCCAAGTATCGATACCCATGGTTGCCCTATCGAGACTCTTGATCCATTGCTTTGCCTTTCCAATGAGTACCCAACGAATTTGATCTTGAGTAACCCCGGTTTGAGAGATAGCATCGCAATAATCAGAGAAGGTCTCCATGTGTTGGTGCGGGTCTTCGGTGGGCAAACCACTAAATTGATTTCTCTCCACAAGTTGTATGAATTGTGTCTTTGCCACAAAATTCTCGGTATAAGTATCCGGTAAAGCACTCGGTCCCAGCAAGACATGCTCGGTAAAAGTGGAGTGAGATGAGAACTTCGGCATAATTGGATTTGCGGGAGAAGATGGTGTAGACGGTGTTGATGTAGAACTAGACGGGGAACTAGGTGAAGTAGAATGGATAGATGAACCAAAGGGATTTATGAAGATCCCTTCGGCCGTCTCTCGAGGTGACTCGTTAAAGTCGGATCCTTGAGCTTGCTCTTGATGGGTATTGCTAGCGCTTGGTTGGGAGATTCTAACCCGGTCAATCGTCCGTTGGCGAAAGGCTCGAAAGAGTCTTTCCGGCTCTAGATTAAAGAGAAAGAAATCGCCTCTCCTCCTAGGCATACACTACACACTTGAGCAAACGTAAGACCACCTAGTGCTTTTTGGGCACTAGGCAAAGACAATAAACGAACACAACGAAAAACAAAGAGAAAAGAAAGCTAAGAAAACAAGAGAAACCTACAAAATATGCACAAGAGATGATATAAGAGCACAAAGAAGGGTAACTAAGTCAAGCTAGAAGTAAACTAAGTCTAAACAATGCACCGTCCCCGGCAACGGCGCCAAATTGATGGTAGGATTCGTCGTGGGTCCTAACCGTCAGTAATTAACCAACTAGACCTAGTGGGTAGCTAGGGTAAGTCGGGTCGTGTCCACGGAGACGGTATGGTAGAGTTTAGACTAAGTCAACCTAAAAACGAGACTAGGCTACCAAAACAACAAAAAGAATGTAATAATTGACAACTATGATGGAGGAAGTGGTATGAACTAGGCTAACAATGACTAGAACAATGAAAAGATGCAATATGAACTAACTGAAATAACTAGGATTAATGGAACTAACAACTAGAGGAATGATGACTAACTAGCTAGAGAAATCAAATATGGAAGGAAGTGGGGTAGGTCGGGTTCTTAAGTGTAGAAGGGTAATTGGGTGATCAAGGGTGTAGGTGTCTCCTAGTTGCTAGAGTCGGTCCGGGCTCTCGCTACGTAGACCAATGTCGAGGTAGGTTCGCGCTCTCGCGTCTAAACCCTAGTCCGCACTCTCGTGTCTACGACTATTCTCAACATAATCCCATACTAGACAAACAATGAGAAGATGAGCACAAGTATGGGAAGCATTGGCCACTACTACTCACACAAGCAAATCAACAAACATATAAAATGCCCAATATGTGACTAACAACAAAAGAGTCACCTTTACCCCTAATCAAGCCCTAATCACCCATAATCTACCCCTATTCCTCCTACTAACCCCACAAGAAGACTACTCACTCATTATCAAACTAACCATAACAATAATAAGAGAAAACAACATCATAAACCAAACATCCATTATGAACAACAAGAACAATAACAATAAGCACAATATAAAGATTCAAACTTGATTAAATAAACAAGAACAAGAGTAGAGAAGATTATACCAACAACAAGAGGAAGAAAAAGATGCAAACTTGTATAAATAAGAAACCCAAATCAACTCCAAGGTTGTCAAGCTTGGATGAATCTTCAAGAATCCTCTTAATACAAGATTAACTAAACTAGATTAACAAAGATTAACTAAGGATTAAAGAGAGATTAAAACTAATGTGAGGAACACTAATCTAGGGTTTGAATGCTTAATGGAGGCCTAAGAGAGTCTATGGTATGATAAGCTCTATATTCAATACATGAGGGAAGTATTTATAAGGTTACAAGAATGAAGGAGGAAGAATAAAAGAGATGCGTGCTGCCCCTGTAGCTTCCCGCCCGGGACGGTTTGGTCCCGCCCGGGACGGTGTGGTCCCGCCCGGGACGGTGTGGTCCCTACCAAGACGGTCTGGTCCCGACCGGGACGGGCTCAGAACAGAACCACCCTTAATTGTGCACTCCTTCCCGGTCGGGAAGGCGTTATCCCGACCGGGAAGGACCTTGTAGGCCTCTTTTAAGATCTTTTTTGTCCCTCCTTGCTTCTCATGGGCTTCCCATCGATTCTCGGGACTCGGGATCGAGTCTAAGAGGCTCGGGATCGGGTCCCAAGGTCTCGGGGTCGAATCCAAGGTATCGAGTGATCGTTCCTTCACTTCGTTGGCTCCAAAAAGTGTATGTATCGAGTCGGATTCGCTCCAACTCTTCATGAATGGTCTCGGGAACCTGAAACGAACTAGTGGAAGCATAAGTAGCCCATAAACCGCTCCTAAGGAGCGATTCCACAAGGAAAATGGGACCAAAACACAGCAAATTAGGCACTACAAACTACACTTATCAGCTGTGAATGTCCTCCCGCTAAGGACTGCCTAAGCCCTCGGCATCACCGAGGCCGACTACATACCGACTGCCCACACTATCTAGGCTTTTGATGGAAGCCCAAGGTCGGTGTCAGGGGCCGTTAAGTTGACAATCGTGACAGGTCCAATCGAAAAGGAGCTGGAATTAGACCACCAAAGTTTTCTTTACTTGTATTTTGTGTTACAATTTTATTTTATTTTTAAAAGTTAATAAAACAATAACAATTTTTTTTTGAGTAATAAAATATTTTCAAATTTAAATTTTTTATTTAATTTCATATCATCAATAACTTTAAATTTTAACGAATTTTTAAGACCAAAATTGTACATTGGCTTATCTTGAAAGCAATTTATTAAAGTTTGAAGAACCACATTAGCCACATGCGTTTTTTACATTAGTGGCTAAAAAATAATTTCGCCATGGAATTTAATTACATCGTGGCTAAAAAATATTTGCCACAGAACAAATTCGTGGCTAAATATTTTTGCCACGGGTGTGGCAACTTTCGTGGCAAGAGTGATTATTAGCCACGACTTTAATAAAATTCGTGGCGCAAGTGAATTTTAGCCACGGGAAAAAAAAATTCCGTGGCATATTTTTTTTCTCAGGTAGTGAATCAAAATTTTCCCGTGGCTAGGTAAAAATTAGCCACGAATAACAAATTACCGTGGCATAATTCGTGGCGCAAGTGGCAATTTGTTGTAGTGCCCATACGGAGCTTATCGCCACTGATAGATTCCTGACCCGAGTGGGTTTGAACCCTGGCCTGGATAGAGGTAGTTCAGGGGCGTCACTGGTTTTTCTTTATCCCCTTCGTCCTCTCTTGATGGTTTTCTAACTGTTCATTTTTTTTACCCTACAGACCTTGCTACTTGCACCTGGACGAGGAAGGAGGTGAAGTGTCTGGGTTTAAGCAGTGAACTTGTCGTTATCCAGAACCGCCCTTCTCTCCCTCACAATTTTAAGAGAGGTGAGAAGAACCTAATGAAGCATTTGAAGGGCCTCTCAGCTAGTAGGACAAGGCTTCCCCCTCTCCCTAGATCCACGCCTGTGAAGTCGACGCCCCCCCCCCCCCCCCCTCCTCGGGTGTGGAAACTGCAGCCGCTCCTGAGGCCACTCCTTCTCCAGCTGGCAAACGGGGAGGCTCTCTCTCAGGAACTCATACTCCCCTAGGGCCGGAGCCTGCCGGTTCTGAGGGGACTGGAGAAAGCACCCCCCAGGAGCTGATTAGAAAAAGAAATAGGGAGCCCTCAAATGCTGAGAATGTGGTGGATCTGGAGGCGGACACTCCTGACCCGAAGCGCCCTGCACGAGACGTCCCAGGCACCTTCTTTTCAGAGGAGAATACCGAGTTTCACTACACTGCTGGTGATATCCTGGATGTTTCTGCCCTGCTCTCTGATTCAGGGGCCGTCTTGGCGGATCATCTTATCAAGACTGTGACTTCTGCCACCAACCAAGTGACCCAGTATATTCAGCCCACCTCTCGGATCATTCAGGCCTCTGCCGAATTGCCGGCCCTTAGCCGCTTGAGTGATGAAGAATTGGTGACTTCCCCTCCCTCTGACCGCCTGGCCACCGTTGAGAGGGATGCCACGCTCATCGCCAGCTGGAGGAGGCTAAGGATCAGGCGGTCCTCTGGAAGTCTCAGGGTGAGAGGGCAGTTAGGGAGATATCTCGCCTGGAAAAGGAGCTGAAGAAGTCCAAGCAGGCTGCTGTGGAGCTAGAGCAGGCCAGGAAGGCGTTGGCTGAGCTAGAGCATGCCAAGAGGAGAGCTGCTGATTTAGGGGAGCGCCTTTCCCAAGCTGAATCAGACCTCCTGGCGGTCCGTAGCGATTTGACGGCGAAGGCTGAGGAGTGGCAGAAGGAGAAAAATGAGATAATCCAAGAGGCTGAGCCTGAGGTGGAGAAGGCCTTCGAAAACGGTGCTAACTCCTCCTTGGTGGTGGTTATGGAGGCTATCAGGGAGATGTTTCCTGATTTTAATGAGCAGGCTTTTCAGGCTCTTTACGCCGCCAAAGACGAGGCCCGGGTGCGCAGATCGGCTGAAGAGGCTACTGGCCCTGATTCAGGCGTCCCTCCTCCCTAACTTGCCAGGCAGTCGTCCTCCGAGGGTTCTTGCCCCCTCCCTGCTGTGCTTTCGCTCTTTTTGCTGATATTTCTAACTCTTTTTGTGCGCCGAGCCCTGCTGTGGCCGGCTGCCTTATCTGATGTAATCCTTTAATTACTTTTATGGATTTTCTCTAGTTCTTCTGTAAAGACCTCTTTTGTTTTGTTATATATGCATCTGTTTGGTTTTTCTTTCGAAGTTTATATGGCCCGCCCTCTACCTGCTCAGAGGCAGGGGGGTCTGCATTTTTTATACAAGGTTGGGGGGATTGCCCCCAGTCCTTGTTCATTTTTGGCGTGTGAAGCCTGACTTAACTCTGGCTTCTTGTTCGAAGTCCAGGGGGCCTGCCCTCTGCCTGCCCGGAGGCAGGGAGGGAGGCTTTTGCGTTTTTTATACAAGGTTAGGGAGGATTGCCCCTAGTCCTTGTTTATTTTTGGTGTGCGAAGCCTGGCCTGACCCTGGCTTCTTGTTCGAAGTCCAGGGGGCCTGCCCCCTGCCTGCCCAGAGGCAGGGAGGGAGGCTTTTGCGTTTTTTATACAAGGTTTGGAGGCCTGCCCCCAGTCCTTGTTCGGCGCATGGGGCCCGGCCTAACCCTGGCTTCTGGTCAAAGTCCAGGGAGTCTGCCCCCTGCCTGCCCAGAGGTAGGCAGAGGGACTTAGAATTTTTGTTGGCGGGTCCATTTTCCTTGGTTCTGGCAACAGAGGGCCTCCCCCTATTGCCCCCTGCTCGTTTGTGTGTGAAAATGCAAGTTTGAACAGACAACGAGTATGAATTAGGAGTTCCTTTTATTTCTTTGCAGAAAAGCTTAACATAAGCGTGGTCGGAGCCGTCGGCATTCTATTCTGACCGTTCTCCGCCAGTTTTCTGAAAACGAAATTTACTTAAGACTTGCTAGACATAGTACTTTTTTAAAGTGTCGGCATTCCAGTGCGCGCTCAGTTCTTGGCCTTCAAGGTTGGCGATTCTGTATGTGCCTGGCCCCAAAATCCGGGTCACCTGATATGGGCCCTCCCAGTTGGCACTCAGCTTGCCATGCTCTCTTGACCTTCCTACAGCCTGCGTTTTTCTTAGAACGAGGTCGCCCATCTGGAACTTCTCTCATGTACTTTCTTGTTGTATGCTTTCCTCATCCGCTGTTGGTAGGCGGCGATGTTAACGCTTGCCTCCTCCCTTATTTCACTGACCAGGTCTAGGGCCTCAGTCATTGCCACTTCAGTTTCTGTTCTGTCATACTGCAGGGATCGCAGGGTGGGAATTCTTGCTTCGATGGGTAGCAGGGCCTCCGCCCCGTAGACCAGGCCAAAGGGGGTCTGACCCGTGGACTCTTTTCGAGTTGTCCTGATTGACCAGATTATACTTGGTAGCTCGTCAGCTCACCTGCCTTTAAGGTTATCTACCATCTTTTTGAGACCGTTCAGGATCTGTTTGTTGGCTGCCTCTGCTTGTCCATTGGTTTGAGGGTGGCAGACGGCAGAGTAGGCAACTGCGACGCCATGGCCTTCCAACCAGACCCTTAGAGGGTCATTATCAAATTGCCTTCCATGATCAAACACCAACATTTTTGGTAGGCCGAATCTGGTGATGATATTCCTCCATATCACCTTCCTGACTGCAGGCTCAGTAATGCCCGGCACCGCCTCGGCCTCCACCCACTTGGTGAAGTAGTCGATTGCCACAATAAAAAATTTCTTGCCCCCGGTTGCTACTGCGAAGGCACCTAGTATATCCATCCCCCATTGGGCGAAGGGGATGGGGGATAGGATTGGCCTAAGTTCATGGGCCGGGGCATGGATGGATGGGGCAAAGAGTGCTGGCATTTTCTGCACTTCCGCGTCAAGTCCTTTGCGTCGCCCAGAAGGGTCGGCCAGTAGTATCCTGCCCTCAGGGCCTTGCAAGCCAACGACTTTCCTCCTATATGATGACCACATATCCCTGAATGGATGTCATTCAGGACCTCTGCAGCCTGTCCTGCCTTCAGACACTTGAGCAGGGGTGATGAGAATGATTTCTTGTACAAGTCCTCTCCTATTAGTATGAACCACGCAGCTCTTGCCGGCATTTTTCTCTTTTGTATAGGGTCAGATGGTAAAACTCTGTATTTTTTGAATAGGATGATTGGGGTCATCCAATCCTCAGGCCCTGCCTCCTCGACAACGCTGACTGGCTGGCAGGGAGTAGTGGATTTTTCCAGGATGACGTCTACCCAAACTGACCTTCGTATGTCTTGCAGGCTGGAGCTGGCCAGTTTCGGCAGGGCATCCGCCCGGTTGTTCTGGGATCGGGGGATCTGCCTGACTTTATACGACTTTAGGCCTGACAACTCTCTCTTCACCTTCTCCAGGTATGCGGCCATTGTCTGATCCCTGGCTTCATAGTCCCCGTTAATTTGATTGGCGATGAGTTGGGAGTCTGTTGCCAGGACAATCCGCTCTGCCCATGCAGCTTTGGCTAAATTAACGCCTGCGAGTACTGCCTCGTACTCGGCTTCGTTGTTTGATGCTGGGAAAATAAATCTGAGTGCGTGCTCAAAGTCAGCCCCTTCCGGGCTGGTTAACACGACTCCGGCCCCTGCACCATTAGTCGTGGAAGACCCGTCAGTGTATACCACCCATTCACCGGCAGGCGGGCTGTCTTCTTCAGAATGGGAGCATTCTACAAAAAAATCAGCCAGGGCCTGCGCTTTGATGGCTGTTCTAGATTGGTATGTTATTCCTAGTCCACTCAGCTCGATGGCCCATTTCAACAGCCTGCCTGATTTTTCGAACTTCTCCAGTACTTTTTCTAAAAGTTGGTCCGTCAGCACCACGACAGGGTGTGCATCAAAGTATGGCCTTAATTTCCTGGCTGCTATGACAACCGCGTAGGCTGCTTTTTCGACCATTGGATAGTTCTTTTCCGCTGTCCCCAGGGCATGACTTACAAAGTATATAGGCTGCTGGACGCCTGCTTCTTTTCTTAAGATAACTGCGCTTACTGTCACATTAGTTACAGCAATGTAGAGGAAAAGTTTCTCCCCCGCTACTGGCCTCGCCAGGGTGGGGAGTTTCTTCAAATGTTCCTTCAACTGTTCGAAGGATTCTTTTTGCTCATCCTCCCATTTAAACTGCTTGTTGCCCTTCAACACTTTGAAGAATGGAGTCGACTTGTCTGCTGACCTGGCAATGAAGCGTGCCAGGGCAGCCATTCTGCCTGTCAAACGTTGGATGTCTCTTATAGTTCTGGGTTTAGGGAGATCTAGGACAGCCTGAACCTTCTCAGGGTTGGCGTCTATCCCTCGAGAGCTGACCAGAAACCCTAAGAATTTACCAGAGCGAATTCCGAAAGTGCATTTCTTTGGATTGAGTTTCATCTTTTAGGCGCGCAGGGAGGAGAAAGTCTCCTGCAGGTCTGTTAGGTGTTCATCGGCTCCCTTGCTTTTCACAATAGCGTCGTCGACATAAGCTTCTATGTTTCTGCCTTTTTGATTCTCGAAAACCTTGTCGACCAGGCGCTGGTATGTGGCCCCTAAGTTTTGAAGCCCAAACAACATCATTTTGTACATGTAGGTGGCCGAACTGGTGATGAAGGCACACTTCACCCTGTCCGGCTGCCACAAGTATACCTGATGATACCCTGAAAAAGCATCCAGAAAACTCAGCATAGAGTACCCACTAGTGGCGTCTACTAGCTGGTCTATTCTTGGAAGTGGGTAGCAGTCCTTCGGGCAGGCCTTGTTAAGGTTCGTAAAGTCCACACACATCCTCCATGCGCCCGAGGATTTCTTAACCATGACCACATTTGCTAACCACTCTGGGTAGTCGCAAACCTCAATAAAATCCGCTTTCAGAAGTTTTTCAATCTCTTCTTTAATCGCCGCGTTCTTCTCTGCGGACATATTTCGCTTTTTCTGCTTTACAGGGCGGGCGTCCGTGCTTACGTTCAGCCTGTGAACGATGTATGCTGGATCGACCCCCGGCATTTCGTCTGCCGAGTAAGCGAATACATCCTTCTTGTCCTTTAGCACTCTGATCAGTTCAGCTTGGTAGGACTCTTCCAGGTCGGCCCCTATGAGAACCTGCCTTCCTGGTTCCAGGTCCACTAGCATGCTCTCCCCCCCAGGTTTCAGGTGGTCGGATACCTGATGACCGACTGGGATCTCACCTTCCCTGCCTGGCCGACTCCTGGTCTCCGTGTACTTTCCCTTCCATGCCAAAATCCGTTACATAAGCTATGGTGAGCGCTCTGATTGATACGGCCGCTTCAATCTCATCCAGGGTGGCCCTGCCAATCAGGGCATTGTACGCATACGTTGCATCTACCACAACAAACGATGCCCTGATATTTCTGGCAGAGGTCCCCTCCCCGAACATCACAGGCAGGTCTATAATTCCCATGGGTAGTATACCTGCCCCGCTGAACCCATACAATGACCCAGGGGCAGGTCGCAGGTGCCTCTTTTCCAGGCCCATTTTATCGAAGGCATACTTGTATAGCAGGTTCGTGTACGCGCCGGTGTCCACCATGCATCTCCGCACAATGTGGTTATTGATCTCCAGGGATAGCACCAAGGGGTCGCTATGGGGATACACCACTCGCCCTGCATCCTCAGGGGTGATGCTCAGCGTCATATCCCTCGGGCTTCCTGCCCTTTCAGCGTAACAGATTTTGTTCTTCAGTTCACGAATCTGCCTCTTCTGACTTCTTCTGCTGGTTTGGCCCTCTGCATCCCCTGATATCACATGGATTATCAAGCGGTTCTGCGCCGAGCCTTCAGGTTTTTCTGGTGTTTCATTCTGAGTTTTATTTCTTGCTGCGTAGTTGGCCAGCCAGCCACTCCTGATTAGTTTTTCGATTTCATCCTTCAAGTGGCGGCACTCCTCGGTGGTGTGGCCTACGCAATCATGGAAGGTACAGAACTTCTTGGGGTCCCCCTTTGGGCTGCGTGGTTTGCTTGGACGGTTCCACTTGGCAGTCTCCTTTTCTAGTTCGAAAATCTCTACCCTGGACTTGTTGAGGGCTGTATAGCTGTCGAATCTAGGTTGGTAGACTGTGCGTTGCTTTTTAGGGGTATCCCCTTCTTCGGTTCTCTGCTTCCCGGCCTCATTCCTACCGCGTCCACCCTGCGGTCCCCCCTGCTGCCTGGTAAGGCCTGCAGGGGTATCCGGCAGGCTGTGGAACTCTTCCTGTAGCATAAACCCTTCTGCGATTTTTCTGGCCTTGGCCAGAGTTTCTGGCTGGGCCCTGATCATCTGGTTTTTCATCTCTCCGGGGAGCAAAGAGTTAGTTAGTGCGTACGTCCCTGTCGCATCGTCTATCTCTTTGACTTGTTGGAAGGACAAGTCAAACCTCTTCAGGTACTCCTTGACAGACTCACCCTTCCTCTGCCTGAGAGTCATTAGGTCGAACCAAGTAAGACGACGCCTCTTGTTTCCAGCATATTGATCCAGGAAGGCCTCTGCCAATTCGATGAAAAAACTGATGGATCCCTGCGGCAAGTCTCTAAACCAACCCTGGGCCAGACCCACCATGGTGGTTGGAAAAATATTGCACCAAACCGCGTCGTCGGCGTCATACATGCCCATATGACTCTCGTACGCCGCCAAGTGGTCCTCTGGGTCAGTCGTGCCGTCGAATTTAACAGAGGGCATCTTAATTTTGGGGATTGGATACCCCTGCACCTTTGGGTGAAGAGGGGTTTTTGTAGGCCTTCCTGCCATCATCGACCTGCTTCCCGTGGAGTGGTAACCGTATTCTCTCCCTCTATCGGGGGCCAGTTTCCGACTACCAGGGGAACGGTGTCGGGGCGGTTGCCTGCTGATCGCCTCGTCATCCCATCTATCAGGGGAGCGGTGTCGTGGGCGCTTCTTCTGAGCTGGCTCGAGATTGTCCCCCTGACGATGCTTTGACCCAATGGGCTGCCCCTGGTTGAGCCTTGACTGGAGGCTTCTGGACAGGCCTGGTGCTACCTGCGAGTCCGCCACCGGCGTCAGCCTGGAGAAGACGTCGCCCTGTCTTTCTCCCAGGCGTCTGGACGCAGGCTCCCTATGCCTCATCCGGTCCTGAAGGTCTTGGGATAAAAGATAAGTGTAGTTTGTAGTGCCTAATTTGTTGTGTTGTGGTCCCGTTTTCCTTGTGGAATCGCACCTTGTGAGCGGTTTTTGGGTTACTTATGCTTCCTTTAGTTCGTTTTAGGTTCTCGAGACCATTCATGAAGAATTGGAACGATTCCGGCTCGTTTCATACACTTTTGGAGCCAACGAAGAGAAGGAACGATCACTTGGTGCCTTGGATTCGATCCCGAGACCTTGGGACCCATTCCCGAGCCCCTTAGACTCGATCCCGAGCCCCGAGAATCGATGAGAAGCCCATGAGATGCAAGGAGGGACCTTAGAGCTCTTATTGGAGGCCTACAAGACCCTTCCCGGGCGGGATAGTGGCCTTCCCGACCGGGAAGGAGTGCGCGATGCAACCAGCCTCTGTTTTGGGCTATCTCGGCCGAGACCAACCTTGTCTCGGTCGGGACCAGCCCTTCCCGGCCGGGATGGGGCCGTCTCGGTCGGGATGGAGGTGCTGCAGCGTGACTTCACTTCTTTTCTTCTCCTTTGTTCTTGTAACCTATATATACCCTTCCTCTTGTAATCTTATCTTATGTTCTTGATTACCTACAAACCCTAGACTACTTTAGGTTAGATTAGTGTAGATTAGTCCTTAATTACTCCTTAATCTTAGTTTAATCTAGTTAGACTACTCTTGTAATATTGGAATTCTTGGAGATTCTACCAATCTTGACAACATTGGTGGATGTTTTGGGTCTTCTTCTATACAAGTGTTCATCTTTTCCATTCATCTAGTTTGGTATAATCTTTCCTTTCTCTTTTCCTTTAATCTTTCTTAATCAAGTTTTCATCTTTGTTATTGTTTGTTCTTGTTCTTGTTAGTTTCATAATGTATGTTTGGATGTTTGTGTTGTCTCCTCTTGTTTATGTTAGTATTAGTTTGATAATGTTTGAGTAGACTTGTTGTGGGGTTAGTAGGGGGATTAAGGGTAGATTATGGATGATTAAGGTTTGATTGTGGGTAAAGGTGGAGTCTTTGTTACTAGTCACATATTAAGAGCACCATGTGTTTGTTGAATTGCTTGTTAGAGTAGTAGTTGCAAATGCTCCTCTTGCTTGTCTTCCTCTTCTCATTGTGTGATTGATTTGTGGTTGAATCCTTGTGTATTGGGTGACAACTTGCACAAGTATTCGGGTTTTGTCTTTGACACGAGAGTGCGGACATTGGTCTACGTAGCGAGAGCCCGGACAGACCTTAGTAACTAGGTGAAACCTACACCCTCGATCTCCCAACTATCCTACTACACTTATGAACTCGACCTAACCCTACCCTTTCCTTATTTGATTTCTTCGTTACCTTAGTCGTAGTCTTAGTCTTCTCCCCTTCTTATCATTGTTTTGTTTAGCTTAGCTTGTTGACTTAGTCTCGTGTTTAAGTAGACCTAGTCTAGACACCTCTTACCGTCCCCGTGGATTCGACCCGACTTACCCTAGCTACCCACTAGGTATAGCCGGTTATTATTTGACAGTGGGGATCCACGGCAAATCCTTACCATCAATAAACCTCTTTTTCGCGAGCAGCGGTGGACTTTGTCGTGTGTATGGAGAACACCTGCTGAACAGGTGATGTGAGTTAATATGAACTTTGAAACAAAAACGTGAAGGTTGATAGTATTCTGAAATGAACGTAAACAAAAAGCAACAAAACAGCTTGTAAGGATAGTTTGTGAGGATGATAGAACCGTAACCAAGGGATAGTATGCTTAGTGAAGTAGACCTATACTTCAACAAAGCGGGTGCTAAATCAAACACTCGATTGAAGTAGCGAGTTTAGAGCTTGTAACGCGACTAACTCTAGACTTTGTCTTGTAAGCAACAAGGACGTAAAAGAAAGGCAATGCTTTACTCAGTTTTGTGTTATGAATATTGTGTGTTTTATTCATTCAAGTTGATGGCTATTTATAGCCTACAAAACGTCCCTTAACCAGGCTGATCAAGGGTGATACAAACAAAGTTCTAATGGTGATGATAACAAAGCTTAGGAGCTAAAAACAAAGCTAACAAGAAGCATTTAGACGCGGCACCCATGTGAACACAATCAGCCCACAATCATCCTCTTAACTCTGGTGCACTCCCCATGCTTGAATGAGTGTGAACCCAAGTTAATGCCTTCATATGACCTTGACTATTTGCTCCTTTATTCGACCCACACACGAGCTAGCTTACTGATTGAAGGAGGCACACTACTAGGCTAGTAGGAGGTGCTAATGTGGCTGGACTAGGACCATTAGGAGCTAGTGTGACTTCATTGAATTCTTTAGTTGTATCCTCATTCGGATCAACAGGCGGTTCCTGGTTGCCTGCTGTAATGCGCCTCTGCACCTGAGCATACACTTGTACTGTTTTCTTCGCCTTCCGTTGAATTTTTCTGGCGGCGGTTCGCTTTGAGCCCCCAGCTCCTTCCCCACTTTCGAAGTGGAGTTGCCTGGGGGTCGTGGCAACCCTGCCTGCCTACCTTAAAATGGTTATCGTAGTCAAACGTGTTCGGATCCGAGTTTTACATACTATTATATATATACGGTATATAATGTTAATATGACGAAAAAAAGAAAAAATAAATAAATGATGTTAGCGGTTAGATACGATAAATGAAAAGCGAAAAATAAAAAGTTAGTGTTAATGTTCATGTCGTTACTATCGATTAATTATGATACTAATACATAAACATGAATGAAAAGAACGAAAATAAAAGAGAAAGGAGATGTCGGTGTTGAATGTCACACCCTCAACCTACATGCTCTTGCTTCTCGGGATACGGTTCGTCAAATGGCGGCAATGGCGCGGGAACTTCGAGATACGTAGGAAGAGTTGATGGTGTGTATGTATGGCTCGGTTTTTGTATGGATTTGCTTAGGGTTGTAGTGTATTATGATGGGGGACTTAGGGTTGGAAATGTAGGGTGTTTTGATGTGTAAAGTTGGCTGAAATGATGATGGAAAAGTTGTTGAATGTTGTGGGTTGATGGGGTATTTATAGAAAAACCCCACGACCTAGGGTCACTCGATCGAGTGGCCCTAGTGCACTCGGTCGAGTACCCTTGAAGATGAATCTGGTCCGGTTTTTGAGGCTCCACTCGACCGAGTGGGTCAATCCACTGATAAGGTTGACGAGCCTAAATAGGGAAGGAGTTGACCTTTTTTGATTTTTTGAATTTGTTATTTGGCGCAAGTTTCTAGAAATGCACCAGGTTGTTTTTGTGTGTCGGATTCGTCTTTGACCGGGTTTTGACCCGGTCGCTAAAAGACGGGTTTTATTTTTGGTGTCGATTTTGGCCCAAATTAGTCCCATTTTACTCGGAACGACTCACTGGGCCTGGATTTGAGGTCAGTTTCGTGAGATTTGTATCCTGTTAAAAGCCCATGCCTGACGTTATTGATTTCGAGCCCGTATCCGAGCGCGTTAGAGCTCGTTAGCTTCCGATCATCATCGGGTGTTTTTTGGAAACTACCATAGACACCTGGCAGTCAAAACGCGGGTGTCTACAGAGGCATCCTTGATTCGTTGATGTAAGTAATTCGCATGATTCATTATTATACATATCTCGGTAATTCATACGGAGTATGGTTTATGCCCTATGCATGAATTTCAAATTCATACGCACTTGATCCTCCTATGAATATGTTTGGTAAAATTCATACGCATTGATCCTCATGTGAATATGTTTGGTAATTCATCCATGTGCAGTGTATGCATGTGCAGTGTATGCATGTCACAGAGTATTTATTTATTTATTTTCTCTATCAAACACTAGACTATGGGAGCATATACAAACTCCTAGTTTCTTGATGGTTTGTGCAGTATTTCAATGATTCCCTTCGAATTTGACCGAACTATTAATTTATTGTCCCGAATGTTTTGATAAAACTTATTGATAATAATGATCTTGATAGATTATCAAGAGGAAAAGGTCAAAGTTATGATTTTTTTTCTTTTAATAGAATAGGTATGATAAATCGGTCTTATAGACCGTGTATATGATTGTATCTATTTTTGGAGGCTATAATCCAATATACGAGAAATTCATAGGAGGATGCGATATTTTTCTATCCTTCAACCTTTTTTTATAAAAGATGTTTTATTTAATTCAGTCACGTAGACTGCATATATATATATTTATGGATCAATTTCAATGTTAATATCCATATGATGAATGCTCATATAATTTTGGACCTGAAGTTCCAAAAATATTTAATTTTCAATTATGAGCAGTGAAAATAATGTTATCCTGTATGGTAACAAATATTTTGGACATAAGTTCCATAAGGTTACGTTTGGATACTCGGAATTGATTTGAATATCAAGAATTCAATTCCTGTATTTGAATTTCTAGAATTCAAATCTAAATCCAAATCCAAAATGGTGTTTGGGTACCCTTGGATTTGGATTTGGATTTCGGGCGGGAGAAGTCGGGACAAGGTCACTCATTTTTATTTTTTAAAATTTTTCATTAAAAACATATAATATGTTCAAATACGAGAAAAAACAAATATTACGATCGACAAGATTATGCGAAAAAACAAACAAACGACAACTGACGGATTTGAAATGACTATCCTATACTAGGGATTTGAGAAAACCAAATTTGAACAAGGTTGGATTTGAGTAAAATTTCAAATCCAAATCCCATGGTTTCCAAATGCACGAAATATTTCAAATCCGGATTTCAAATCCAAATCCAAGTTCCCAAACATGCCATTAAAAGAAATTGTATACCTGAAGTATACACGATTATTTTGGGTGATAAATATGCTAATACAGCTGTCCCAAAAAAAACATGATATCACGGAAATAAAGTAGCCTCAAAGGCATCGTATTGTGAAAAATATACTCCGTGTGAGTACTTACATGAAATTGTACTGAGATAAGTATCATTTTAAAGTTGAAATTGATAAAAATTTGTGAGTAAAGTACATGAAATTGTACCATTTTCATATCAATTTCAAATTGAAATTAAAATTATTTGAGAGAGAAATACATGAAATTGTACCGTGTTTAATATCACTTATTATTGTCAAGATATCGTGAAGAGAGGTCATGAGAAATCCTCTGGATTAATTCCATGTTCACCCGAAGTTGAACAGAATAATATAATTAATATTGAAAGACGAAGAATTTATTTCAATTGGTTGAGTCCATTCCATGAAATGAACATGACATCTGATAAGACTGTGCCCGAAGAGCAGGCCGAGATCATGACATAGTGTTAAGCCTGATATTGCGGCGTTAATTGAGCCTTATGATGTGAGTTAATTGACTCAAATTCGTTAATTGATGAAAGTAAATATCTCATGAAGATTCATGTGACCCTCATATACGCGAAATTTCGATATGAGAGGAAGACAAATTATATACGAGTTGGAATTTTGACACGCACACCATGACCTGAAATTCATAATGTTTACATATACTGAACCTATGACGAGAAATTCATAGTGTTGACCAATATTGAAACCGTGACATGTAGTTCACGGTGTTATACAAATTTTCACTTTGCGTACAATGAATATTATTTGGAGTATCAAAATTAAGAATAAACTTGATGTGTATTCATGGATGTTTGCAAAGTATGAGATACTCTTAACAGTTGATATTTGTATCAAAATAATGTAAACCATTTCCTGAAGCGAATGGTATTATCATATTTTCATGATGTAATACTCGTATATTTTATTTTCATACAAATTATGTAGTCGTAAAGACACATTATTTTGAAAATGGCTCAAAGAAATTATGCGTGATGTCTCGTATCCGCGTGTCATGGTTGAGCAAATTAATGCGATATTAAAATCATGAGTCTCGTATAGTTGATTAATAGTCATTTTTCCTGGTAACGGATATGACATGAATAAAAGATTCGATTAACGATCATTATTTCGTGACATGGATATGGCATCGAATAAAATATTGATTAAGTGATCAAAATTATGTCACCGACACTGAATAAGTACAAGGAGGTAAATATTTTATTTAAAAACTCAAATAATTTACCGGAAATGGTATAGTAAAGATCACAATATCTTGTGAAGGCAATGTGATTATGCGACCATGTATTTATATGGTAAAAGAAATGATCAGTTGATTAATGATCAATTTATAGTTACTATTATCACATGGAATTGAATTATTCTAAGAGTAATATATATATAGTCATATTCCGGAAAGGAATATTGACGGGTCTTGCCTATTGTATTATACACCATTTGTGTCATGTCACTATCATTTTCTATGGTCATATGACTAAATAAAATTAGTGTGCACATATGATTGAATGTAGCTAAACAGAAGTTTAGCATGATGAGAATCGATCAACTAGTAAAATTGACACGAAAATATTGAAAATGTTACAAATTGAGGCCATCTGGGTTCCTCTTACACCTGTTTTGATAAACCCGACATTTATCTTGAAAGAATTTAATGGCGTGCTGATGAAACTCTCCAGTGTACCATTAAAATTATATTTAAGGCAAGACAATACACTGAGATTGAGTATGCGAAATATTGGAGATCTAAATACTACTCGTAGTTGGATAATGAAAATGAACGTCCATATCCGATTGACCTTTAAGGTTTTAATTATGTGACCTATAGTCACAGAGAATTTTACGAGTAGTTCATGTAATCAAAGTTTACAATGTAAATATTATGTGAACATGGTGATCTCCCGAATGGGCAATTTTAATTCAGCACGTGGAAAACCAACTGCGTTAAATTGAGCTCCCAAATATATTATTTTACTGAAGAGAATCAATATATTATGAAGAGAATCAGTTGATAAAATCTATGAAATATTAGATGAATTCTAAGGTGGATATTGCCCTTTAAATCTATCAAGTAATGATATTTTTTACCATCTTAGGGGGAGATTGATAAGGATAAGCTGGTAAAAACAAACAAGTAATGTTGATCCCAAACTGAAATTGAAGTTCAGAGACTTGTTTTGAATATGAAATACATCAATTAGAGGTTCATGAAATATAAATAATGATTCGATCATTGTGTTATGATGATGTATACGATGATATATCAGCTTGATTACTTATCATATTAGATGTTTATACATTGAAATTTATGATTTCACTATAGACAGATTCACCCTCCTTGTGGTGTAGCGAGCTATAGATCAGTCATGGTTTCCAAATGCACGAAATATTTCAAATCCGGATTTCAAATCCAAATCCAAGTTCCTAAAATGCCATAAAAGAAATTGTATACCTGAAGTATACACGATTATTTTGGGTGATAAATATGCTAATACATGATGTGAGTTAATATGAACTTTGAAACAAAAACGTGAAGGTTGATAGTATTCTGAAATGAACGTAAACAAAAGCAACAAAACAGCTTGTAAGGATAGTTTGTGAGGATGATAGAACCGGAACCAAGGGATAGTATGCTTAGTGAAGTAGACCTATACTTCAACAAGCGGGTGCTAAATCAAACACTCGATTGAAGTAGCGAGTTTAGAGCTTGTAACGCGACTAACTCTAGACTTTGTCTTGTAAGCAACAAGGACATAAAAGAAAAGCAATGCTTTACTCAGTTTTTGTGTTATGAATATTGTGTGTCTTATTCATTCAAGTTGATGGCTATTTATAGCCTACAAAACGTCCCTTAACCAGGCTGGTCAAGGGTGATACAAACAAAGTTCTAATGGTGATGATAACAAAGCTTAGGAGCTAAAAACAAAGATAACAAGAAGCATTTAGACGCGGCACCCATGTGAACACAATCAGCCCACAATCATCCTCTTAACTCCGGTGCACTCCCCATGCTGAATGAGTGTGAACCCAAGTTAATGCCTTCACATGACCTTGACTATTTGCTCCTTTATTCGACCCACACACGAGCTAGCTTACTGATTGAAGGAGGCACACTATTAGGCTAGTAGGAGGTGCTAATCTGGCTGGACTAGGACCATTAGGAGCTAGTGTGACTTCATTGAATTCTTTAGTTGTATCCTCATTCGGATCATCTCCTCCCCCTTGAAAAGGAATTGTCCTCAATTCTGAAATTCCATCATCATCAAGATAAGGAGAAAGATCTCCCACATTGAACGTGGCATGAACTCCATACTCATCCGGCAATTCTACTTTGTAAGCATTGTCGTTCACCTTTGATATGATCTTGTATGGACCTTCTGCCCGTGGCATCAACTTATTCTTCCTTTTGCTTGGAAACCTCTCTTTTCTCAAGTGAACCCAAACTAAGTCACCTTCTTGAAAAAGTCTTGGTTTCCTGTTTTTGTTGGACCTTCTTTTGTATGCTTCATTTACCTCCTTGATCCTTTCTCGAATTTGCTCGTGGAGTTTTATCATAGCCTTAAGTTTTGACTCCGCATCTTTGTGGACTAACTCATCCTTAGGTAGAGGAATCAAGTCCAAGGGCATGTAAGGATTGATTCCATACACGGCCTCAAAAGGAGAGTGAGAGGTAGCATAAGTAGGAGAACGATTGTAAGCAAATTCAGCGTGGGCAAGCTTGACATCCCAATCCTTTTGAGTCTTGCTCACAAGGCCCCTTAACAACGTGCCCAAAGTGCGATTGGTAACTTCGGTTTGTCCATCTGTTTGTGGATGATGAGAAGTGCTAAATAAGAGCTTGGTTCCCACCTTCCTCCATAATGTGTTCCAAAAATAACTAAGGAACTTTGAATCACGATCCGAAACAATGGACTTAGGTACTCCATGGAGACGTACCACCTCTTTGAAGTACAAGTCAGCTACATTGCTAGCATCATCTGTTTTGTGACAAGCAATGAAGTGAGCCATTTTTGAAAACCGATCTACCACCACCATGATAGCATCCTTCCCCCTAGCTGTTCTTGGCAAGGCCACAATGAAATCCATGGACACATCTTCCCACGGTCTATTAGGAGTGGGTAAGGGCATGTAGACTCCTGGTTTGAAAGAACTTTTGGCAAATTGGCAAGTCACACACTTGCTTACTACATGTTGGACACTCCCTTGCATCTTTGGCCAAAAGAAGTGTTCCTTTAAGACCTCCAAGGTTCTTGTGATGCCAAAATGACCTGCTAATCCTCCCCCATGAGCTTCCCTAACCAGCAATTCTCTAATGGGATGCTTGGGTACACAAAGTCGATTTCCTTTGAAAAGAAATCCTTCCTGCAAAACAAACTCGTCAAAGGCTCCCTCCTTGCACTTGGTGAAAGTTTCACCAAAATCAGCATCATTGTTGTAGTAATCCTTGAGAGTTTCAAATCCGAGCAATCTAACATCCAAAGTAGATAATAGAGTGTAGCGGCGGGATAGTGCATCAGCCACCACGTTACTTTTACCATCTTTGTACTTTGAAGAGAAGTGAAAGGATTGCAAGAATTCCACCCACTTGGCATGCCTTGGACTTAGCTTTTGTTGGCCATTGATGTACTTTAGGGACTCATGATCTGAATGGAGAATAAAGTGGTTAGTACGAAGATAATGACTTCAATGATCAAGAGCTCTTACTATGGCATAGAATTCCTTGTCGTAGGTGCAATAGTTTAGCCTTGCTCCATTGAGTTTTTCTGAAAAGTAGGCAATGGGGCGCCTATTTTGCACGAGAACAGCACCAATTCCTACTCCACTAGCGTCACATTCAACCTCAAATGGTTGAGAGAAATCAGGAAGAGCTAGGATAGGAGCGGAACACAACTTCTCCTTGATCACTTCAAAAGCTTCTTGGGCAGCTTTGGACCAAACAAACGCACCTTTCTTCAAACATTCGGTGATAGGACTTGTGATAGTACTAAAGTCCTTGATGAACCTTCGGTAAAAGGAAGCCAAACCATGGAATGATCTTACTTCTGTAATGGTGGAAGGAATTGGCCAAGTACGGATGGATTCCACTTTGGTTTGATCAACGGACACTCCATCTTTGGACACTACGTAGCCAAGGAACACTACACTTTCCACAAAGAAAGCACACTTCTCCTTCTTGCCAAAGAGTTGTTGCTTGCGAAGTGTTGTAAATAGTAGCCTTAAGTGCTCCATATGCTCCTCCAAAAACCTGCTATAAACAAGAATATCATCCAAGTAAACCACAATGAATCGACCTAAATAGGCCTTGAGTATTTCGTTCATTAGCCTCATGAATGTGCTTGGAGCGTTGGTGAGACCAAATGGCATGACCGTCCATTCATAGAGTCCATGTTTGATCTTGAAAGCTGTCTTCCACTTATCTCCTTATCTCATTCTGATTTGATGGTACCCACTTCTTAGGTCAATTTTGGAGAAGATCACAGCCCCATGAAGCTCGTCCATTATATCATCCAACCTTGGAATAGGAAATCTATATTTGATGGTAATGTTGTTAACGGCCCTACTATCCACACACATTCTCCAAGTTCCATCTTTCTTAAGTACTAAGAGGACCGGAACAGCACAAGGACTAAGGCTTTCACGTACATAACCTCGACTCATTAACTCATCAATTTGTCTTTGCAATTCCTTAGTCTCCTCTGGATTACACCTATAGGCTACCTTATTGGGTAAGGCTGCTCCTGGAATGAGGTCGATTTGATGTTCTATACCTCTAATAGGTGGTAAACCAACCGGTAATTCCTCAGGGAAGACATCCTCAAATTCGTGTAACAACTCCTCAAATGGCTTTCCTCCAAGCCCATTCTCAACTACTAAGGGTTCCTCTCTAGCCACCATGACAAAGACACGTTCCCCCCCTTGTAAAGCCTGTTCTACTTCACTCTCACTAGCAAATATGGTAAGGTTAGGCTTCTTAGTTTTGTTGGCTGCCATAGCTCTAACAGCTTGGGGAGTCATGGGTTTTAGAACGATTTTCTTTCCTTTATCCCTTAACTCATATTCATTTTTCCTCCCATGGTGTACTACATCCCTATCAAACTGCCAAGAACGTCCCAAGAGTATATGACACGCATCCATAGGAATGACATCACATAAAACTTCATCGACATAAGACCCCATGGTTAAACCTACCCTCACTTGCTTTGTGACTCTTACTTTGTTACCATCATCCAACCAATGTAATGCATACGGTCTAGGGTGATTGGTGGTGGTTAGGCCTAACTTAGTTACCATTTCAGTAGAGGCAACATTTGTGCAACTACCTCCATCAATGATCAAGCTACACCATTTGTTATTAACTTGACACTTAGTGTGGAATAGTTGATCCCTTTGCTCGGTGTTGTGTGGGATGGGGTTGGCATGAAGTGTACGTAGTACCCAAACAGTATCATACGTTGGGGGTTCATAGTCCTCTCTTTCTTCCTCCTCTTCTTCCTCCTCCTCATTAAACACAGCCCCTATACGTTGTTCCTCCTCCCACATCTCCTCTCTAAAAGACATGACTTCTCTTAAGGTAACGACTCTCTTATTAGGACACGCATTTTTGTAGTGACCAAAGCCTTGACACTTAAAGCAATGTACTTTGGACAAACTAGTTTCAGTGGGTGTCTTGTTTGTGGGTTGAGTCGGGTTACTCTTAATGACACGGGGTTGATTAGTGTTAACGGAAGTGGTCTTGTTACTCCCCTCACCTCGTGACCAAGTATGACTCCTATTAGATTCATTCTCATACTTAGCTTTCCCTTGAGCCTCAATTTTTAAGCATAACCCACATAACGTATCAAAATCAGAATAAGGACATAAATCAACTGTATTAGCAATACTACGATTTAACCCACGTAAGAACCTAGCCATTTTTATCTCTTCATTTTCTTCTACTTCCCCCATTAGTACCAAGTTCTCAAACTCTTCAATGTATTCACTAACACTCATTTTTCCTTGTACGAGATTAGCGATCTTTTTGTATAAGGATAACTTATGTGTAGTTGGAACATACCTCTTACGTAGCTTACGTTTTAAGGACTCCCAAGAAGAAATCTTACCCTTTCCATCCCTGGTGCGTTGTACCTTAAGCCCTTCATACCAAAGGGAAGCCCCTTTGCTTAGCTTTAGGATTGCATATTTGCACCTCTCCTCGTCCTCCAAGTCCTTGAAGTCAAAGAGCTTCTCTATGTTTCTCTCCCATTCCAAGTAGACTTCAGGATCAGTACCACCATTGAACTCAGGAAGTTCGTTCACTTTGATCTTGTCCACCGGTTCCCTCCTTGCTTGGAAACGAGAATTCCTGGGCTGGTAGTTCTCCAACGCCTTCTTTAGGTGTTCCAAGAAGCTAGGGTCTTCAAAGTTCACTACTCTTGCCATGCTTTACGTCTAAAGGAAGACCAAAGCTCTGATACCACTAATGATGTGAGTTAATATGAACTTTGAAACAAAAACGTGAAGGTTGATAGTATTCTGAAATGAACGTAAACAAAAAGCAACAAAACAGCTTGTAAGGATAGTTTGTGAGGATGATAGAACCGTAACCAAGGGATAGTATGCTTAGTGAAGTAGACCTATACTTCAACAAAGCGGGTGCTAAATCAAACACTCGATTGAAGTAGCGAGTTTAGAGCTTGTAACGCGACTAACTCTAGACTTTGTCTTGTAAGCAACAAGGACGTAAAAGAAAGGCAATGCTTTACTCAGTTTTGTGTTATGAATATTGTGTGTTTTATTCATTCAAGTTGATGGCTATTTATAGCCTACAAAACGTCCCTTAACCAGGCTGGTCAAGGGTGATACAAACAAAGTTCTAATGGTGATGATAACAAAGCTTAGGAGCTAAAAACAAAGCTAACAAGAAGCATTTAGACGCGGCACCCATGTGAACACAATCAGCCCACAATCATCCTCTTAACTCTGGTGCACTCCCCATGCTTGAATGAGTGTGAACCCAAGTTAATGCCTTCATATGACCTTGACTATTTGCTCCTTTATTCGACCCACACACGAGCTAGCTTACTGATTGAAGGAGGCACACTACTAGGCTAGTAGGAGGTGCTAATGTGGCTGGACTAGGACCATTAGGAGCTAGTGTGGCTTCATTGAATTCTTTAGTTGTATCCTCATTCGGATCAACAGGCGGTTCCTAGTTGCCTGCTGTAATGCGCCTCTGCACCTGAGCATACACTTGTGCTGTTTTCTTCGCCTTCCGTTGAATTTTTCTAGCGGCGGTTCGCTTTGAGCCCCCAGCTCCTTCCCCACTTTCGAAGTGGAGTTGCCTGGGGGTCGTGGCGACCCTGCCTACCAGATCCTCCGGAGTAAATTCCTGGTTAAGCATCGCCGAGAAGAAGGTCGCTGTCTGCACAATCTGAGCAGAGGTGAGGTTGAGGGGCTTCCTCGAGTGTGCCCCCTGCCCAGCTGTGACAGCGACATCCTTATCAGGCACTCCGTGAAAGCTTGCCCGCCCCACTTCTGGGATTGTGGCAGCGGGTGTCTTTTCTGGGAACGGCATGCCGTACAGGGGAGCCGTTGGTGGAACCGTCGGCCCCGCCCCTGAACTGGCGTCAACGATTTCAGGCATGGCTAATTTTGTATTTGAGAATGGTTGATTTTGTGGGTAATTTCGTGGGTACAACCGTATTCTTCCCCACAGACGGCGCCAAATTGTTCCGGTACGGAAACAATTAACCCGACTTCGGATTCGGGTTTATGTTCAGAATGATGTTGGGTTATTATCCGTCCGACTTTCTTCAACCTCTTCTTTCTCCCACTCCGGTGATCAGACATTCCCGGTGGATTGAGCCTGCTCTCTGCACAGTGAACGCACAGGGCCTCGGAGGTTGTCCGAGGGAACCCTCTCCGATGCCTAAGTCAGTCTGTGAAATGCCTTGATAAACCAAGTTCGTGAGGAGCTAGGTGGCGTTTTTAGAGTGAGAGTCTAGAGAGAGAAAATCCAACCCCTTTCAAGTGGGAAATGAGAGAGTATATATACCTTCCCACAAGAGAGAGGAAGAGTGGGAAAAAGAGCGGGAGAATGGGTAGATGGCAAAGCGACACGTGGATCCATTTTGTCCACCCATTCTCCCTTACCTTAGACGAAATGACGGAGGGGCCCCCGGTAACCCCTGCCCTGCCTGGACGAGAGGTCCCCTGGAGAAAGGCGGGCAGGGGGTCCTGAAGCCCTGCTCGGCGGGCCGCATCGCCCTGCTGGGCAGGCGATTGCCTGAAGCTACCCCTTGGGGGTTCTTTGGTGATCTATCCTGACAGCCTGTTGGGCAGGCTCTTTTTTTTCTCGGGGAGGTCGCCTTGGGACTTGCTGGGCAGGTGGCCCAGCGCAGGCTTTCGACCCCTATCAAATACTTAAATCGTTTTGTAATTACAATTTTTATTAATCGTTATTATCGAGATTAGACGATTAACGAGAAAACCCTTTAAAAACCGAGTTTAAGGATTCTGGAAAAATTATTTTTTTTGGACAGAATGTCCAGAAATTTGTTTTAACAATTTTACGTATTTTTTGTACTATTTATTAAAGTCTTTAATTAATATTAATGACTTTTGGACAAAATTACGATTTATCGTTAAAATGCTTCGTTTCACCAAAATGAACTGTTTTTCCAGCAATTTTTAAAATATTTAAATCTGAAACATTAAGAGCTAAATCATCCCTTAACATACTCTAAATATGTTCAATGGTTTAATTAAATAAAAGACGTTAAAAGATTTAATTTGACATTTGCCGTAAAATCCTATTTATAATTGTATTGTCGAAACTAATAATAATTAGGGAATTTGAGCTTTGTCACTTTTTAAAACACCCTGCTTAGTAGTGTTAAAACGCTTAAGACATTTTTAATCAGTTTATACACTTGTACGATATTTCAATAATTTCATAAACTCAAATGTTCTCTCTTTAACAATTAATATTGTTAAGGCCGAAAGTACTGATTTTATAAATCTATATCGTTTACTAAAATGTTGTATTAGTATAAACTAATTTCTCTATTTTGACATGATGCTATTTTTAGTAAAGTTTCCTAAAATAAAAGTTTCCTAAAATAGAAAGTTTCCTCTTTTGGAAAGTGATCCTTTTTCTTTTTGTTCTCTTATATCCTTTATATATTAAAGGAAGGACCAAGAGAAGTTATGTGGCAGCAGGAAAATTGAGTATTTTGAAATACTTCACCCACATTCATCCGTGATCAATTAGGCAACTATACACCAAAAAGTATGTCAAGGATTGAGTTTTTACGGGCTTCACAAACCATTTACCCATTAAAAAACCCTAAAGCAGTCATATAAGTCGTCTGCTATTAATCCTACCATTGCTACGTTATGTCAGGGTGTGAGGCTGACCAATACGGATGTCAGGGTAATAAACAGATGGCAGAGGCCCGACTTCAAAAAATCAATCATTCGTAAATATATCAGTCGTGAATCAATGATGAACGTACGATATGATTATATTTTAATGAATTATTTTGGAGTGATTATATGATTGTGCATATATTATAATGAATCAATATGATTATATTTTAGACTGAAAGATTATGTTTTTGCAGCATGTTATTCCAAAGAAATATAATTAATTCAATACATCCGATCAATATACTAATTATGAATGTGTACTTAAGGTATTTTGAATTATTAGTACGGTTTAATACCTTCAAAATTGTTGAACACGCTTTAAAAATTGATGAACAATTGAAGAATTTAATAGCATTCTTCCTGCGTCATTTATCTATAACTATGCGTCGAGATTACTTAATCCGTGGGAATCGAAAAATTGATAAAGTTGTCTTAAAAATTGATTTGGAATTTGTCTACCTTTTGTCCAAATATTAAATTAAAAAAGGATTAAGTATTTGTCTACCTTTTCTAATTTAGAATGAAGTGTTTATCAATTTGGACAAAAGTAATATTTACCATTACTTTAACGTATGATATTTAATATTTGGACAAAAGTTAACAAAGTTTAATATTTGGACAAAACTTTAATATTACTATTATTTAGTATTTAATATTTAAAGTATGATATTCAAAAGTAATATTTGGACAAAAGTTAAATATCAAAATCCATATACCTTATGATATTTAATATCCGACACGAAAGTAACAAAGATTGTTTTTAAACATTCTTTACCTTCAACAAATCAAGTTATTATTTAACATATACAATTAAAGTAGCGTAACGACATTGTCACATCAACCGTCTAACATTCAAAAAACTGAAACAATAAAAAATACAAACAACCCCGTGATTTTTGAAACAATAAAAAAATACAAACAACCCCGTGATATTTCACAGGCCAATACACTAGTTGTTTATAATGATTACTTCCTCCAAGTTTCTAACATTGCCCCATTTTTCTTTTTGGACTGAGTTTGATCTTTTACCCATTTTCTACTTTTCGTCATAAATGTGTGGTTCACATTTATCCACCAATTTCTCTCTCTTCCTCCTCTCTTTTTTAACCACTCATTTCTCCTTCCTTATTTTCCACCCAAAACACAAATGGGGCAATGTTAGAAACTCGGAGGGAGTATATCTTTTGAAAATTGATAATGGCTTTGTTTTGGAGTTATGGAATAAGGACAAGTGTGAGGTTAGAGCAATATATTCTAGGGTTTACGTTTTTGCCATCAACTGTAAGGCTGGTATGTCTTTATGGGCCACACTGGTTGTTGAACCGAGCATATGTGGTGTTCGGGAGTGTGTGTATATTTTCTTAAGCTCGTGCCTCAAAGTGTAAGACGCCGTCGGGTTGAACTGAGTATTTAAGGTGCTCGGGAGGGGTGTACGTATCATCTTAAACTAGGGCCACACATTTATAAGTCGCCGTCATATTATGGTTGAGTAGCCTAGTTAGAGATCGAAGTTTGATTTGTTTGAACTAAGTTCTCGAAGCTAGTTTTTAGTATTCTCCTAGTGAAAGTCTAGTCTTCATCACTACTCCTATCCATAACGCCATTTTGACTATTTTTATTATTATCGATATAATTTGGTTGCAGGTTGGCAAATGTTTTACATTTTCTCCGGAAAACTCATTTTTATTATATTGTTTCGTTACGTGAAGTTTTTCACTGAAATCTTATTTTCATTATAATGTTTTACTGTGTTCATTTTTACTATTTTTCTATAGTAGTAATTACAGTTTTAAAATCCTATCATACAGGTGGGAGAACGTCGACGTTGCTCCCCACTGATTGTGGCTGTTATGTTTTAACATGGCAGGTATACATGTTCCGGGTGTGGGCTAGCGAGCAGTGTGGATCCTGCTTTTTTATTTTAATAATTATGTCTTACGGATTGTTCAAACCCCTTTTGTGGATTGTTTTAAATTTTGGCCATTTTATTTAAGGCCTATTGTTTGACTTTACCATTTTAATTTTACTAAGACATAGTTACAGCGTGTTTTAATCCCGACTCTACAGTGTTTCCGCCACTGTATCGCGTTAGATTTTCTAGGGGATTACAGAGTATATTTAATGGCAAATCCCGTTTTAAGATCCTTTTAATCCCTTTACGAGTCATAACAGAGGTGACACCCTTTCGAGGAGCGCCGCCCTAAACACTCAAGGGCGTAATGCGATCGCGGATATTTGTCGTTAAGTGTACTCGATCTCGTTTTTTAAGGCTAGTACGAAACCTGTTGATGCCGAATCGAATATGACATAATCTGAAAGGATTAATACGATGTCGTGACACGGAAGGAATCAATTTCGGTCTAACCAAGTTCAAATTGATTTTACATCACTTTTTACAAAAAACTTCCGATGTCGGTCTTATAATCATGCAATGCATATTATGAGCACCGTAAAACCGAGTTTATTTTAAATCATACAATATTGTCACATAAGCTCGGTTCGTCATCGATTTTCAAAGCAATAAACTCGGATGCACTATCATCTGAAACCAAGCAGCAGCTCGAACAGGGGGCACTCAATCGAGTGCCATAGCCCACTCGATCGAGTGGCACCCCAAATTAGAGGTCGTAAGAAGGTTTTTCCGAGGACCACTCGATCGAGTCCTTCCCATGACTCGATCGAGTGGTCTATGTCACGTCGAAATCGTGAGCCTTGAACATATTTCAAGCCTCGATAAATCTTTTTTTTACGACTTCGGTCATCACGTGTCAAGTTCATCACGTGATTCACTCCTTTCAAAACCATGCATCACATCGCGTCATATCGTCTAATCTTTTTTTAGTTCCGTTATTGTCGCGTTTGTTCTATAACTTCGTTTGTCGTATTGTATTTCCGGGTTGTATTCCGCCCGCGTATCTGTAATTTATTTTTAAGTTTTATTTCCGTTGTTTGCATTTATCGCTTTCATAAATGGACCTCGCATGCTAAACTTCGACGTTAGTTTAGATGCATTAAACGACATAGTTGAACATAATTCACATGTTTAGTTAAAAAGCATTGTTTGCATAACATTTCACCGTCAAACTAACACACGTACACGAAAAACGGACGATATCTAAGTAGAGGCCGCTAATGCGGGCGGGGTTGGGTGTCCTTTGTGGGCTTCCCAACACGTACCCTCACCCCTTACTCAGAACCATGGTTTCCGGATGTCCGAAACCGTTGGGACACAAGAGTCATTTGATGCACGATTCCCGATAACTCGGCATCGGTATCGTAATGCAAAGGGACGAACCCTTAAACTCTAGCATTGAAAGCAGGCCGTGCTTTGTGCATGATCCGCCTAAATGTAGAGTGAATTCGAACGGGTCCGAATTCTCACAAAATTCGGTGGCGACTCCTAATTAGATTTAAATTTTGACCCGAGATCAATCTTACCACCAGATTCATTCGCCTACCCAAACCCGCACGTGGCCGCGTCAGGGTGGTCCTTTGTCATGTTCACAATTTGGCGACTCCGCTGGGGATACCTGATGTACCACTTGTCATTGGGGTTCCTAGGGTGAGACTCGAAAAGAAATCGTCCGAATATTAATGTACGCGTTTTAGTTCGATGGTTCATGCATAACCCAAATTTTTCCCGGGCCGGTTACTTGTGACCGACGTCCCACTATACCGCGGTAGTTCCTAAATGGGCGCACTAAAAAATTCTATGGCCGAACTCGTATGGGTTTCACGGCATGTTCTAAGACCAATTCGGCTTAGGAAGTCCGTCTTGATTTACGAGAAAGATGTCGTTGTTGGTATAGACCCGATTTCGACCGACCGAGACTTAGTATAAGGCATACATAGCGCCGCTATAATGCTTGCGTGACTATGTACTACTTGGTTCTCGTATCTTTTTCAAAAACCGTCATTTAAAAAAATGCATCTTTCCAAAAATATTCAATTTTCAAAATCCGGGATGCTACCGAAATTAGGACTATCGATTTGACTCAAAATAGCCTATTTCTAGCCGGTATGCTGCCCATTTCAAAACTCAAAAGTATTTCGAGCCAATTTCTTCCGATTTGCTCGGAATTTAAACTTCTCTTCAAAATCCTTCCTTTTTTTAGGGCTTACCACATTTAGTAGTGTCAGGTCTTTCTTATAAGTTGTCGAGGGTCTTTAGAGTCGAAACTCCGCCGATCTTACATCACGGGTTTCCTCCCTATCCCAGTCCGCCTTATTCGTCAAAGGCATGGCCGACCTGTGTAGGGCATACCCCTACAAAGGAAGGCCCGTTTACACACTCGAGTCAAAAAGTCTGGGGAAAATCTCACGTGGTCCTTCCTTCGAACAGGACCCGGCCCACATAGTCGAATCCTAAGGAAGTTACACTACTCACGAGTCACCCGTCTAGGTGTCATTCTCGAGTCGTTTTTTCGTTCAATCTCTTCCTTGCTCGGGATGTACTCTTTTGACTTCGAGGTCTGGGTTCGGTTTCTGATTACGCGGTATTCTTACAGAAAGACCACCGTTAACCAGACGCAGACACAAAATGGAAGAAGCTTAGAACAAACTGACAGCCTCAATGGACACCATGGTATTCAAGCAGACTGAGATCGAGGCCTCACTGGCTACCATAAAGGTCGAGCAGGCAGCTATTGTTACTCGTTTGACTGCTATGGAGCAAGGGGCTCCTATCGCTGCCCCTGCAAGCACCGGGTCCATGGCTGAACTAGTTAGCGCGGTGCGCCGACTAGAAAAACAGGTCCACCTAGCGGGGACAACAACATCCATCGGGAGAATGCCCGAGATTACTCCCCGGTGAATGACAAGCTGCCCGAAAAGCTGTACCTCACAGGTTTGCCCATGTTCGAGGGAACCGAGGACCCGTTACTACATGTACGGACCTTCAAAGAATTCATGGCTATCAAGGGAGTGGATTCTTCAATGTTCAAGAATCTCTCTGCTGCATCCCTAGAGAAGCACCCAAAGGCCTGGTACTGATCGCCTCCCAATCGGATCGGTCGTTAACGAAGGACGGGGGATCAAACGAAATTTATAGACTCGGAAATATCACAAAAACAAACAAGTAATCTTGGTAAGTCGAGGTCCGTCCACAGAGAACGGCGTGTGTTGTGAGGTTTAAAGTGTCGTGTTCGATGTCTTAGAAGGGGGGTTTTGTAGAGGTCGAGTCTATACTAGAGGGATTAGTATGATGATGGTTGGTGATCAATTTAGGGAAAGGCGTCAGGGAGAAGTCAGGATTCGGTACTTGGGGTCTAAGAAGGTCGGGATCGAGTTTTTGTCACAATATTGGTAAACTCACCTAAAAATCCGCTTTCGCGGCGAATGAGGGTAAGTTCCTAGTCATGGTAATTTCTACACCGAGTTTCCCCATATTGATAGAAATTAGTCAAGGTCGGTCTAGTTGGCCGTACTAAAACAACAATGACACAACATCATAAATAAGATAAACCAAGATGCAAGCAACCCACCAACATCCCTATATTCAAATAAACCAAGCCCTCATCCGTAAACTCCCCCACAAGAAATCTACTCACACATCATTATGGAAATCATCACAACATGCATATTAATTAGATCTAAACAAGATGATGATGAGAAAATATCACAAAAACTAAATTAGAGATTAGAGAGTGGAAGAGAATTATACCAACTATGAAGATCTATAAGAAATAAGAAGATATCATAGATAAAGATTGAATCTTTGATGAATAAAATGGAGAACTTGTCACTAATCCTCCAATAAACCTAACAAATCTTCAAAGAAAACTTGGATAATCTTCTTACAACCTAGAAATCTAAATAATTGTTGATGGAAACTTGTAGATCTACTATTAAACTACTAGAATTTTTGGGGATTTTCTAGATTACTACTACTAATGGATGGTGTAATAAGATGGTGGAAGAGTGTAATGTCTTCCCTCCTTAGCATAATAGAGGTGAGTTAGGCAATGAATTAAGGTAACATATATATAGTAATCTCTTAATGGATCTTTAACCTAAAGCCCAAATCCAACTTTATGCTCCATTAGTGAGACAATCTCCCTTTGCATCTCCATGGGGTGAAACTTCGCCCTGCGGACTCGTCGGTAATTCCCACCGGGTGAAATTTTCGCCCGGTGAGATTTTCTTCTTTTTTTTCGCGTTTTCGGCATTTCTTCCCATCGGGCAAAATTTCACCCGGTGGGCGAAATTTCGCCCGGTCAGTTTCGCCCGGTGGAGAGTTCTCGGAAATTCTTCGGGAGGCATTTTCACCGTCGGGTGAAATTTCGCCCGGTGGTGTCTCACCGGGTGAAATTTCGCCTGGTCATTTTTCTGGCCTCGAATCTTGTCTCATTCTTCGTTTGTTCGATCGGATGGCTTTAAACTTTAAGTTGTGTGCTTTGCTCTTTGGACGGTTTTCCTTTCTCTTGTGCTCGTGGAAGCTCAATCGTGATTTCGGTGCTCAAATTCTATCAAAATGATAGAAAAACTACCAAAAACACGTAAAACGCACAAGAGGGACGCTAATGCGAGAAGTACGCAAAATATGGAGACTCACCGATTAAGACTCACCGACTCCACACATATTTACCCACAACACATACGAACCATATTATGTACCGACTCTTGTAAGGGGGTCCAGTTCGAATAGTCATTAGACGCAAAGGAGGCCGTGGGAGCTCCTTCACCGGCATACTCCCAAACTCCTACATCCCCCGAGTTGTTCAGTCGGAATTCACAGGGTCCTGGAGGTAGGTCCCAATTGTGACGGTTATAAATATTGGTTCGGTTTTTGCTGGGGACAATTAAGGCACGGTCATGGCTAAGAGAAACGAGGCGGTGGTCAGGCACATTAAATATCCAAGTAGGGAAATAAGCCTCGTTAAGCCAGACACGGGGGTCATGTGGTTTAAGATGGTCGGTCGAATAACCCAAATTTCTTGCTATTACAGTCACAAGACCACCACAGTCGACAGAGGGGCGTTGGTCAATAATAATTTGATGAAAGTGTAACGCCACGACAATAGGTAGGTCTAGGGGGTATGGGTTACCGAGCAAAGAGTCACATATCAATTGTAAGACACACACATTGAGGTTAATGATATTGTCGATAGACGGCAAAAGACAGTGAGAAAGGAATTCAGCGAAATAACGAATAGTTGGGTTACGGATTTCAGCGGTAAAATTAGAATTGGGTTCGAAATCACGTTGACCCGGCGCTATGCGCCTCCATAAGTCTCTCCTAGTCGCACTACTTTGCGAATCACTTAGGGGTCTACTTAGTCCGGTACCCGATGAGGGCAAACCTAGAGCTAAGCTAAAGTCGGAAATATTTAAACAGTGATTTCTACCAAACAAATTAAATTTGAACTCCTTAGGTGTGGTCGGGTTATCGATTGTAAAGGTACTTAAAAACTCACAAGTCAAGTCTTTATTTGTGAAAGGCACAAAATAAAGGAGTTTACTAATACCAATTCTAGACGATAACTCTCTAATATCGTCCTTAATTCCTAGAATTTTCATTGTGAATGGACAAGGCCATCTCGTACTCTGAAAGTCTTTTTCAAAGAAGGTACGAGCAAGGGGTAAATTAAGGCACGGTAAAAGTTTAGGCCTAGCGGACTTACTAGAAGATGAATGCTTAGAAAGATTAGAAGTCGAGGCCATACCTTGTTTACGCGCGGCTCGTTGAGCTCTTGTCTCCATGATAATAATTTGCAAGAAAAATTCCAAAACTTTTGCTTATCCTTTCTTCAAAACTCAAAATAAATATTCACCCAAGTATGGAATGGAGTTGTGAATGGAGGTTGAATATGGTGTATGGAAGGTAGTGTAATGATTTTGTGATGGGTGAAAGGGGTGAAATGATGAGTGAGGTGAAAAAGGTGGTATAAATAAGTGTGTTTGAGAGGGAAAGTGAAAGTTTAAAGTTGGTGGTAAAAATTTGGTGTAAAAGATTGTTGGAGGGAAAGTTATGTTGAGGTAAATTGTTGGAGGGAGATGAAAATGTAATGAGTGAGTAAAAGGTGTAGGTGATTGGCCAAAACACACCGCCGGGTGAAATTTCACCCGGTCGGGCATCATCGGGTGAAATTTCACCCGACGACATTTCGTCGTGAAAATCGATTTTGCCGTCTTTTTCCACCGGGTGAAATTTCACCCGGTCAAAATATCACCGGGCGAAATTTCGCCCGGTGGTATCTTCACCAATTTCAGCAATTCTGGCAACTTTTCCGTAGGGCGAAATTTTGCCCTGTCGAGTCTCACCAGGCGAAGTTTTGCCCGGCGGTCTTCTTTGCTGCGTGTTTCCGCCTTGCCATTTCATGGCTCTTCAATGATCACCTAGAGATCCAAATATATGACTCGACTCACATTACATAATCAATATTTCCCACAAACATGCTTGTGGTCTTCGGTTAAAGCTTCATTACTTCTCCAAATGCTTGGTCTTCATCCAAATTTAGCTCCATAGTGAAATCCAATTTCAATCAATCTTCTCAAGCTAACAAAACTAATAAACTCAAAGAAATATGATACATATATACAAGGTGGTTGTTGAGGATACCACCAAACCTACATCAACTTCGAGAGGGGGTTAAACAACGCTCCCCGATGGGAGCTCACCAAACTTCATAGTAGCAAAGGTCTCACGAATATGACCGGGATGATAAATCTTCAAATGTTGCCCATTAACCATAAACTTCCCGGTTTCCGGGCTTGATATCTCTATCGATCCATATGGTTGCACTCTGGTCACTTCAAATGGACCCGGCCATTTTGATTTCAACTTACCGGGAAAGATCTTAAAGCGAGAGTTGAAGAGTAATACCTTATCACCAACGGAGAAGTCCTTAAGTAGAATTCGAGAATCGTGCCATTGGCGAGTTCTTTCTTTGTAGATCTTCGAGTTCTCGTAGGCCTCAAGTCTTAGTTCTTCCAATTCTTGTAGTTGGAGAAGGCGATTATTTCCTACAACACTCTCATCGAAGTTTAGCTCTTTGATTGCCCATTTGGCTTTGTGTTCTAGCTCCACCGGTAAATGACAAGCTTTACCATACACAAGACGATAAGGAGTGGTTCCAATCGGCGCTTTGTAAGCCGTCCTCAATGCCCAAAGGGCGTCATTTAATTTCAATGACCAATCCTTTCGGTGTGTATTTACAACTTTCTCTAAAATTCCCTTGATTTGACAGTTGGAGATCTCGGCTTGCCCATTTGATTGAGGGTGGTAGGCTAAGGACATCTTGTGAGTGATACCATACTTCCTAAGAAGGTGTTCAAAGGAATCCTTCCTAAAATGAGAGCCTCCATCACTAATTATGGCTCTAGGCATACCGAATCTTGGGAAAATCACGTTCTTGAAAAGCTTAATTACAACCTTGGAGTCATTGGTGGGGGAAGCTACGACCTCGATCCATTTTGAGACATAATCAGCCGCGACTAGAATGTACTTGTTACCAAAAGAGGATGTGAACGGACCCATGAAATCAATGCCCCAAACATCGAACAATTCAATCTCCAAGATAGGTTGAAGGGGCATCTCATTTCTTCTTGTTATATTGCCGCTTCTTTGGCATGCATCGCATGTGAGAATGAAAGCTCGAATGTCTTTGAACATGGAAGGCCACCAAAACCCGCTTTGGAGAACCTTGGTAATTGTCTTTTGGTTGGCCAAGTGTCCACCATAATATGTCGAGTGGAGGTGCTTCACAATATTATATCCTTCTTCGGCCGTAACACATCGTCGTTAAATTCCATCTACACATCGGCGAAATAAATAAGGCTCGTCCCAATAATAGCGTCGGTCTTCATAACGTAGTTTCTTTCTCTCTTGCTTGGAATAATCGTCCGGAATATAGTGAGACACTAAGAAATTGACGATATCGGCACACCAAGGTGTAATAGTTTCAACGGCCATCAAGGCCTCATCTCTCATAGCTTCATTGATGGGAATCCCATCTTCTTCATTGCTCTCTTTACTTACCGTTAGTCTACTTAGATGATCCGCTACCAAGTTCTCCGATCCGGCTTTGTCTTTAATCTCAATGTCGAATTCTTGTTAAAGGAGCACCCACCGAAAGAGTCGGGACTTTGTCTCCTTTTTGGACATGATGTATCGTATCGCCGCATGATCGGTGTGAATAATGACCTTGGAACCGGTAACATAATTTCTAAATTTCTCCATGGCATAGACAACGGCAAGCATTACTTTTTCGGTTGTGGTGTACCTCGATTGGGCTTCATCTAAGGTCTTGCTTGCATAATAAATCACATGTAGCTTCTTATCAACCCGTTGTCCTAGAACGGCACCAACGGCAAAATCGGATGCGTCGCACATGATTTCAAATGGAGGATTCCAATCGGGAGCTTTGATAATTGGTGTGGTAGTGAGAGCGGTCTTTATCCTACAAAAGGCCTCAAGACAAGAGTCATCAACAAAAGGTGCATCTTTCATAAGCAAAGAAGTCAAAGGCTTAGCAATCTTAGAAAAGTCTTTAATAAATCGTCTATAAAAACCGGTGTGACCTAGAAAACTCCTCACCCCTTTGACATTTGTCGGTGGTGGCAAGTTCTCAATCACGGAGACTTTCGCCTTATCGACTTCAACTCCTCTATTAGAAACAATATGACCTAGGACAACACCTTGTTCAACCATAAAATGACACTTTTCCCAATTTAAAACAAGTCTATACTCTTCACATCGAGCTAACACTTGATCAAGATTTTCAAGACAAGAATCAAATGATGTACCATGGACACTAAAATCATCCATAAAAACTTCCATGGATTTTTCAATAAAATCGGAGAAAATAGCCATCATACATCTTTGAATCGTTCCCGGCGCATTACACAATCCAAATGGCATCCTTCTATAAGCATAGGTGCCATAAGAACAAGTAAAAGTGGTTTTCTCTTGGTCATCGGGATGAATAGGAATTTGAAGAAATCCGGAATGACCATCAAGGAAACAAAAATAAGAATGATGCGCCAATCTTTCGAGCATTTGATCAATAAAGGGAAGGGGAAAATGGTCTTTTATGGTGGCCGTGTTCAATTTACGATAGTCTATACACATGCGCCAACCGGTAATAGTCCTAGTAGATATTGACTCACCCTTTTCTCCTTTAACAACCGTTATTCCTCCTTTTTTCGGCACAACTTGTACAGGGCTAACCCATTTACTTCCGGTTATTGGGTATATAATGTTAGCCTCATACAACTTGAGGACTTTCTTCATGACAACCTTTTTCATGGTGGGGTTCAACCTACGTTGACCCTCAACCGAAGGACGGTGGTCATCAAGAAGGATGATCCTATGCATGCAAACATTTGGGCTTATGCCTTGGAGGTCGGCAATGCTATACCCGATGGCCTTTTTGTGCTTTCTTAAAACAATTAAAAGTTTTTCCAATTGAGGACCATCAAGGGTAGCATTGACGATAACGGGATAATTAGTTCCTTCAAGAAAAGCATATTTGAGGGAAGAGGGGAGTGGTTTAAGTTCAAGATTTGGAGGAGAAGATACCATACTCTTACCCACCGGTAGTGGTTCTACCTTTTCATCATGCAAACATTCTTCTTCAAGAGGTGGAGAGTCAAATGGTTCCTCTTCTTGCTTATCATGATCTATCAAGCTATACTCAACCAAACTATCAATAACTTCAATGGAATTCATTTGTTCAATCATTGGTTGTTTAAGAGCTTGAGAAAGGGAAAACTCTACCGACTCGTTTCCTATGTTAAATGATAACTTTCCATTCTTAACATCAACTATAGTACCTCCGGTAGCCATAAAAAGTCGACCTAAGATAATGGGGGTAATAGTGTCTTCGGGCATATCCATGACAACAAAGTCGGAGGGGATGAAGAACTTACCAACTTGAACGGGTACATCCTCAAGTATCCCAAGTGGGTACTTGACGGACCTATCCGCAAGTTGAATCGACATACTAGTGGGTCTCATCTCCCCCACACTAAGTCTCTTAGCAATAGAATAAGGTAACAAACTAACACTAGCCCCTAGGTCGCATAAAGCTTGATTAACAACAATATTTCCTACCCGACAAGGGATGGAAAAGCTACCGGGATCATCTAGTTTCTTTGGCATTTCGTTCATAAGAATGGCACTACAATGACCCGTGAGAGAGACACATTCTTTGTCCTCTAAGGTTCTCTTTTTAGTCAAGACATCTTTCAAAAACTTAGAATAGAGGGGCATTTGAGAAATTACCTCGGTGAAAGGCAAAGCTACCTCTACTTTCTTCAACATATCCACGAAACGGCTAAATTGAGCATTCTCTTTGTGTGGCTTAGCTCGCTCGGGAAAAGGCAATGGAGGGACAAAAGTGGGAGGCGGTGGAACATTAGATTCTTCTTCTTCTTCGGCTAATCGCTCCGCCTCTTTTCTTTTGGCTTCTTCCGCTTCCATTTGCTCTTTCTTCTTTCTTTGTTCTCTTAATTCATTATCCGCATTTTGGAGGATATCAAACTCCGCTTGTATTCCCCGGTTTTGTTTGGGGGAAGTGGGAGATGACTCTTGTGGTGCACTTGGTTGATTAACCTTGGATGGGGTAGTCTTGGCGTTCGAGTTCAAGTTCTTATATGGGTCCTCAAGTTCTTTGCCACCTCTCAAAATCACGGCATTTGCTTGGTGAGAAGGATCTCTTGGGTTTTGGGGTTGACCGGGCAAACCATGGGGTGGATGGATTGGTGCGGCTAAGGCTTTTGTTGCTTCTTGTGATTCCCAAACTTTTAGCCTTGCCTTAGTATCTTGATGTTCATTCCATAGTTGGCCAACGGTTCTATGCAAATCATTATAGTTCTCCCATGAAGGACCTCCTTGACCAAATTGAGAATTGTTTGATTGGCCATAAGATTGAGAGGGTTGATTGAATGGTTGTTGATTATAACCTTGGTTACCATGAGAAATTCCTTGGAACCCTTGATTGTATCCATGATTAAAGTGATTACCATGTTGATTTTGGTAATTGTTGTAATTGTTAGGAACATGGAAGTTGCTATCTTGTTGATTGAAGTTGCTTCTTTGATGAGGAGGCATATATGGGGGCATCTTTGGAGGACCTTGGTTAAAGGGCCTTTGTTGACTTTGATTGAATGGCCTCATTTGACTCCCTTGGGTACGCGGCATCGGATTTTGAACATTTTGATTTCCATAAGAGAAATTAGGATGAAATCTTGTGCCGGCATTGTAGGTATTAGAAAAAGGATCAAATTGAGATCTTTCCCCATATACTTGTATAGCTTGAACTTCATTTGGCTCTTCAACATAAACTTCTTCATTAGGAATGCAAGAGCTAGAGTCGTGGCCATGATTGCCACAATGATCACATTGAACTTCCCATGTTAATAGCTTTGGAGGTTATGGTTGCCTTGGAGGAACACTCCCTTGAATTTGGTAAATACCTCTAGGAGTGGGCTTAGAATTCATGGCATCCATTCTCCTTTTCAATTCTTCAAGATCCGTTTGGAATATCAATTCATTAGAACTCGTAGATGAGTTCACTTCAACTTTCTTTCTTGAATCCCTCGATTGACCCATTCTAGAATCACTCCTTGCCATCTTCTCAATAAGATTCTTAGATGCCTCATCGGTGAGAGAAGAGAAGTCTCCTCCGGCGGCCGAATTGAGGTTTTCCTTGGTTCTCGATGAAAGGGTGTTGTAAAATGTTTGGGTGGTTAGCCAATCGGGTATTCCATGGTGTGGACATTTGCGCAACAAATCTCTAAATCTTTCCCAAGCCTCGCTTAGGCTTTCAAATTCATCTTGCTTAAAGGTTTGTATCTCCATGCGGTATTGGTTAGTCTTTGACGGCGGAAAATATTTCTCAAAGAAGGCATTAGATAGTTGAGTCCATGTTGTAAAAGTATTAGCGGGATGGCCTTGAAGCCATCTATGAGCTCCATCTCTCAAGGTCTTCGGAAATAATAAGCGATGCAATTGGCATGAAGTTAACCCATTGAGACGTGCTCCTACTAATTTTTCTTTGAATGAAGCGATGTGCTCTTGAGCATCTTCTTGAGAAAAGCCGTGAAATGTATCTTGTTGGACCGCATTGGTCAAAGAAGCTTTCAATTCGTAGTTCTCGGGAATCTCTCCGAAATCGACGGGAGAAGGTGTTTCTTCATGTGTGAGTTGAGAGTGCGAACCTAGAGTCGCCATTGGTTGGATTGGTGGTGATGGTGACTTGAATTTGGTGGATTTGGAGAATTTGGAGGGTTTGGAGAATTTGGAGAATTTGGAGGGGATGGAATTGGTGGTGGTGTTCTCGGTGATGGTGGTGGTGGTGGTGAATTTTGTGAAGTGGAAGGTATGGAAGGGTTGTTTGGAGGGGGGTTATGTGATGTAGAAGGTGTAGAAGGTGAATGTGGAAGGATGGGATTAAGGTTAGAAGGTGATAATGAAGGATGTGGAATGATGGTGGTTGAGTTATTTCCTCGAAAACGCAATGCTCTAAAAGTTCTTTCCGGTTCCGGATCGAACCACAAGGGCGATGACGTGTTCCTGGGCATAAAACTCAATTAAACGGTGAGACTCCTAGCACCTCGCGGTACTAGGGAAAAGAGAGAAGGGAAAAGAATCAAACACAACAACTAAAAACACAACAATTACTCGTCGTTCCCCGGCAACGACGCCATTTTGATCGCCTCCCAATCGGATCGGTCGTTAACGAAGGACGGGGGATCAAACGATATTTATAGACTCGGAAATATCACAAAAACAAACAAGTAATCGTGGTAAGTCGAGGTCGGTCCACAGGGAACGGTGTGTGTTGTGAAGTTTAAAGTGTCGTGTTCGATGTCTTAGAAGGGGGGTTTTGTAGAGGTCGAGTCTATACTAGAGGGATTAGTACGATGATGGTTTAGAGGTGATCAATTTAGGGAAAGGCGTTAGGGAGAAGTCGGGATTCGGTACTTGGGGTCTAAGAAGGTCGGGATCGAGTTTTTGTCACAATATTGGTAAACTCACCTAAAAACCCGCTTTCGCGGCGAATGAGGGTAAGCTCCTAGTCATGGTAATTTCTACCCCGAGTTTCCCCATATTGATAGAAATTAGTCAAGGTCGGTCTAGTTGGCCGGACTAAAACAACAATGACACAACACCATAAATAAGATAAACCAACATGCAAGCAACCCACCAACATCCCTATATTCAAATAAACCAAGCCCTCATCCCTAAACTCCTCAACAAGAAATCTACTCACACATCATTATGGAAATCATCACAACATGCATATTAATTAGATCTAAACAAGATGATGATGAGAAAATATCACAAAAACTAAATTAGAGATTAGAGAGTGGAAGAGAATTATACCAACTATGAAGATCTATAAGAAATAAGAAGATATCATAGATAAAGATTGAATCTTTGATGAATAAAATGGAGAACTTGTCACTAATCCTCCAATAAACCCAACAAATCTTCAAAGAAAACTTGGATAATCTTCTTACAACCTTGAAATATAAATAATTGTTGATGGAAACTTGTAGATCAACTATTAAACTACGAGAATTTTTGGGGATTTTCTAGATTACTACTACTAATGGATGGTGTAATAAGATGGTGGAAGGGTGTAATGTCTTCCCTCCTTAGCATAATGAAGAGGTGAGTTAGGCAATGAATTAGGGTAACATATATATAGTAATCTCTTAATGGATCCTTAACCTAAAGCCCAAATCCAACTTTATGCTCCATTAGTGAGACAATCTCCCTTTAAATCTCCATGGGGTGAAACTTCGCCCTGCGGACTCGTCGGTAATTCCCACCGGGTGAAATTTTCGCCCGGTGAGATTTTCTTCTTTTTTTTTCGCGTTTTCGGCATTTCTTCCCATCGGGCGAAATTTCACCCGGTGGGCGAAATTTCGCCCGGTCAGTTTCGCCCGGTGGAGAGTTCTCGGAAATTCTTCGGGAGGCATTTTCACCGTCGGGTGAAATTTCGCCCGGTGGTGTCTCACCGGGTGAAATTTCGCCCGGTCATTTTTCTGGCCTCGAATCTTGTCTCATTCTTCGTTTGTTCGATCGGATGGCTTTAAACTTTAAGTTGTGTGCTTTGCTCTTTGGACGGTTTTCCTTTCTCTTGTGCTCGTGGAAGCTCAATCGTGATTTCGGTGCTCAAATCCTATCAAAATGATAGAAAAACTACCAAAAACACGTAAAACGCACAAGAGGGACGCTAATGCGAGAAGTACGCAAAATATGGCGATAATCGCACTCAAGACTCGCAAAACGAGGGAAAAACGGGTCTAAATGGAGGGAAAAACGGACTAAATTTAGCACACAACAGGTACTACAGGCTGGACCCCAAGAAATACCCAACTTGGGATGACGTGGCAACGGAGTTTTCTCGAAATTACGCTGATAATACCGAGATCCAGACCACAATGCGCTCCCTGGAGGTCATGGCCCAGAAGCGCAAAGAAGGTTTTACCAAATACCTTCAACGGTGGAGGGCCGAAAGTGTGAAGCTAGTTGACAAGCCCAATGAGAAGACTTTAGTGGAGGCCTTTATCAAGAACCTCCTCCCCTCCTACCGGGTGCATCTCCGGTATGCTGTCATTGTAACACCCTTAAAAATTTATAACTTTGCTACCTATCCCGTTGTTATTAAATCGACTCTATTCGAGTCTCGTTAATTTATATACTTGGATCCGACCTTCGTAAAAAGGTTTTAATAATTTTATTTTCGTTCAAAAACCCATTTTTAATTACCTCGTTCGCAAAATTTTAATTATCTTGAGAAATTGCTATTTAATCTTTTTCTACGTGATTTCGTATATAATTATTTTTGAAACGTGATTTTAATACTTCTTTCTCATAAACACGTTCTTATACGATTTCTGTCTTCTTATTTTTTTTAAAGTGATCCATCTACGATTTTAAGCACGAATCGGGCTCAGATTGTAGCAGACCCAACCATTTCCCTCATCGGATCGAGATATTTTCATTTCATTTGAGAGAGTCAAAAACTGACTCCAATTTTCTCTCCTAGTCCCCTGCATGCACGTTCTCCCTTTCCCCTCTTGTTGTAGTTACTGTTTTCCCCAACTCAGTATCCCACTTCTCATCTTTTCAAAAAAAAAGGGGCAATTGAACGTATAATCTCTACAAAAAAAAGGCAATTGAACGTACAACACAGTAAACTGTTCTTCAATATTTTTCTCAATTCCGATCATTCTCTTCATTCCGTGTTCATCTTAATTCAAGTGTAATCATCGAATTCTTACTTACTTCTTCTTACTTCTCGATTTATGATGCTAATAAGGGTCTTGTACCTTGTTTATAAATTTTTTTATAGGCTTTCGAGACAACCCCGAGGAGGACGAGTACATTATTGACTCAGATCTCGATTAAGGTAACATCGACGATCTCAGTATTGCTTGGTATTTTTTGTTGTAGTTACATGTTTAAAATTTATATTTTTGTTTGGCAATTAGTATGTCAATTTTTCTTATAAAAGTTTTAGAATCGTTAATTTTCAATTATTTCGTTGTTGCCTTCGTTTTTACGAGATTATTGAATAAATTGTTATATTAGTTATTAAATCATAATATTTGGCCGATACACTAATATAATTATAAAGTTCCTGTAAAAAAATAATTTTTACAGATTTCGAATTTTTGGAGTCGTTAATGAATTTTTAACAGATTTCGTACAAAATTGATTTAAAACCGATTTAATGTTCATATGCCTAAATTATGTATTTAAATCTGAAATTTTTTGTTTAAGTTTATTCTGACAAAATTTAATTTTCTGGAAATTTTCGTAATTTTTTGAAAATTATAAGTGGGTGAAATAATTAATAGTTCTAAAATACAGTTTATCGTTAAAAACTGAATATTCCTTTTAATTTCTGATTTTTATTTTAATTCTCGAATCAAAATAAAATTTCTGATATTTTATAACAAAATATTTATTTTCGTGACATACGATATTTAATAAAATAAAAAGAGCGATAAATCATTATTTAACCTTTTAAAACGAAATCGCTGATTAAAAGACGGTTTTTCCTATTATTTTCAAATTCTGGAATTTTCATTTTTTAAAAAAAATTTGAAAAGTTTCTGGAAAATTTTGATTTCCTAGATAAATTATGATTTTTGGACATCCGCGCACAAATTGTTTTGTATTTAGCTTTTATTTTTAATCGTTAACGTTTAATTATCGCGTTTTCCGTAAAAGCCTTTAAAACCGGGTTTCCAGATTTTGTAAAAAAATTTATTTTCTGGACAGATTGTCTAGATATTAGTTTTAATTATTTATCGTAATTTTTACACTATTTTTCGAAGCTTTTAAATGATAGAATCAATTTTTAAGCGAAATCGTGAATTATCGTTAAAGTATTATTTTACAGCAATTTATTTAATTTTCCTGCAACTTCGAACCTTCTGAAAAATTAGTCGTTTCATATTAAGTCACCCTTTATGTTATTCGAAAATAATTTAAATGTTTAATAAAATAAAGAATGTTAAATAAATTACTTTTATAAAGATATAATTGCCGTAAAACATTATTTTATGCTCGTTCCATTGAAACTAATAATAATTAGGGATTTTTAGTGTTATATATTTTCGAAACACCCTAATTCATAATAATAACATGTTTGTGAAATATTTCGATAATTTTTATAAATAATTTATACTCGATTTAGAACTTAATAATTGTTAAGGCCGAAAGTAGTAGTTTGCAAAATTAATAATATTTAGTTCATAGTTAGAGTAAATTACTATTCTCGATATTTCACTATAACACTATTTTCGCTATTTTCTTCGTAATGCTTTTCCGAGAAAAAAGTTCCCTAAAATAGAACGTTTCCCAAATTAGAAAGTTTCCTAAAATAAAAAGTTTCCCAAATTAGAAAGTTTTCTAAAATAGAAAGTTTCCCAAACTAGAAAGTTTTCTTTTAAGAATGTTTTGATAATCCTATCGAATTACGTCAACGACTTTGTTTTGGAGTTATGGAATAAGGACAAGTGTACGGGTAGAGTAATACAGTCTAGGGTATACGTTTTGCCATCAACTATAAAGCTGGCGTGTCTACGTTGAGACACATTGGTCGTTGTACTGAGCATGGTTTGTGTATATTTTGACCTTTAACTTAAATATCGCATCGTGTAAGTCGTCGTCGGGTTGAACTGGATTACGGTTGGTGTCCAAGAGGGGTGTACATTACTTAAGCCAGGACCTTGCTGCACGCAGTTCTTTTATAGTTGAGTTGCCTAGTTAGAGACTGAAGTCTAATTTGTTTTGACTAAATTCTCGAACCTAGTTTAGTATGATCCTTGATAAGTGTAGTTTGTAGTGCCTATTTTGCAATGTTTTAGTCCCTTATCCTTGTGGAATCGCTCCCTGGGAGCGATTCATGGGCTTCTTATGCTTCCTTTAGTTCGTTTCAGGTCCCCGAGACCGATTTGGAAGAGTTGGAGTGTTTCCGACTCAATACATACACATTTTGGAGCCAACGAGATAAAGGAACGATGACTCGAGGCCTTGGAATCGACCCCGAGACCTTGGGACCCGATCTCGAGTCTCGAGAATCAACGGGAAGCCCATGAGATATAAGGAGGGACCCTAGAGCTCTATTTGGAGGCACACAAGACCCTTCCCGGTCGGGATAGTGGCCTTCCCGATCGGGAAGAGGTGCACGATTAGGAGCGTTACTGTGGGTCCTTCCCGGTCGGGTTGAATCCTTCCCGATCGGGAAGACAGAACCCTTCCCGATCGGGAAGATCTGTCCCGGTCGGGATGGGCTACAGCTCACCCGCACTTCTTCTTTTCTTCTCCTTCATTCTTGTACCCATATATATACTCCCTTCTTGTAATATTAAGGGATGTTATGTTAGTTTAGACTCTCTTAAGCCTCCAAAACCCTAGATTTGCTCTCACTCATTAGTTTTAATCTTCCCTTAATCTTAGTTAATCCTTAGTTAATCATTGTAATTAGTTCTTGTATTAAGAGGATACTTGAAGAATTCTCCAAGATTGACAACCTTGTGTTTTATTTGGGTTCTTATTTATACAAGATTGCATCTTTTCATCTTCTTAGTGTTGGTATAACCTTTCTTACTCTTAATCTTGTTTATTTAATCTTGTTTGAATCTTTTCATATTGTTAGTATTATTGTTCTTGTTATTCATTATGGATGTTGGTTTTGTAGTATTGATTTCTCTTGTGAATGTTGGTTTCCTCTTTTTAATGAGTGAGTAGTCTTCTTGTGGGGTTAGTAGGGGGATTAGGGGTAGATTATGGATGATTAGGGTTGATTAAGGGGAAAAGGTTATATCTTTTTTTGTTAATCACATTGTAGGCACTTTATGTGTTTGTTGATATGCTTGTGTGAGTTGTAGTGGCCATGCTTCCCATGCTTGTGTTCATCTTCTCATTGATTGCTTATTTTGTGGAAATGTCGAGAATAGTTTAGTCGCGAGAGCGCGGACTAGGGTCTAAGTTGCGAGAGGCCGGACCCACCTTGGCATCGGTCTAAGTTGCGAGAGCCCGGACCGACTCTAGCGATTAGGAGACACCTATACCCTTGATCACCCCATTACCCTTCTACTCCTATGAACCCGACCTACCCCACTTCTTTCCATATTTGTGTTAATCCTCCTAGTTAGCCATCATTTACTCTAGTTTACTTGTTAGTTCGATCATTGGCTAAGTTCATCATTAGTCTAGTTCTTATTCCTCCTCCTTAATAGTTTTCCATACATCGCTTCTTTGTGTTTGTTTTGGTGACCTAGTCTCGTTGTAGGCCGACATAGTCTAAGCTTTGATATACCGTCCTCGTGGATACAATCCCGACTTACCCTAGCTACCCACTAGGTTAGTCGGTGTTTTATTGATCGGCTAGGGACGTGACAAATCCCTACCATCAATCCTAGTGAAAGTCTATTCCGTTACACTGATTGATTTCCATAACGCCGTTATTATTATTGATTGACATTGATTTGCCGGTTGACAATCATTTCGAATTATTTTACCGTATCATTTTAAATGTTTTCCATTTTTCAACTATTTTGATATAATAATAATTGCGCTTTAATATCATGTAATATGGCTGGGAGAACGTCATCGTTACTCCCCACTGAATTGTGGCTGTAATTTTTATAACATGGCAGGTATTATATGTTCGGGTTTGTGTGGGCTAGCGAGCGGCATTTAGTCTTGCGCCGTTGAGTTTATTTTCATCTTTTGGATTGAATGTTAAACACTTTTAATTTGAGGATTTAAATTTTTGCCCTTTTTGTATAAAGTGGCAGTTGTACTGACTTACCTTTAATTATTAAAGTTTAGTTATCAATGTGTTAATCCCAACTCAACAATGATTCCGCCACTGTTTTGCATTAGATTTTATATGGGATTACAGTTGGTATCAGAGCATTGTTGCTCCCGACGCTCACACATGATTTTAGGAAAAATATCAGTAAATGGTTTAAACATTAAATAAGATATTGGTGAGAGATTGGTAGAAATCAAAATAAGGACTTGTTGGTTAAGTTTATATGTTCCTGAACTCAATGATTAACATTGATTATGTGTTTCTTTTGTGGTTAAGATGAACGGCCGAGCGAACCAGAATGATATCAATAATGCGTTGCTCAACAACATGAATACGATGACGCAAACGCTCCAGGAATTGACCAACATGAACGCAAACAACCAACGACCCTTTAGCTTCTCACACGCAGCTGAAGGAATGGCCAAAAGCAAGTTAGAGTTTTACGACGGCTCTGTGGACCCTGAAGTCATGAATCGTTGGTTCCGGTTGATGGAGAGGCAATTCGGGATTTATTCTACTCCCGAGAACCAGAAGGTGGGCCTGGCCGTGCTTTACTTGTCTGATGAAGCCGATCGATGGTGGATCCTAGTTGGCCCAACTACCTTGCAGACTCCGGGTTTTGGATGGGCTCAATTCAAGATCCTGTTAGAGCGTAGGTTCTATCCCAAGGAGCTAAAGCAACAAAGAATGAGGGAGTTCAACAACCTTGTCCAAGGAACCAGCATGACCGTGGCTGAGAACTCGAAACAATTCCATTTCCTGGTGCACTATGCTGAAGGCCTGCTACAAACTGAGGACAATCGAGCCTTTTATTTCAGATGGGGGCTCAGAGCAGATATTGCGCACAATATTCCCAGGGATTTGGAGACTGTACAAGATATCTACAATGCCGCGCTATTTACCGAGTCCTCACTGAAGGAAGTCAAGAAAATGAAGACCACTGCTGCTGGCTACAAGAGACCATTCCAATCTTCTAGCAACACCTCTTCTTCATCGAAGAAATTCCATTCTTCTGGAGGTCTGAAATATTCCTTTGTTTTCTTTCTTCTTATCTTGTTACATATCAGAATCACATCATATGTTTTACAGGAAAAAAGAACAACTCTAACTCCCGATTTCTAGACAAGAAGAGCACTGCCTGCTTCAAATGCAAGAAGGATTTCGACCTGGGCAAGAAATATGACGGCTCTCCCATCGTCTGTTTCACCTGCGGAGAACCGGGACATATTTCGACCAGATGTCCGAAGAAGGCTGAAACCAGCGATGCTGTCACCACACCTGCTCGAAAGGGGCGCATATTCTTGATGAGCCAAGCCGACGCTGAGGCTAACCCTGACGTAGTTACGGGTATGTTTACGATCTCTGGTGTTAGTGCCTTTATATTATTTGATATTGGTGCCTCCATATCCGCTATCTCCTCCAGCTTTGCTTCGAAATTATCTCTTATTCCTTCCCAAGCCGAGCCTATTTCTATCACTCTTCCTTCTGGTGAAATCGTTGCTTGTTCTAAAGCATATCAAGTTGTTCCTATTCGTTTTGATGGTATTATCCTTCCTTCGACTCTTCTCGAGTTTCCTCTGGCAGAGTTCGATGTTATTTTGGGCATGGATTGGTTATCCCTCTATGAAGCAAGATTTCAGTGCTGAGACTAGAAGATTTTTCTGAAGACTCCTAGTGGTTCTCGTATTACTTACCGTAGTGGTCGACGGCAGAAGGGTATCAAAATCATTTCTGCTATGAAATCTATTCGTTTGCAGAGAAAAGGTTGCCAAGCATTTTTATGTACGGTGACTATAACTGCAGTATTACCCAAACTTGAGGAAGTACGTATAGTAAGTGAATATGCAGATGTATTTCCCGAGGAATTACCTGGTATTCCCCCATGAGCGAGATGTATAATTCACCATCGAGCTCGTACCAGGTACTGGCCCTATTGCCAAGGTTCCTTATAGAATGGCTCTAGATGAGTTGCTAGAATTGCGTAAACAGTTGGATGATATGATTGAGAAGGACTTCATTCGTCCTAGTTCATCTCCTTGGGGCGCTCCTGTACTGTTTCTAAAGAAGAAAGACGGTAATATGCACTTATGCATTGACTATCGTGACCTTAACAAGGTCACAATCAAGAACAAATATCCCTTGCCCAGAATCGATGATCTCTTCGATCAACTTAAGGGCGCTTCTGTATTTTCCAAGATCGATCTCAGATCGGGTTATCATCAAATCCCTGTCCGTGAATCAGATATTCCTAAGACGGCATTCAATTCGAGGTATGGATACTACGAGTTCAAAGTTATGCTTTTTGGACTGACCAATGCTCCTGCAGTATTCATGGATCAGATGAACCAAACATTTCGGGAGTATCTAGACCAGTTTGTTGTTGTCTTTATTGACGACATCCTAATCTATTCCAAATCTGAGGCTGAGCATGCCGAGCATCTTAAGATCATTCTTGGCATCCTACGAGATCAAAAGTGGTATGCTAAGTTCTCTAAGTGTGAATTCTGGCTCTCTGAAGTGGCTTTCCTGGGTCATGTCATTGCTAAGGACGATATTAAAGTGGACCCGGCTAAGATTTCCGCTATCGAGAACTGGACAAGTCCGAAAGATGTTGGTGAGATTCGAAGTTTCTTAGGTCTTGCTGGATAATTCGAAGTTTCTTAGGTCTTGCTGGATATTACCGAAGATTCGTTCAAGATTTCTCTAAGGTGGCCCGTCCTATGACTCAGTTGCTTAAGAAAGAGTTTAAGTTCCTATGGAACCAGGCCTGTGAAGATGCCTTCTCCGAGCTTAAGAGACGGCTTACTACTGCTCCAGTTTGGACCCTACCTGAGGAAGGCGCTAACTTTGAATTTTATTGTGACGCTTCTAAGCATGGTTTGGGTTGTGTTCTCATGCAAGGTGGTAAGGTAGTCGCTTATGCTTCTAGACAGTTAAAATTTCATGAGGTGAATTACCCTACCCACGATCTTGAGTTAGCTGCTGTAGTTCATGCTCTAAAGGTCTGGCGACATTATCTCTATGGAATAAGGTGCAAGGTGTACACTGACCACAAAAGCCTACGATATCTCTTTACGCAAAAGACCTTAATGCGAGACAGAGACGGTGGGTAGAGTTAGTGAATGATTACGACCTTGAATTGGTGTACTACGAGGGTAAAGCCAATGTGGTTGCAGATGCTCTTAGCAGAAAGATCCTACATTCTTCCATGTTCTTGCATTTCTGAAGTTCTGTCCCGAGAGTTCGCGAAGATGACAATTGATGTGGTTATCGAAGGTTATGATGGATGGATCAATGCCTTAGTTGCTGAACTAGCTCTTTTTCAGGAGATTCGTGAGAAGCAGTTGGGAGATCCTCTCGTTGCCGGTATCAGTGAGAAGATGAAACCGGGTAAAGCTCTCGATTTCTCTGTGGATTCTAGTGGAGCTCTGAACTTTAGGGACCGTTGGATCGTTCCAGATGAGGTGGAAGTCAGGAAGCAGATTTTGGCCGAAGCTCATAAGTCAAGATATTATGTACATCCCGAAGGTAGTAAAATGTACAAGGATTTGAAGCTTCATTTCTGGTGGCCATTCATGAGGGACGACATTGCCAAATTTATGAGTAAGTGTTTGACTTGTCAGCAGGTTAAGTTTGAACACAAGAAACCTGCTGGTATGCTACAACCGCTCCCTGTTCCAGAATGGAAGTGGCAGTGTGTAGCCATGGATTTTGTGATGGCATTACCGAGAACCGTAAATGGAAGAAACGGTACTATATTGCCTTGGATTTTGTGTAGCCATGGATTTTGACCAAGTGTGCATGATTTGTTCCTATTCGTGACACTTGGAGTCTGGAGAAACTTGCAGAAGTCTATATTGCCGAGGTGGTCCGTCATCACGGTGTTCCATTCGAGATCGTGTCCGACCGAGATCCGAGGTTCTGTTCTAAGTTCTGGAAGGCGTTACAAAGTGCCTTGGGAAGCCAATTGCTAATGAGTACCGCTTTCCATGCCGCTACCGATGGTCAATCTGAGAGGACGATTCAGACCTTAGAAGACATGTTACGGGCTTGTGCCTTGGATTTTCAGGATAATTGGATCCGACATCTTCCATTGGTGGAATTCTCTTACAACAACAGTTATCATGCTTCCATCAAGATGGCCCCATTTGAAGCACGGTATGGTCGTAAGTGTCGTAGCCCATTGTGTTGGGACGTACCTGGTGAGGTGAAGACTTTGGGTCCTGATCTGTTGGCCGAGACCATTGACGCAGTGGAATTAATTCGTTCCACGATGAAAGCCGCTCAGGATCGTCAGAAATCCTATGCTGATGTCCACCGCCAACCTCTGGAGTTTGCAGTTGGTGATCTGGTATTTCTAAAGGTATCGCCGATGAAAGGGGTGAAATGATTCGGGATCAAAGGCAAACTTAGTCCTAAGTTCATTGGACCGTACCCCGTGATCGAGAAGGTAGGTGAAGTGGCATACAAGCTAGAGTTGCCTACTTCAATGGGCAAAGTTCATGACGTCTTTCACGTATCTCAGCTGAGGAGGTATGTTAGTGACCCCGAGTACGTTCTAGAACCAGAAATTGTTGATGTAGAACCTGACTTGACATACAAGGAGAGACCCGTGAAGATTACTGATTGACGGGAGAAGCGCTTGAGGAATAAAGTTGCACCCTTGGTGAAAGTTCTATGGCGCTGTAACAAGTTCGAAGAAGAAGCTTGGGAAACCGAAGCGGCGATGCGAGCTAAGCATTCTCATCTCTTCGAGTAAGGTAATCTCGATTCCTTCGTTTCTGTCCCGTTGCTATAAGGACGAAACTTCATTTTAGTGGGGAGGGTTGTAACACCCGTAAAAATTTACAACTTTGCTATTTGTCTCGTTGCTATTAAATCGACTCTATTCGAGTCTTGTTATTTTATCTAACTTGGATCCGACCTTCGTAAAAAGGTTTTAATAATTTTATTTTCGTTCAAAAACCCATTTTTAATTACCTCGTTCACAAAAATTTAATTATCTCGAGAAATTGCTATTTAATATTTTTCTACGCGATTTCGTATATAATTATTTTTGAAACGTAATTTTAATACTTCTTTCTCATAAACACGTTCTTATACGATTTCCGTCTTCTTATTTTTTTAAAGTGACCCATCTACGATTTTAAGCGCGAATCGGGCTTAGATTGTAGCAGACCCAACCGTTTCCCTCATCGGACCGAGATATTTTCGTTTCAATTGAGAGAGTCAAAAGCTGACTCCAATTTTTTCTCCTACTCCTATACATGCACGTTCTCCCTTTTCCCTCTTGTTGCAGTTATTGTTTTATCCAACTGCTCTTAAACCTCAACTCAGTATCCCACTTCTCATCTTTTCAAAAAAAAGGGGCAATTGAACGTATAATCTCTACAAAAAAGGCAATTGAACGTACAACACAGTAAACTGTTCCTCAATATTTTTCTCAATTCCGATCATTCTCTTCATTCCATGTTCATCTTAATTCAAGGGTAATCATCGAATTCTTAGTTTCTTATTCCTACTTCTCGATTTATGATGCTAATAAGGATCTTGTACATTATTTATAATTTTTTTATAGGCGTTTGAGACAACCCCGAGGAGGACGAGTACATTATTGACTCAGATCTCGATTAAGGTAACATCGACGATCTCGGTATTGCTTGGTATTTTTTTGTTGTAGTTACATGTTTAAAATTTATATTTTTGTTTGGCTATTAGTATGTCAATTTTTCTTATAAAAGTTTTAGAATCGTTAATTTTCAATTATTTCGTTGTTGCCTTTGTTTTTACGAGATTATTGAATAAATTGTTATATTAGTTATTAAATCATAATATTTGGCCGATACACTAATATAATTATAAAGTTCCTGTAAATTTTTTTTTTACAGATTTCGAATTTTTAGAATCGTTAATGAATTTTTCTGGAATTTTTCGTAATTTTTCAAAATTTATAAGTGGGTGAAAAAATTAATAGTTCTAAAATACCGTTGATCGTTAAAAACCGAATATTCCTTTTAATTTCTGATTTTTATTTTAATTATCGAATCAAAATAAAATTTCTGATATTTTATAATAAAATTTATTTTCGTGACATCCGATATTTAATAAAATAAAAAGAGCGATAAATCATTATTTAACCTTTTAAAACGAAACCGATGATTAAAAGACGGTTTTTCCAATTTTTTTAAATTTGAAAAGTTGCTGGAAATTTTTTATTTCCTTGATAAGTTATGATTTTTGGACATCCGCGCACAAATCTTTTTGTATTTAGCTTTTATTTTTAATCGTTAACGTTTAATTAGCTTGTTTTCCGTAAAAGCCTTTAAAACCGGGTTTCAAGATCTTGAAAAAAAATTATTTTCTGGACAGATTGTCTAGATATTAGTTTTAATTATTTATCGTAATTTTTACACTATTTTTTGAAGCTTTTAAATGATAGAATCAATTGTTAAGCGAAATCGTGAATTATCGTTAAAGTATGATTTTACAGCAATTTATTTAATATTCCAGCAACTTCGAACCTTCTGAAAAATTAGCCGTTTCATATTAAGTCACCCTTTATGTTATTCGAAAATAATGTAAATGTTTAACAAAATAAAGAATGTTAAATAAATTACTTTTATAAAGATATAATTGTCATAAAACATTATTTTATGCTCGTTCCGTTGAGACTAATAATAATTAGGGATTTTTAGTGTTATATATTTTCGAAACACCCTAATTCATAATAATAACATGTTTGTGAAATATTTCGATAATTTTTATAAATAATTTATACTCGATTAAGAACTTAATAATTGTTAAGGCCGAAAGTAGTAGTTTGCGAAATTAATAATATTTACTTTATAGTTAGAGTAAATTACTATTCTCGATATTTCACTATAACGCTATTTTCGCTATTTTCTTCGTAATGCATTTCCGAGAAAAAAGTTCCCTAAAATAAAAATTTCCCAAATTAGAAAGAGTCCTAAAATAGAAAATTTCCCAAATTAGAAAGTTTCCTTTTAAGAATGTTGTGATAATCCTATCGAATTACGTCAACGACTTTGTTTTGGAGTTATGGAATAAGGACAAGTGTACGGGTAGAGTAATACAGTCTAGGGTATACGTTTTGCCATCAACTACAAAGCCGGTGTGTCTATGTTGAGACACATTGGTCGTTGAACTGAGCATGGTTTGTGTTCAGGAGTGTGTATATTTTGACCTTAACTTAGATATCGCATCGTGTAAGTCGCCGTCGAGTTGAACTGGATTACGGTTGGTGTCCCGGAGGGGTGTACATTACTTAAGCCAGAACCTCGCTGCACGCAGTCCTATTATAGTTGAGTTGCCTAGTTAGAGACTGAAGTCTAATTTGTTTTGACTAAATTCTCGAACCTAGTTTAGTATGATCCTAGTGAAAGTCTATTCCGTTACACTGATTGATTTCCATAACGCCGTTACTATTATTGATTGACATTGATTTGCAGGTTGACAATCATTTCGAATTATTTTACCGTATCATTTTATATGTTTTCCATTTTTCAACTATTTTGATATAATAATAATTGCGCTTTAATATCATGTAATATGGCTGGGAGAACGTCATCGTTACTTCCCACTGAATTGTGGCTGTTATGTTTATAACATAGCAGGTATTATATGTTCGGGTTTGTGTGGGCTAGCGAGCGGCATTTAGTCTTGCGCCGTTGAGTTTATTTTCATCTTTTGGATTGAATGTTGAACACTTTTAATTTGAGTATTTTAATTTTTGTCCTTTTTGTATAAAGTGACAGTTGTACGGACTTACCTTTAATTATTAAAGTTTAGTTATTAGTGTGTTAATCCCAACTCAACAGTGATTCCGCCACTGTTTTGCAATAGATTTTATAGGGGATTACAGTCATACCCAATTTCACCACTTTGGCTGAAATGGGGATGAGAATCGAAGATGATTTGAGGCTAGAGGGCCTTACCAAGGCCTCTAGCAAGGGATATCAAGGGGCTACTTCTTCCACTACTAAGCCCCCAGCTGCAGCTGCAACTCGCAGCATTTTCGACGCAGTTAATCTACTAGATACCCCGTCCAAGAAGAATACCACACCTCGGGTATTCACTGATATAGGTACTACCTATACATATGCCTTACAAAGGCCATCATCAAAGGGCCTAATCCAACCGATAGGCCCAACTCCCGACGTTCCGGTCGAGCGACGCTTCAAGAGCTACAACGCCTAGGCGTATTGCCAGTACCACCGAGGCAATGGGCATGATACTGAAAAGTGTTGGAAGCTGAAGCATCTGATCCAGGACTTGATCGAGAGTGGTAAGATCCCGTTACCCGGAGACAAGCCCAGTAATAAGGACAACCCCTTTAGCTCCCACGCCATTTTTGCTGGGGAGGTGATTCACTGTTCTCATCTTATCTCTCCATTTATCCCGCAAATAAACGGGATCTGGTTCGATGACGAGGACGATGTGTACCTCGCCAAAGGGGACACATTACTCCCGAGGAGATCCGGAAGGCTAAGTCCAAGGCCTTAGCCAGTAACCACCTTGGTCATCCCTATCAAGCTACTAGCTCTAGGGACACCCCTATCCCGACAACCGTCACTGAGCCAGTCAGGATGGAAGTCACCCCTGAAGAGCCAACCACTAAAATAGCTCTCGTGAAGCAACTGAAAAAGACCCGAGTTGACCTCTCCATATGGCAAATCCTGGTTAGCTCACAGGAACATCGAGAGGTACTTACTAAGGCCCTCGATCAAGTTAAGATCGACTCTTTGGCTACCCATGCTGAAATGGTAGCCACGGTCCTGCCCCACTCGAAGGGCAAAACTAAGGAAGAAGGCCCGCTGATTACCTTCTCTCAAGCTGATCTGCCACCATTCAGGGCTACCCACAACCTTGCCCTTTACATTACGGTGATATTCCGTGGGAAGTATCTTCCGATGACCCTAATCGATGATGGGTCCGCGGTCAACGTCCTCCCCTTAAGGACCGCCAAAGCCCTCGGCATTACTGAGGCCGATTACATCCCGACTGCTCAAACTATCCAGCTTTTGATGGGAGCCCAAAGTCGGTAGCTGGGGCCATTAAAATGACCATCATAACCGGCCTAATAGAAAAGGAGCTCGAATTCCAGGTGATAGATGTTACCTCTTCCTTTAACCTGCTCCTAGGGAGGCCATGGATCCATGCTGTCAAAGCCGTATCCTCCACCCTCCACCGGAAAGTTAAGTTGCCCCTGCAAGATAATGTCATCACCTTGGAGGCAACCCCCATAACCGTGGCTAGCTGTAACTCCACGGGCCGGTCGGATCTTTGGGGGTTCGATTTCGTAGGGACGATCGAAGAAGAGTGCCTTTTCAGGCCCTACTTCACAACTAGCATCAACACGATGCTACAAAATTTGGGCTACTTTCCGGGGGCTACCTCCCGACCCAATCTTCTAGCTGGGAGGATTATTGAGGTCCTTAAAGATGAAGACTCTCACTTTGGCCTCAATTATGCTGCAACTCCGGGCAACATTGTCCGGGCAGGAATCGAAAAGACCTGCAACATCATTAAGGGTATTCACTTGAGCCCTTATAGCCCACGACTGACTGACTGACTACTTTTTCACGCCAGTATCTGGGGCTATCCAGGTTGGTCTGTACCAACCCAATAATGTCACCCTGGGACCCAATTGGCCTAGGACTGCAACTACATCCCGGATGATGTGTTTGCCCTCATCCAGTCCGACGATGCCAACGATGCTGAGCCCGCGCTGGGGCTACTTTTCGGGGAAGACACCATAGCGCCGACTCCAAAGGAAGATCTGGTCAACCTCATTCTCCGCGGCAATAGGTTTGACCCGACAAAGCTGATCTCGGATGTTGGCTCCGAGACGGGAAGCAGGGCCTGGAAGAAGACTGTCAAGTGGACTGACAGTCAAGGAAGGACTTACAAGTTGATCACTGGAGAAGGAGACATGCCTGAGTTTGAGTCTGAGTCCGAGTCGGAGTCTAAGGATGAGTCTAGTGAGTCCGGTGCTAGAGTCACTCCTGTAGCCTCCCTCCCTTTAGTTACTCCTGCTATTGGTGCTTCGGGGTCTGTCTCGAGCGCCTTACCTATCCCGCCACTGACCAATGATCAGATGGCCGCTCACTTTGAGCTCTTTTCAAAATTTTCAATCAATAATAACAACCGTTCTGCATACGACTTGTCTCTTTTAAATTCTGGTTTCAAAAATATTTTATGCAGTGACATTGAGAAACCCGACGAACAGGTATTCCTATCTCCACATCTGATCGAGCAACTAGAGCAAAGGGAATCCCGGAACCCGGTAATCGAAGAAACCGAGTCCATTAACGTGGGAACAACCTTAGAGCCCCAGATACTTAAGATAGGGTTATCTTTAGACCCCGAGGAGAGACAACAATTCACAAGTCTCCTTCAAGAATTCAAAGACATGACGGGGATAGACCGGGAAATAGTCGAGGACCACATACCGATCAAAGACGGGTGCAAACCGGTTAAATAGAAGCTCCGCTGAATGACGCCCGAATGGTCTCTCAAGGTCAAGGAAGAAGTCGATAAAAAGTTCAAAGCCGGCTTCATACAGGTGTCCGAGTATCCGGACTGGGTTGCAAACATTGTGTCGGTTCCTAAAAAGGACGGTAAGGTGCGGGTATGCGTGGATTTTCGGGATCTTAACAAGGCGAGCCCAAAAGACGATTTTCCGCTACCACACATCGATATATTGGTGGATAACACAGCAGATCATGCCCTTCTATCATTTATGGACGGGTATGCCGGGTATAATCAAATCAAGATGGCGGAAGAAGATATGAGTAAGACCACCTTCATTACACCTTGGGGTACTTACTGTTACACCGTCATGTCGTTCGGTCTCATCAATGTCGGGGCCACTTATCAACGAACCGCCACGACCTTATTACACGATATGATGCATAAGGAGGGGGAGGTTTATGTGGACGACATGATCGTGAAATCCAAAAACCGGGACAATCACATCACCGCCCTGAGAAAATTCTTTACCCGACTACGCAAATAAAACATGAGGCTAAACCCTCAAAAGTGTAGTTTCGGGGTAACATCGGGCAAATTACTGGACCATATCGTTAGCCAACGAGGTATCAAGGTCGACCCAGCCAAAATCAAAGACATCACCGAGATGCAACCTCCTAAAACCGAAAAGGAGATAAGGGGATTTTTCGGGAAAGTTCAATATATCAGCCGGTTTATTTCCAAATTAACCATGGTATGTGAACCGATTTTCAAAAAATTGAAGGTGGGAGAACGAACACTGTGGGACGATAAATGTCAAGCAGCCTTTGACAAAATCAAGGAAATTCTGTCTGCCCCGCCATTTTTAATGCCACCTCAACCTGGTTTGCCTTTGTCGTTATACCTAGCAACGACCGAGACAGCCAAGAGGGCTATGCTGGCACAGATAGTTGACTCCGAAGAACGAGCTATCTATTACATCAACAAAAAATTCTTGGAGTATGAATGCAAATACACCATGCTCGAGAGACGTGTTTAGCTCTAGTCTGGGCCACTAAAAAGCTCCGACATTATATGCTCATCTACGAGGTGCAAGTATTATCCAAAATGGATCCAATAAAGTACCTCTACGAAAAGCCCATCCTCAATGGCAGAATGTCTAGATGGACTCTAATGTTGGCGGAGTTTGATCTAAAGTTCGTACCGTTAAAAAGCTATTAAAGGCCGGGTTGCAGCCGAGTTTCTCGCCGATAGTCCCGTAACCGAAGAAGGACACATCGACACTTTGTCCTTCCCAGATGAAGACATTTTCCATACCGATACAGAAACATGGGACTTATACTTCGACGGGGCATTCAATTTCCGAGGGTTTGGAGTCGGGATTCTCCTAATCTCGCTAAAAGGAGAACACACTCCCGTATCCATCAAACTGGACTTTAATGTTACTAATAATGCCGCCGAGTACGAATCATGTATCCATGGGCTACAAGACGCCGCCGATTTGGGGGTCACAAACCTCCGAGTACACGGCGATTCATCTTTGGTCATTAACCAAGCACTCCATAAATGGAAGACTCAGAATGCCAATCTCGTGGCCTACAAGGCACAAGTAAAGTTTGTCGAGAAACAATTCCAAAAGGTAGACTATATATACCTACCTCGGGAAGAAAACCAGTTCGCAGATGCACTCTCAAAATTGGTATCTTTACTGAATATTCCCGATCACCTAACCAGTATGCCGATTTGTGTCGAACGACGGTCCGAGCCGGCGTATATCCACGACATCGAAGATATTGAGATATCTAATCCCGAGCCATGTATCAAGCTGTGTTGACATACCTGACGACCGGTGAATACCCTCCCGGGACTGACAGCCGGGCCAAGAAAGCCTTACGAAGGCTAGCCACCTAGTTCGTCCATACCGACGACGGACAACTATACAAGAAGACGGCACAGGGGGCTCTTCTCCTATGTGTCGATAAGATTAACGCTGAGAAGGTCATGGCTGAAGTACATGACGGCGAGTGCGGTCCGCATATGAATGCCCAGATGTTAGTCCGAAAAATCATGAGGCTCAGATACTACTGGAATAATATGGAAACCGACTGCCAGTTATATGCTAAGCATTGCCATAACTGTCAAATCTTCGCCAATGTGCAACATATGCCATCATCCCGGCTGTATACCATGACGTCGCCTTGGCCATTTTCCACATAGGGTATTGACATAATCGGGAAGATAAATCCCTCGGGTACCGGCGGACACTGCTTCATTTCGGTAGTTATCGACTATTTCACCAAATGGGTCGAGGTTGAACCCTACCGTATTCTCAATGCCAAACATGTAGCCAAGTTCATCCAGAATAAGATAATATGTCGGTACGGAATCCCGCACAAATTTATCAGTGATCACGGGACCCATTATCAAGCCAAAACAACAATCCTGTTAACCAAATATAAAATTCAAAGGAATACATCCTCGCCCTACCGTCCCCAAACAAATGGAGCGGTGGAAGCGGAAAATAAAATGATTGTCACCATACTAAAAAAGATGGCTGAAAATTATAGGGATTGACCCGATAAAGTACCTTTTGCAAAAGTACCTTTTGCACTATTGGGCTATCGGACGTCGATCCGTACCGCAACCGGTGCGACGCCGTATTACCTAACGTACGGGATGGAAGCAGTCCAACCAGTCGAGTTGGAGGTGCCGTCTCTTCGGATACTATTAGAAAGGCAAGTGCCTGAAGTTGATTGGGTCCGAGCACGGTATGACTCGCTAGTTCTATTAGACGAACGACGGTCTCGTGCCCTCAATAATATTCAGATATATCAAAAGAGGATCCAACGGGCCTTCAATAAAAGGGTAAGGTCCAGGAACATTAAGGAAGAAGACTTGGTTCTCAAGTCTATTAGAGCTTTATTACCAGTAGACCCGAGGGGAAAATTCAAACCCAATTGGGCCGGGCCATATTTGGTAAAAAAGATTTTATCAGGTGGAGCTGTGATGCTGACGGACCTGGACGGAAATGAGTTTGTCAGCCCAACCAACCTGGATCAGCTGAAGCGTTACTATCCTTAAGCCCTTTCTCAATGTCATTAGCAAAAGTTTGTCAAAATCATTTTTTACATAAACTTTCAAAAAGCAAGTCAATAAGCTAGAATTATTTTGTTCTACTATTGTAAAGTCATGGTGTATTTCGAGATTGCAAATTTATCTGAACTACGTTTGGTTTGATTCTGCTAATTGTGGATACGTAGGCAACCCTTAAAAGGGTACAACCACTGCAATCGAGGAAAAAACATGAACTGTTAAATAATAAACTTTCTTTGTTTATTACTAAAAAAACCCGATAAACTCGGGAAATTACAAATTGCAATAAAATTAAAAAAATCCAAAAAAATAAAAAGCACACGACACTAAATAAATAATAGTAATACTTAAATAATAAAAATTAAGGGCTCGGTATTTAGGGAATCTTGCCCTTTCCCTTGTCCTTGGCCTTTTTGGCCGTCCACTAGCGACGACGTAGAGGCGAGAGCTCCCGAATCACCACGGGAACCTCCTTGGCCCGGACGCGTTTTTTCGAACTCGAGTCCTCAATCACCCCGATTGACCCAAGTCGGGCCCTTACCCGTTCCGGCAATCGATCGCGCGGGCCCAGTTGGTCTCGGGCCTCCAGTCTTGGCCCGAGCCTTCTCTCCAAGTCAGTCTGGGGGCTTAGCCTCCCCCGTGAGCCGTTAGCACCGGCCTCTTTAGCTCGAGTCTTAGTTTTTGACTTAAGACCCGACTTCAATCGGACAAAGGTAGCAGGAGTCTCTCCTTTGTCAAAGAAACTCCTGTTGTCTTTCACCGTCTCTCAGCGAACCAGGTCGAAAGCCTCATCAACCTTCAAAGCTTTACGGGCCTCCTCTAACTCCTCCGATGTCCATTTACGATATGATTCGGAAACCCAAACGAATTGGCAAGTGTGGGGTATGGTCCACATGGCACGGGTAAACCAACGTTGTAGCCACGTGTCACAGATAACGTCCGTCAATTGGAGCGAAACGCTAATAATTGCTTAAGTCTCAGGGATTCGCTGAGACGAACCGAACTGCCTCAGAATGCGGTCCGGGTAAATATAGACGGTCCAGTCCAGTGACAAGATCACCAGGTAGCGAGCTTTATCCCTCTTGGCCAAACTCGTCAGTTTCAAGAGGAACCACCAAATGACGGTCCACCGTGAAATGTTAGCTCCTCAACCCAATAAGCCCGGTTTATGTGATGACTTGAGCTTATCCGACGCCTCCTCGAGCTAATCTGGCTGCTACGGTAATTCGATATACTCACTAGGGGATCTATGATCGACAAACGCTCAGATAGCCAAATATGGTAAGAAAGAATACAAATTTCCATTAGCAAATATTGGGATCGCTGGCAGGCACTCGATCGAGTGTCACACCTGACTCGATCGAGTGGTCCATCTGAAAGCAGACAGGCCATCTTTACCGAGGTCACTCGATCGAGTGACGGGTCTACTCGATCGAGTGGCTCGCGTACATCAGCATCTTCACGTGAAAAAAAAAACGCTGAACGTATACCTGCAAGAGACAGATGCTTCCCGTCAGTTGACGGTCTGGGCCGAGTCTTTGAGCGTCGAGACCCATGATGATCTCCCCTGTTGCTAGCCAAGCCGGACTATGACCCGTCTCCATCTGATCAACTATGCCAATCAGCCTAATCTGACCCAAGCACGAGTCAGCTTCCATCCTCCCCTAAAAAACATATCGCTGCAACATGCAAAAGGCAAAAGCCCTACGTCTATTAGTAGGAGTAACTCTTACGCGACCGGTATTCATGAATTTATCGGCCAGGTCAAACAAAGAAACGGTATCTCCCCGCACCATACGGTCCGTCTTAGCATGGGACAAACCAAGAAAATCCCTTAACCTCCTCCTTGGATCAGGGTAAAACGGAGGAATAGCATGACGAGCATTAGGACACCAACCGCCAATAGCTGCAATCTCTTCAGGGAAAGGACATACTTCTCCTCGAGGAAACGTGAAAACGTGATGGGTAGTATCCCAAAAGGTTAGGCAAGCATCTAGGAAGTGTGAGTCAATCCTAAGACGTTGGAGCGGGAATAGAGCGACAATTCCCATCTGGGTCAGCTGAACTTTTTCTTCGTCCCGAAAATACTAGCACCACGCCTGGAGCATTACAGTCAATTGTTCAATACCCATAGCAGATATTTTTCATGAGAATCTAATAGATCTTGAGAAAGGAATTTGAGTTGAGATGCAGAAAATTGAAGCAGGGAGCCCTCTATTTATAATAGAAAACCCTTCTAGCATCCCTAACTGCCTTAGGAATAGGAATTCTGTCAAAACCTTCTTAGCCAATGCGGGCCCGATCTGAGGCTTTAGAAGTCCTTTTCCGAATCTGATACAGGAATTAAGTCGTCCCGAGCATTCCTATTTTCAAAAAATTCAAAATTTTAAAAAAAAAAAAAAATTTATTCCCCCACTGTGATTCGGTGTTTCACCTAAATGTTACATGCAAATTGTTATGTGTCAGCATACAGGTACACCCAGGACTTCAGAAGCAAGTCTACGCACAACTCATTTACTCCCCACGGAGTTATAATCGTCAGGACATGTACGACCCTCTGCTTACGGCTGGCGAGCCCTTCACGCTAGTCTAACGGACTATAAACGACCCGACCGGAAGACTGCCAGGTCGTGATCCTTGATATGCCTCTTAGCTACTCTGACTTTCGCCTTGTCCAAGCCTCAGTCAGAGTGGGGGCTCTGTAGATACCCGCATTTTGCCGGCTAGTGTCTATAGCAGTTTCCAACAAAACACTCGATGATGATCGGACGTAAAACGTGACTTAATACGCCCAAATTTGGACTCGGAATCAATAGTATCTGGCGCGAGCTTTTAGCGGAGTACAAATCTCACCAAACCAACCTCAAATTCAGGCCCAGCGGGTCGTTTCTAGTCAAGTAAGACTAATTTGAGTCAAAACGACACCGAAAATAAAACCGTCTTTTAGCAATCGAGTCAAACCCCGGTCAAAGCCATTTCCGAGACACAAAAATAGCCATGCAAGCTTCAAGAGTCTAACTCGAAGTCAAAAACCTCAAAATATCTTGACCATCTGACCCACTCGATCGAGTATCAGCCAACGATCGAGTGTGCCTTCAAAAGGGCCGTTGTTTCTGTTTAATGGGCCACTCGATCAAGTCCAACAAGTAGGGTTGTGATGTGAGTTGATATGAACTTTGAACAAGAATGTGAAGAATGATTAGTATACTGAAATGGAATGTAAACAAAGTAACCAAAACAGATTGAAAAGGATAGTTTGAGGATGAGTAAACCGTAACCAAGGATAGTATGCTAGGTGAAGTAGACCTATACTTCAACAAAGCGGGTGCTAAATCAAACAACGCGATTGAAGTAGCGAGTTTAGAGCTTGTAACGCGACTAACTCTAGACTTTGTCTTGTAAGCAACAAGGACGTAAAAGAAAGCTTAGCTTTACTCAGGTTTTTGATTTCAATGTTGGATGTCTTATTCATTCAACTAGATGGCTATATATAGCCTACAAAGGACCCTTAAACCAGCTGGTTAAGGGTGACAAAAACAAAGTTACAACCATGTGAACAAGGAGCTAACAACAAGGCTTAGGAGCTAATAACAAAGTAATGTAAACATGGAGCTAATAACAAAGCTCTTAATCAGCCGCGGTCCCCTTGTGTGAACATGGAGCCAAAAACAAAGCTTGATGATGTGCACACTATGTGAACAAGCCATGGTGTGAATCCAAGTTAATGTCTTCAATTTACCTTGACTTCTTTGCTCCTTTATTCAGCTCCTATACGAGCTAACTTAATACTTGGAGGAGGCACACTATTAGGCTGGTAGGAGGTGCTAATGTGGCTTGACTAGAACTATTAGGAGCTAGTGTTACTTCATTGAACTCTTTAGCCTCTTCATTCGGATCATCTCCTCCCCCTTGGAAAGGAATTGCCCTCAATTCTGAAATGCTATCATCATCAAGATAAGGAGAAAGGTCTCCTACATTGAACGTGGCATGAACTCCATAATCATCTGGTAATTCCACTTTGTAAGCATTGTCGTTTACCTTTGATATGATCTTATAAGGCCCTTCTGCTCGTGGCATCAACTTATTCTTTCTTTTGCTTGGAAACCTCTCCTTTCTCAAGTGAACCCAAACTAAGTCACCCTCTTGAAAAAGTCTTGGTTTCCTGTTCTTGTTGGACCTTCTTTTGTATGCTTCATTAACCTCCTTGATCCTTTCTTGAATTTGCTCGTGGAGTTTGATCATAGCCTTTAGTTTGGACTCCGCATCCTTGTGGACTAACTCATCCTTAGGTAGAGTAATCAGGTCCAAAAGCATGTAAGGATTGACCCCATACACGGCCTCAAAAGGAGAATGAGAGGTAGCATAAGTAGGAGAGCGATTGTAGGCAAATTCAGCATGGGCAAGCTTGATATCCCAATCCTTTTGAGTCTTACTTACAAGGCCTCTTAACAACGTCCCCAAAGTGCGATTGGTAACCTCGGTTTGTCCATCTGTTTGTGGGTGATGAGAAGTGCTAAATGAGCTTGGTTCCCACCTTCCTCCATAATGTGTTCCAAAAGTAACTAAGGAACTTTGAATCACGATCAGAGACAATGGACTTTGGTACTCCATGGAGACGCACCACCTCTTTGAAGTATAAGTCAGCAACATTGCTAGCATCATCCGTTTTGTGGCAAGCAATGAAGTGAGCCATCTTTGAAAATCGATCTACCACCACCATGATAGTATCTTTTCCTCTAGCGGTTCTTGGTAAGGCTACAATGAAATCCATGGATACATCTTCCCATGGTCTATTAGGAGTGGGTAAGGGCGTGTAGACTCCGGGTTTGAAAGAACTTTTGGCAAATTGGCAAGTCACACACTTGCTCACTACATGCTGGACACTCCCTTGCATCTTTGGCCAAAAGAAGTGCTCCTTTAAGACCTCCAAAGTTCTTGTGATGCCAAAATGACCCGCTAATCCTCCTCCATGAGCTTCTCTAACCAGGAGCTCTCTAATGGGATGCTTGGGCACACACAGGCGGTTTCCTTTGAAAAGAAATCCCTCCTGCAAAACAAACTCATCAAAGGCTCCCTCCTTGCATTTGGTGAAGGTTTCACCAAAGTCAGCATCATTGTTGTAGTAGTCTTTTAGAGTTTCAAATCCGAGCAACCTCACATCCAAAGTAGATAGTAAAGTGTAGCGGCGAGATAGTGCATCAGCTACTACGTTACTTTTTCCATCTTTGTACTTTGAAGAGAAATGAAAGGATTGCAAGAATTCCACCCACTTGGCATGCCTTGGACTTAACTTTTGTTGGCCATTGATGTACTTTAGGGACTCATGATCTGAATGGAGAATAAAATGGTTAGTACGAAGGTAATGACTCCAATGATCAAGAGCTCTTACTATGGCATAGAACTCCTTGTCGTAGGTGCAATAGTTCAGCCTTGCTCCATTGAGTTTTTCTGAGAAATAGGCAATGGGGCGCCTATTTTGTACAAGAACAACACCAATTCCTACTCCACTAGCGTCACATTCCACCTCAAATGGCTGAGAGAAATCAGGAAGGGCTAAGATAGGAGCGGAACACAACTTCTCTTTGATGGCTTCAAAGGCTTCTTGGGCAGCTTTGGACCAAACAAACGCGCCTTTCTTCAAGCATTCGGTGATAGGACTTGTGATAGTGCTAAAGTCCTTGATGAATCTCCTGTAAAAATAAGCCAAACCATGAAATGACCTTACTTCTGTAATGGTGGAAGGGATTGGCCAAGTACGTATGGATTCTACTTTGGTTTGATCAACTGACACTCCTTCTTTGGACACTACGTAGCCAAGGAACACTACGCTTTCCACAAAGAAGGCACACTTCTCCTTCTTCCCAAAGAGCTGTTGTTTGCGAAGTGTTGTGAATAGTAGTCTTAAATGCTCCATATGTTCCTCCAAAGACCTGCTATACACAAGGATATCATCCAAGTAAACCACAATAAAGCGACCTAAGTAGGCCTTAAGTACCTCGTTCATTAACCTCATGAACGTGCTCGTAGCGTTGGTAAGACCAAATGGCATGACCGTCCACTCATAGAGTCCATGCTTGGTTTTGAAAGCGGTCTTCCATTCATCCCCTTCCCTCATTCTGATTTGATGGTACCCACTTCTTAGATCAATTTTGGAAAAGACCACTGCCCCATGAAGCTCATCTAACATGTCATCCAACCTTAGAATAGGAAACCTATACTTGATGGTGATGTTGTTAACGGCTCTACTATCTACATACATTCTCCAAGTTCCATCTTTCTTAGGTACCAAAAGGACTGGAACAGCACAAGGACTAAGGCTCTCTCGCACATACCCTCGACTCATTAACTCATCTATTTGTCTTTGTAATTCCTTAGTTTCCTCCGGATTACACCTATATGCTGCCTTATTGGGTAAGGTTGCTCCTGGAATGAGGTCGATTTGGTGTTCTATACCTCTAATAGGTGGTAAACCAACGGGTAATTCCTCGGGGAAGACATCCTTAAACTCGTGTAACAACTCCTCAAATTGCTTTCCTCCAAGCCCATTCTCAACTTCTACGGGTTTTTCTTTAGCCATCATGACAAAGACACGCTCCCCCCCTTGTAAAGCCTGCTCTACTTCACTCTCACTCGCAAAGATGGTGAGGTTAGGTTTCTTGGTTTTGTTGGAGGTCATAGCTCTAACAGCTTGGGGAGTCATAGGTTTTAGAATGATTTTCTTTCCCTTATCCCTCAATTCGTATTCATTCTTTCTACCATGGTGTACCACATCCCTATCAAACTGCCAAGGACGCCCCAAAAGTATATGACAAGCATCCATAGGGATAACATCACAAAGAACCTCATCGACATAAGACCCCATAGTTAAACCCACTCTTACTTGTTTTGTGACCTTTATTTTGTTTTCATTATCTAACCAATGTAATGCATATGGTCTAGGGTGATTAGTAGTGGTTAGACCTAACTTAGCTACCATTTCAGTAGAGGCAACATTCGTACAACTACCTCCATCAATAATCAAACTACACCATTTGGTATTAACTAGACATTTTGTGTGAAAGAGTTGGTCTCTTTGTTCGGTGTTGTGTGGGATGGGTTTGGCATGGAGTGTACGTAGTACTAAAACATTACCATACGTTGGGAGCTCATAGTCTATTCCTTCTTCCTCCTTTTTCCCAAGCAGACTTCAGGACCAGATGCGCCAATGGACTTAGAAAGTTTGTTCATCTTGCACATTGATTCTCTCTTTAGGCCTTCCAAGAAAATAGCATCTTCAAAGCTCACAACTCCTGCCATGCTTGCGTCTAAATAGATGACCAAAGCTCTGATACCACTAATGATGTGAGTTGATATGAACTTTGAACAAGAATGTGAAGAATGATTAGTATACTGAAATGGAATGCAAACAAAGTAACCAAAACAGATTGAAAAGGATAGTTTGAGGATGAATAAACCGTAACCAAGGATAGTACGCTAGGTGAAGTAGACCTATACTTCAACAAAGCGGGTGCTAAATCAAACAACGCGATTGAAGTAGCGAGTTTAGAGCTTGTAACGCGACTAACTCTAGACTTTGTCTTGTAAGCAACAAGGACGTAAAAGAAAGCTTAGCTTTACTCAGGTTTTTGATTTCAATGTTGGATGTCTTATTCATTCAACTAGATGGCTATATATAGCCTACAAAGGACCCTTAAACCGGCTGGTTAAGGGTGACAAAAACAAAGTTACAACCATGTGAACAAGGAGCTAATAACAAGGCTTAGGAGCTAATAACAAAGTAATGTAAACATGGAGCTAATAACAAAGCTCTTAATCAGCCGCGGTCCCCTTGTGTGAACATGGAGCCAAAAACAAAGCTTGATGATGTGCACACTATGTGAACAAGCCATGGTGTGAATCCAAGTTAATGTCTTCAATTTACCTTGACTTCTTTGCTCCTTTATTCAGCTCCTATACGAGCTAACTTAATACTTGGAGGAGGCACACTATTAGGCTGGTAGGAGGTGCTAATGTGACTTGACTAGAACTATTAGGAGCTAGTGTTACTTCATTGAACTCTTTAGCCTCTTCATTCGGATCAGGTTGTGCACCGGTCCAAACCCGGACCGGACCGGAATTTAAAAAAAATCCGGACCGAAATCTCAAAATTTCGGAGCGAGATCGGACCGGAAAAATTTCGGTCCAAGACTGGACCGGACAGGTTGACCCAGAATTTTCAATTTTTTTTGAAATTCAGGTCCAAAATTCCGGACCGGTTGGACAGGTTAGACCGGAATTTTTAAGAAATAAGCATAATTTCGGTCTGGACTGGAAAAAAACCGGGTCAGGATCGGACCGGACCAGAACCCGGAATCGCCCAAAATGATGGACCGGAACCCGGACCGGATTTTTTATTTTGGGTCCGGTCCGGTCCGGTCCATTTTTCCGGTCCGACCCGGATTTTGCACACCCCTACCAGCAGGGTCACTCGATCGAGTGACCCTAGAACGGGGAGGCTGATTTTTCCTATAAATACACCCCTTTGCAACACAATTCAACAACAATTTTACATACAATTTTCAGCAATCCCAAGCATCCTATACACTACATACAACCCCGATTTCTCCTCTAGAAATTCTCTAGGAAACCCGAGAAAACCGATCGGACACCACTACAAGAAAAACTGTCCCGGGCGTCCACCTGGTTGGCGTCCTGGGCATATGGACGCCTACATGGCGTCCGAAAAGACAAACGGGCGTCCACAGTCAGACGTCAAATTTGGCGTCCGACTGAAATTGGGGAGGACGAAATTCAGGTCGACGGGAGTCGACAGGCGGACGCCATATACCCCAAATGGCGTCCACTGCCGGACGCCATTTTTGGAAAACCGGGCGTCCACCCATGGTGTCCGATAGTGGACGCCCGTCCCTTTGGTTTTGGCGACAAATACCCGCCCACCCCCCTCTCCCCATCACTCTCTAAAAAAAACACTCTAACCCCTCTCTTCCTCTCCTCGCCGAGCCTATTCCCCGTTCCTCTCCTCCATTTTCCTACTTCTTATTAATCTTTGGTATGTTTTCTTACTTACTTAGTTCTTATTCATTATAATTAGTTCTTGTTTTTTTTATTGTTATTGTTATTTATTGATAGTTTGCTAGTAAGTATTGTTTAGGTCTAAATTTGGATTAGGTTGATTAGTTTAGGTCAAGTTAGATTAGGTTGATTAGTTTATCCCAAATTCGATTCGGTGGATTATTTTTGCCCATCATAATTTTGATTAGGGTTTGATCAATTTGGTTGAATTGAGCTAGAATGACCTCTAGGGCCTTCCGTGAGGTTTTGTGTGACTTAAGACGGACCAAAAGGTGTCGTAATAATGCCGGATTTTCCCGAAACCACTTCTATCTTGATCGGGGTTGTAATTAGGTGTTAGCGGTGCTTTCGGAGTTTTGATATCTGTATCCGAAAATTTGACCTTTTTTGACCTGTTTTAGCTGTTTTTGTCGGACGTAGGTCATGAATTTTTGTGTTTTTGTTCGGTTAATTTGGGATTAAATTGAAAAATGAGTTAGGGTTTTCGTAAGTTGCGATGAAATTGTGATTACATTTGTGATTAAAATCGGTGACTGATTTTTGTAAGGTCAATTCTAGATTAATAAGACATTTGGGTTTACTTTGACGTATTAGTGATTAAATTGAGGAAACTTAGTTAGAGAAATTAAATTTAAGTTAAATGGTGATTAAATTTTCGTTTAGTAAGTTATAAATTAAGTTAGAGAAATTAAACTTTAATTTGTTATATATATTTTTTGAACATAGAAAATGAAGAGAATTGAACGGAAGTGGATGTATGAGGGAAGACTTGATAAGAAGAGATGTCCCACCGTCGAATTTTTGAGGGGTATTAAATCATTTGTCGAGGTGGCTAAAAAGTCAGTAGATTATGCATCGAGGGGGGAGGTTAGGTGTCCGTGTACTAAATGCAAGAACCTAAAATTTCTTGAGGTCCTTGTAGTTAAGGAACATGTCATCTATAGTGGTTTTTCACCGGATTATTATAATTGGATTTGTCATGGTGAGCCATCTCAGTCCGAGGAACCCGAAAACCATCAAAATGAGGGGGGATTGAGAGGTATGATAGTTGACGCTGTGGAGTGCAACTTATTTAATAACGAGAACACATGTGGGAATGACGACTCACCTAACCCACGAGACTCACCCAACCCACAAGACTCACCTAACCCACAACAGCCTAACCCACGAGCAAAGGCATTTTTTGATATGTTGGAGGCTTCGGAGAAACCGTTATACAGAGGGTGCGATGTGACTTTGTTAGAAGTCGCGTCTATGGTAGTTAGCCTTAAATGTGAGTTCAACCTACCCTTTGCTTGTGTCGATGGTATTGCTGCCTTGCTCGAGAGAGTTATCCCAAAAGACAATATCATGACCCGAACATTCTACACAACCAAAAAGGTTGTGAAGGGACTTCAACTCCCGCATCAAAAGATTGATGCTTGTCTAGATGGATGCATGTTATTTTGGAAGGAAGATGCGATGCTTGATTAATGTAGGAGATGTGGTAAGGGTAGGTATAAGACGGTTGAGGGGGATATTGTTTTGAGAGGTAGAAAAGGGAAAAGTGGTGTCAGGGGTAAGAAACCAATCCCAATAAGTCAGCTTACGTACTTCCCTATTGCACCTAGGCTTCAGAAATTGTATGCCACAAAAACCATAGCGGAGCAAATGAGGTGGCACAAGGAGGACATTAGGGTACTAGGGAAGATGTGTCATCCGAGTGATGGTGAGGAGTGGAAGCGTTTCGATAGACTACATCCCCACTTTGCGTTAGAACCCCAAAATGTAAGGCTTGGGTTGTGCACTGATGGATTTGCACCGTTCGGCCAATTTTGTAAATCGTACTCTTGCTGGCCAGTGATGATCACACCTTATAACCTACCTCCTTGGTTGTGTTTGAAGCAGCCTTTCATCTTCCTATCTCTTATTGTGTCCGGACCCAAAAAACCGAAAAATCATTTGGATGTTTACTTGCAACCTGTTATAGAGGAACTGAAACAACTGTGGGAGGTAGGGGTGGAAACTTATGATGTCTCTCTTAGACAAAACTTTCAGTTGAAAGCAGCTTTGTTGTGGACTATAAACGATTTTCCCGCATACGGTATGCTCTCGGGGTGGTCTACTACGGGTCAAAAAGCATGTCCGTGTTGTATGGATGAGAGCAAAGCTTTTTATCTTTTAAATTCTAGTAAAATAAGTTGGTTTGACTGTCATCGGCAGTTCCTACCGGAAGGTCACCCATATAGAAAGAATAAGAAGGCATTCAAGAAGGGTGAGGTTGTGCTTGATGACACACCTGATCGACTCCCCGGAGATGAAGTATGGGAGTTGATTTCCGATTACCCGTCCACTATCGACGGAACAGAGCAGGAGTTCAAAGACCTCAAGAAGTTGAAAAATGGTTGGTTTAAACATAGCATCTTCTTCGACCTACCATATTGGAGGACTTTGTTAATTCGTCACAATTTAGATGTGATGCACATAGAGAAAAACTTCTTCCAGCAGTTGATTCACACGGTGATGGATGTGGAGGGGAAGAGTTGTGACACTATAGTCTCCCGGCAAGATGTAAAGAATTTTTGTGCCCGTCCTCAACTGCACAAAAAACGGGATGAGTCAAAACCGAGATCCTTGTTCACACTTGACAAGGCTCAGAGAAAGGCGTTTTTGGAGTGGGTAGAGAAGTTTAAGTTCCCTGATGGGTACGCCTCCGACTTCAAACGCTGTGTTGATCTTAAGAACCTGAAGCTGCAAGGGTTAAAGAGTCATGACTGTCACGTCTTCATGGAGAGGTTGCTTCCGGTATCACTAAAGCAACACGCATGGAGAGGTCTTCATGGAGAGGTCGCAATTCATTAACATCACGTATGACTATACAATTAAAACAATCACGCATCGAGCATATTTAAAAGCAAACCCCGTTTTAAGATCCTTTTAATCCCTTACGAGTCGTAACAGAGGTGGCACCCTTTCGAGGAGCGCTGCCCTAAACACTCAAGGGCGTAATGCGATCGCGGATATTTGTCGTTAAGTGTACTCGAACTCGTTTTTTTAAGGCTAGTACGAAACATGTTGATGCTGAATCGAATATCACATAATCCGAAAGGATTAATACGATGTCGTGACGCGGAAGGGATCAATTTCGTTCTAACCAAATTCAAATCAATTTTACATCACTTTTTACAAAACTTCCGACGTCGGTCTTATAATCATGCAATGCATATTATGAGCACTGTACAACCGAGTTCGTCATCGATTTTGAAAGCAATAAACTTGGATCCACCATAATCTGAAACCGAGCAGCAGCTCGAACAGAGAGCACTCAATCGAGTGCCATAGCCCACTCGATCGAGTGACACCCCAAATCAGAGGTAGAATGTTTTTCCGAGGACCACTGGATCGAGTCCTTTCCATCACTCGATCGAGTGGCCTATGTCACGTCAAAATCGTGAGCCTTCAACTTATTTCAAGCCTCGAGAAATCTTTTTTTTACGACTTCGGTCATCACGTGTCAAGTCTATCACGTGATTCACTCCTTTCAAAACCATGCATCACATCGGGTCATATCTTCTAATCTTTTTTTAGTTCCGTCATTGTCGCGTTTGTTCTATAACTTTGTTTGTCGTATTGTATTTTCGGGTTGTATTCAGCCCGCGTGTCTGTAATTTATTTTTATGTTTTATTTCTGTTGTTTGCATTGATCGCTTTCCTAAATGGACCTCGCATGCTAAATAACTTCGACGTTAATTTAGATGCATTAAACGACATAGTTGAACATAATTCACATGTTTAGTTAAAAAGCATTGTTTGCATAAAATTTCACCGTCAAACTAACACGCGTACACGAAAAACAGACGATATCTAAGTAGAGGCCGCTAAGTGCGGGCGGGGTTGGGTGTTCTTTGTGGGTTTCCCAACACATACCATGGTTTCCGTATGTCCGAAACCGTTGGAACACGAGAGTCATTTGATGCTCGATTCCCGATAACTCGACGTCGGTATCGTAATGCAAAGGTGACACTTGCATGATCTTTGTCAAGGAAATCGTAAATGGGTTCATGGTAGTTAAGTTTCTCAGTAATTTGTTTCAGCAGCGGACGGAATGGGATAGTTACATGGATCTTAGAACTGGCCATTGCCTCCTGAAAATACAATACAAAATACATAATGTGTGGCAGGTGTGAATGTGCGGAAGCTACATGACATTTTTCTACCACTACGAATTATTTGCAGATTAATTACTAATATAGGCTGTAGACACCCACATTTTGACCGCCAGGTGTCTATAGCAGTTCCCGAAAAACAGCCGATGATGATCGGACGTAAACATGACTTAATACACTCGATTTTGGACTCGGAATCAATGGTAGTTGGCACGAGCTTTTAGCGGAGTAAAACTCTCACTAAGCCGACCTCAAATTCAAGCCCAGTGGGTCGTTTCCAGTCAAATAAGACTAATTTGGGTCAAAACCGAGACCAAGGGCAAAACCGTCTTTTAGCGACCGGGTCAAGGCCCGGTCAAAGACATTTCCGAGGCGGAAAAATCTGTCACGCAGCTTTCAGAAATCCGATTCGAAATCAAATACCTCACAAAATCAGCTACAAATCAATTAAAACTCTCCGTTAAAGATAGAATTCTATCTCTAAACGAGACCCTCCTCTCGTCCAGCCCCACTCGATTGAGTGGACCGGCTCACTCGGTCGAGTGGGCTCATAAAATCAGCCAAAATCGGCGTCAGACCGGGCACTCGATCGAGTGCTATGCACTACTCGATCTAGTGACCCCTTTTCCAGCCAAAATCGGAATCCTACTACATCTCCTGAAAACGGGTGTTTCTTCCCCCTTAAGCAAGCTTTTCCTATCCGATATAGAATACCTTTCCTATCCAAAAACCTGTATCTTCTATCTCAAGTCGGGTATTTCTTCCTATAAATACCCTACCCCCGCAACACAACTGACAACAGTTCATAATCTAACATCGACATCCAACACCACAATTACAATTCCCGACACAACATTAACAATTCCCAACATCCATTCACAACCCGAAGTTCTAGGCAATTTTAGGCAAACCAGACACAAATACCAACCCGAAATTCTATGCAATTTTAGGCAAACCATATACAAACCCGAGAGCAGAACTCGCCAAATCCCTTCCCTAATCATACACACCATAACTCTCCTATATACATCATAACGCTCCCGCGCCTACGCCGCTACTACGAGTCCGTTTTCGAGATAATTAAGCATGTAGGTTGAGAGTGTTACAAATCCCGTTTTCTCCCTTTCTCTCTTCCCTTTTTTCTCGTCTTTTCTCGTCCATCGTTGTAAGTCATCGTCGTCCTTTTTTCCTCGTTTCTAATATCGATATTATCGTACTATTTTCAATAAAGCGCCATCCATAGGATTCGATTCGACTCTATAGTCGAGTGTCGGATCTAAAGGAATCAATCAAAAAATGGTTTACAAACATCTTTTTCAAAATCCACTCTAAATATTTGATATTGATTCTATAGTCAAATAACGAATACGATGAGTATCGAAAATTTAATCGAGTATAAATCATATTATATTTCCACACGATTCAACAAAATCATTGATTTTTGAAAAATAAAAACCGGACAGCAATCCATACAGGGAGCACTCGATCGAGTGCCTAGCCCACTCGATCGAGTGGCATCCCAAAAAATGAGGCATAAACTTTTTTCGAGACCACTCGATCGAGTCCCTCAATGACTCGATCAAGTGGCTCCTGGTGTGTCAAAACCGTGAGTCTTCCAATATATTTCGAGTCCCGATAAAATTCTTTTAACGACTTCGGTCGTCACGTGTCAAGTCTATCACGTGTTCACCTTTTCAAAACCATATTTTTGCACCATGTTTACATCTTCTAACGTATTTACACTTCGTTATTATCGCAATTGTTGCATTATATCATTTGTGGCATTGTATTCCCGGGTGGTATGCCACTCGTATATTGTAACCTGTTGTCGCACTTTTTCTTTTTTTCGTTGTTTGTTTTATTGTACTAAAACGAACCTCGCATGCTAAAATAACTTTGACGTTAGCTTAAATGCATTAAACGATGTAGTTAAACATAATTCACATGTTTAGTCAAAACGCTCTTTGCATAACATTCAACCGTCAAACTAACGCGCGTACACGAATAACGAACGATATCGTAGTAAAGGCCGCTAAGTGCGGGCGGGGTTGGGTGTTCTTTGTGAGCTTCCCAACACGTACCCTCACCTCTTACTCAGAACCATGGTTTCCGGATGTCCGAAACCGTTGGCATACGAGAGTCATTCAATACGCGATTACTGATAATGTCTGCATCGGTATCGCAATGCAAAGGGACAAACCCCATAAACTCTGAAATCGGAATGGGTCGTACTCTGTGCACGGCCCACTAAGATATAGAGTGGGTTCGAACGGGCCCGAACTCCGACAAAGTTCGGTGGCGACTCCAACTTCGATTTAAATTTCAATTCGAGATCCATTTCACACGAGATTCATTCGCCGCTCAAAACCCGCGCGTGGCCACGTCAGGGTGGACCTATGTCATGTCCACAATTTGGCGACTCTGTTGGGGATACCTGATGTACCACCTGTCATCGGGATTCTCAGGGTGAGACTCGAAAAGAAATCGTTCGATTACTAATGTACGCGTTTTAATTCGATGGTTCATGCATAACTCAAATCTTTCCCGAGTCGGTTACTTGTGACCGACGTCCCACTATACCGCGGTGCATTCCTAAATGGGTGCGCTAAAGACTTCTATGGCCAAACTCGTATGGGTTTCACGACATGTTCTAAGGCCAATTCGACTTAGGAAGTCCATCCTGATTTACGAGAAAGCCGTCGTTGTTGGTATAGACCTTATTTCGACCGACCGAGACTTAGTGTAAAGCATACATGGTGTCGTCATAATGCTTACGTGACTACGTGCTACTTGGTTTCCGTGTCTTTTTTTTTCAAAAAACCGTCATTTCAAAAATGCATTTTACCAAAATACCAAATTTCGAAAAACCCGAAATATCGTCCGTTTCGGGACCTGTCTTTTCAAAAATATGAAATTTTCAAAAAAAAATCGGAATGCTGCCGAAATTTAGACTTAAGATTTGACTCAAAACAAGCCTATTTTCTAGCCGGCATGCTATCCATTTCAATATTCAAATTTTCAATCCCTATTCAATTTTTCTAAATTTTCAAAATTCAACTTCGATTTCAAAATCTTTGAGATGCCATTCTCGATTTTCAAATCTCCAAGATGCCGTTTTTGATTTCCAAATCTTCGGGATCTCGTTTTCAATTTTCAAATTTATCGGAATTTTATTTTTTATTTTTTCTTTGATATTCAAATTTTCAAAATTCCAAATATTCAACTTTTCAAAAAACCCGGTCCTATTGGCCCACTGCCAATTTTAGGACCATCTTCTCAATTTTCAAAATTCAATCATTTTTTTCAAAACCCTTCTAGTTCTAGGACCTACCGTTATCCGTGTGTCGGGTCTTTTCATATTTTGTCGAAGGTCTTTTAGCGTCCAAACTCCGTCAATCCTATATCACTTCCCCATCCTAGTCCGCCTTATCCTAAAGGCATAAGCAACCAACACGAGTCATACACTCGTAAATGGAAGGTCCATCCAAACACTCGAGTCCTAACTAGAAAGTCCCACGCGATCTTTCCCTCCAACAGGACGGTCCCCACGACCTTTCCTAAGGAAATTTCGTCCGTCTTTCAATTCGTTAGGCGAGTCATCCCAATTCAAGAAATCTTTAACTTAAGGGTCTCCCCTAATCACAGGGCCATCCTTTCTCAAGTAAAATCAACTAGTCAAGGATCTCTAGCGTCGAAACTCTACCGATCTTACATCACAAGTTTCTTCCCTTACCCCGTCTGCCTTTCCTCGAGGCCGAGTCAACCTTTTACAAGGCATAGCCCTTTAACAAAAGGTTAGCGGTCCTTACATCTAAGGGTCACTCGTCCGACACTTGAGTCTTAACAACCTTCGATCTCACTTAGGGGCTACCCTTCAGCAGAAAGATCAATCACGGTCGCTCTAAGGGTCATGTATTACACGTGTTGTCTCACGTACCCCACTTTTGAGTCACTTAGATGCCACACCGTCTAAGTCTTATCAGAGTCTTTAGTCTCACTTGGGGGCTATCCTTCACCCGAGCATTCGACCACAGTCACCTTAAGGGCTACCTTACGTTCATCATACACCGGCGTCCTTATGATGCCTTCTTCGAGTCGTACCTATGCTACGAATACTCGAGTCTCCTAGGGTTAGGTCACCACGGTTGGTTCAAGTACGCGACGCGATCAAACACGGTCGCCCCAATTTTCGGACTCACCCACATGCAACTCAAGTCTCATGGTCAAGTCCAAGTTAGGGTTGTCACCTTGTCTAGGTCAGTATTTGAGTATCCCGGTCAGAGAATTTTAGTCATTCCCGTCACCCCGGGCCATGTCTAGTTGACTCCCTCTCTTACATTTGCGCAAAGTCGAGTTTAGGCGAGTCGTGGCACCTGTCGTTTTCTCCAATCAAGGACCTTACCAAAAAGAACATATACCAACCGAGCATCCGAAAGTCTAGATTTGATTCGAGTCTAAGTCTGAGTCCAAGTCTAGGACGTACTATTTCTTTCAAAGTCAAAGTCAGAGTCAAAGTCAGTTGTATTCTGTCCTCTTTTCAAAATTCAATAAAATCAGCTTTTCTATTTCTCATATATGCTTTCCTTATGTGTTTCCGAGAACATGATGAACACCATCATATACTGTGAGCACATGCACGTGACTATTATAGGCACATCTATAACGACTGCAGGAAATTGAGTCCCGTGTTTTCCTTTACCTGTTCCATGTCTGATATAGAAATCCACATAACTACCATTAGGGAGCGGTATCGAATCCTATGATAAATCTAGGTAGTCTTCTAGTTTGGGTTCAAGACAGGAGGTAAGCCCATTTCCCACAATAAACACCCATCCAATAAGATCAACCAATCCCTACCTTAGGTTTTAGTCTGACCGACAGAAAAAAGAGAAAAAAGCTGGAAAAAAAATCAAGAGTCCAAGAAAAAAAGGAAAAGGCCAAAACAAAAAAGCAGGCCATCATAAAAAAAAAGAGCCATACATGACCGAGGTTAAACGGTCAATCCGAATGAAGAATCCCATGACCGGGGCTAAGAGATCAACCAAAATAAAATTCAAAACACCCATGACCGTGGTCAACGATGGACCCAAGTGAAAGTCCCTTGACCGGGGTACGGTCAATTCAAAAATTGTCAATGCCATACCATCAGATAGGGGAGAAACAATCGAGCTAGTCAGCTAACATCACATCTAGCCTTCCCACATTACAACCCTCAAGACCTTCTCGAGACCTAGGCTAAGAGACAGCCCAAAATTTTGAGGATTTAAGCTCCATAGGATACCCCTAACCATTGGGGCCAGACATGGAAATCAGATCCCGCATTATCAACCTACCCCGATCGAAGTTTGAGTCATTTTTACTCAACTTTCCCCTTTCCTACCGCGTTACAATACCTTACCCTCGAAGCCTTAGCTCCACAAAATCGAGCTCCAGATTTCGAATCATCAAAGCCACTTACGACCTAGCTCCACATTTCCAAAAACATCCAAACCAGTTACCAGCCCCAAACACGGGAACTACACCTGTGGTCGGCATAGAACATGCCTAAATAGTTCACACCACCTCTGGGGGCTATCCCGGAGAACGCTCACAGTCATAGGATCAACATCCTAACTATTCTAGCCCTTTGATCAAGACATCATTGCGAGTGCACCTAGCCTACACCATCGCTATGGCTAGTTACACACAAAGCCCTAATAAACTAGGCACCATAATATATCTTTCAATCACTGAGCTACGGCTTGGTTTGATTTCACTACACGTGAATACGTAGGCAGCCTTTCAAAAAGGGCACAACCACTCACGTTGACACACATTCAAAACAGCACTATCATTCCAGTCACGACACTGTCATGTTCTCAACAGTTCACTTTGTCGTCCTGGGGGCTTCTCCTAGGCAGAAGTTCTCCATCGACTCACATAATCCAAATACTTTCAAAATCTAGCCATCTTTCTACAATGTGTCTTAGCACTCGGCTTAGTCGAAGACAAGAATCTGCCAAGACTCGAAGCAACTCCTACTTTGGGAATATACCCCAAAACCAAAAAAGATCCAAAAGAACACCAGTCTACAACATTGCTACTGTTGAGTCCTGTCATTACAGAGTGCATATTTTTCTCATTCCGAGGATTCGACCGTGTTGCCACTCGCCTAGGCTACGGAATAGCGCAACTTAAGAGTCTTGTCATCTTAGGTGGCCCACCCCCCTACCGAGTCACGGTCCAACCCCTCGAGAGTCCAGTCGTGTTTGTCAACTCGTCCGGTCACGTTTAGAGTCGAGTTTGTCGGTATACCTCTCTCCTCGAATTCTCGTTTTGAGATTTGCAAAACTTAGCCATTTGAGAAAATCCTTTTCGACAAGGTCAAATTTCAGTCTATTTAAAACTGTGAATCTATTTCTACCTCTTTCAATTTTGAAAACCTATCTCCTAGCACGTGAGTTGCTTTCACGACTTCGATTTCAAAATGAAGCAAAAATCATTTTTCCCAGCGCAAGTCAGTCTATAGATGCTAACTGCATTTCCTGTATGCTATCTTGCTGTCTGCTATATTTGATATTTTTACCTATATATCTAACATTTCAGGTACCAGCTTGTGCTTTCCAAAGGAACATCAAGTTTTTATTCCCCAGCGTGAGTCGGTGTTTCGCCTAAATGTCACATACAAATTTCGATGTGACAGCATACAGGTACACCCAAGACTTCAGAAAGAATCTCCTCGCAACTCATTAAAAAATCTCAAGCGGAAAGCCCAAGGTGTCGTTTCTCCTAAAAGAAACACGGGTTGTGTGTGCAAACGGGCACACCCAGGGCTTCTTAGGCAAGCTCCCGCGTAATTTCCGAATCGGGATGTGTCTGCAAACGGGCACACCCAGGGCTTCTTAGGCAGGCTCCCGTGTAATTTCGGATGGGGATGTGTCTGCAAACGGACACACAGAGGGCTTTTTAGGCAAGCTCCCGTGTAGTTCTGAGTTGGGATGTATCTGTAAACAGATACACCCAGAGCTTTATAGGCAGGCTCCCGTGTGGTTATGAGGTGGGATGTGTCTGCAAACGGGCACACCCAAGGCTTCCTAGGCAAGCTCTCGCGCAGCTCCAAGATGGGATGTGTCTGCAAACGGGCACACCCAAGGCTTCTTAGGCAAGTCCCCACTGAGCTATTAGCATCCACTCAGGTATGATTTTTATATTATGGCTGGCGAGCCCTTTCACGCAAGTCTAATGGACTATAAATGACCCTACCGGAAGTCTACCAGGTCTTAATCCTCGATTTGCCAGGTAGCTACTCTGACTTTCGCCTTGTCTAAGCCTCAGTCAGAGTGGGGGCTCTGTAGACACCCACATTTTGACCGCCAGGTGTCTATAGCAGTTCCCGAAAAACAGCCGATGATGATCGGACGTAAACATGACTTAATACACTCGATTTTTGACTCGGAATCAATAGTAGTTGGCACGAGCTTTTAGCAGAGTAAAACTCTCACCAAGCCGACCTCAAATTCAGGCCCAGTGGGTCGTTTCCAGTCAAATAAAACTAATTTGGGTCAAAACCGAGACCAAAGGCAAAACCGTCTTTTAGCGACCGGGTCAAGCCCCGGTCAAAGACATTTCCGAGGCGGAAAACTCTGTCACGCAGCTTTCAGAAATCCGATTCGAAATCAAATACCTCACAAAATCAGCAACAAATCAATTAAAACTCTCCGTTAAAGATAGAATTCTATCTCTAAACGAGACCCTCCTCTCGTCCAGCCCCACTCGATCGAGTGGACCGGCTCACTCGGTCTAGTGGGCTCATAAAATCAGCCAAAATCGGCGTCAGACCGGGCACTCGATCAAGTGTTATGCACTACTCGATCGAGTGACCCCTTTTCCAGCCAAAATCGGAATCCTACATCTCCTGAAACCGGGTGTTTCTTCCCCCTTAAGGAAGCTTTTCCTATCCGAAATAGAATACCTTTCCTATCCAAAAACCGGTATCTTCTATCCCAAGTCGGGTATTTCTTTCTAGAAATACCCCACCCCCGCAATACAATTGATAACAGTTCATTATCTAACATCGACATCCAACACAACAATTACAATTCCCGACTCAACATCAATAGTTCCCAACATCCATTCACAACCCAAAGTTCTAGGCAATTTTAGGCAAATCAGACACAAATACCAACCCAAAATTCTAGGCAATTTTAGGCAAACCATATACAAACCCGAGAGCAGAACTCGCCAAATCCCTTCCCTAATCATACACACCATAACTCTCCTATATACATCATAACGCTCCCGCGCCTACGCCGCTACTACGAGTCCGTTTTCGAGATAATTAAGCATGTAGGTTGAGAGTGTTACAAATCCCGTTTTCTCCCTTTCTCTCTTCCTTTTTTTCTCGTCTTTTCTCGTCCGTCGTTTTAAGTCATCGTCGTCCTTTTTTCCTCGTTTCTAATATCGATATTATCGTACTATTTTCAATAAAGCGCAATCCATAGGATTCGATATCGACTCTATAGTCGAGTGTCGGATCTAAAGGAATCAATCAAAAAACGGTTTACAAACATCTTTTTCAAAATCCACTCTAAATATTCGATATTGATTCTATAGTCAAATATCGAATACGATGAGTATCAAAAATTGAATCGAGTATAAATCATATTATATTTCACGCGATTCAACAAAATCATTGATTTTTCAAAAATAAAAACCGGACAGCAGTCCATACAGGGAGCATTCGATCGAGTGGCACCACAAAAAATGAGGCAGAAACGTTTTTCGAGACCACTAGATCGAGTCCCTTAATGACTCGATGGAGTGACTCCTGGTGTGTCAAAACCGTGAGTCTTCCAATATATTTCGAGTCCCGATAAAATTCTATTAACGACTTCGGTCGTCACGTGTCAAGTCTATCACGTGTTCACCTTTTCAAAACCATATTTTTGCACCATGTTTACATCTTCTAACGTATTTACACTTCGTTATTATCACAATTGTTGCATTGTATCATTTGTGGCATACAGTAAACAACAATAACTGGTAATTCTGTTGTCCAGAAAACGACCTTGAAGAAAATCGCACTATTAGTTTTCAGAATGAATGAATGAAGGTTATAAGGAGTATCTATTTGTTTACCAATTGCACATCATCCAACTGCATTTCACTTGTAGGAATCTGAAACATTAAAGAAGTATTTAGAAGAGATTCATGAGCAAAAATATATTTACACTGTTGACATTGTTAATTGAATATATAACATTACCACATATTTATCAAATGGAGACATATAAACACGCTTGACAAATGATGGAGACGATAGCTTCTCCAAATCATTCATCAATAGCCCCCAAAGACTTAAAATTGGTTGCTCAAGTTTACTTTCAGACTATGTCATCATCAACAGCTGCCCCCTTGAAATCTGAATGGTTTCAAACTTAAAGAGACATTCACTATAAAATTAAAAAGTTTTTTAGTGTATTAGTTTTGGTATAGCAATCATTCATATGAAACAATTTTAACTATGACTTTCAAACTATTAGCATTTAAACACATTTAACAATGATTTACATATGTATATCTGTTGTATGAATTATATACAATAAGTTTTACCTTATCTACATGAAAACAGACACTGCATTAAGTATGTATAAATTTCACACATGTGCATCACATAGTACCTTACGTTCATCTAAACAGACAGTGCTTTAACTATGTAAATCAGTTGCTTACCTTGCAGACATATCTAACGCAAATTCGTAGTCTGTCACATATTTCTCCTCGGCGCTCAGACTGGTCAAAAAGCTGATGTTCCTTGGTATGAAAGGATATTTGAAAACAGCTGGTATTGCTTGTTTCCTCTTGTATTGTACTTCAATTTCTTTTTCATTCATGTCATCATCTTTTTTAGATGCATTCCCCGCTATTGGTGGAGTGACCAAGTTTTCAACAATATCTAGGCTCTCCGGAATGACATTTTTCACAGCACAATGAGTTTCTAAGTTAACATTTTCTATTGCATGCGCAAGAGTAGATTTCATATTCTCCACAAACTCCACAAGCTTGTTATTGAACACTTCTTCAGCACTATCAGTAGTAGCTTCCACAGCCACATTCTCCATATCCAAATTTTTGACATCTTCATTTATCAGAGGAGTAACTTGAGTGTTAGAATGCATGACAAGGTTAATATCCTCACTGAGTTGATAGCTCTCATCTGAGTTCAACAAACTGTATCTTGGCATCATTGGGTCTCTCTCCTTCTTCTTCTTCTTCTTCTTCTTCTTTTCCAACTCATTCTTTTTGCTAGAAAGAGCTTCTTCTACTATGTTATCTAACATCTCTATTACATGTGGAGTCAGATCATCTAGACCAAAGTCTGTATCTGAGAAGGTAGGGAATCCCTTTGGAGAAGGTATGGTACTTATTTTTTCTTCTCCTTTGGTGTTGTCATCATCAACAAGTTGTGATGCAATATTAGTAACATCCTTCTATTTATCTCCAGATTCTAAGCATTAAAAGATGAAAAATAAGTACTGAATACAAGTTATAATTATACAACATATAGTAACTTATGTACATCAAAACAGACACTGTTTTAAATATGCATAAATTTTAAACATGTGCAACAGATAGAAACTTCTGTACACCAAAACAGACACTTATATAACTATGTACAAATTCAACATGTGCAACACATAGTAACTTATGTACATCAAAACAGACACTGTCTTAAATATGCATAAATTTTGAACATGTGAAACATATATTAACTTATGTACACCAAAAGAGACACTCTTTTAACTATGCATAATTTTTGAACATATGCAACAGATATACAACAGATATCAACTTATGTACATCAAAACAGACACTGTTTTAATTAATGTACAAATTTTGAACATGTTCAACAGATATTAACTTATATTATGTCTATCAAAACAGACACTTCTATAACCATGTACAAAATTAATTATAAGCAGTAAAAGACGAAAAGTAAGTACTATATACAAGTTATAATTATAAACAATACTGTGTTTAAATTCTATGAATGGATATAGAAGTAGAAAAAAAAAAAAAATATTACCATTCTTTCTTGATGGTTGTTCTCTTCTCATCTCTGCAAGTTTGTTTATAAATTCATTTGCCAAATTTTCCAAGTCTAGTAGTGGTTTGCATTGTGGGGAGGCAACTTTTGCAACTTTTATCGCATCTTTCAACCCCCTAAAAGATTTTGAGAATCGACAAGATTTGCTGATTAAATTTTGCACCCAATGAATTTCTTCCTTTGGCTCCTCATTTTCATCTTTTATTTCCTCCTCCACTTTCGCTAGCTTCTCTTTTTCCATTACAGAGGAAATATTTGGAGTACAGGTTTTAGAGTTAATCACCTTGTACCAATCAAAGGGTTGTAATGGCAACACAAAGCCATTAACAAATGTACCCGATTTCTTTGCTTCGTCCATTATTCTCTTTGAAATGGACTCTTGTGTCCAGAACAACATTGTTGGGAAAGAACGAACAGGTGTGTTGTTTCTGTAACACATTCTTTGCAGATATATGAATACAAAGATCATTATAGGTCCATCAAAGCACTTGTTTCTCTCTGTTGTGTTCATTTTCCACAAATCAACAGCCTCAATGAAAGCATCAAGGCAAAATTTGCACCAATTAAAGGTAGGTACCAATGACAAGTCGATTAAAGATTTCAATATCTTTAAGCTTGGGGTTACGGAACAGGTACCCTCTATAAAAATAGAGCAAAGATAAACAATGAAGTTCCTCTTGAATTGATCCCCCCTTCTGTCTGTCTTGTTAGCATGAACTGCAGCACACTGTTTGTTATCTTGGAAACATTAAACTGTTGCTTGAACTCATCAACTAATCGATTATATTCAACATCCTTGTCATCATATGATGCTAATACAATATCATTCGATCCCATAGGAAGCCCAGTTACTATGTGTACATCCAAATTCGTAATCTGAAGTGTCCTACCTTTATATGATGACGAATCAGGGTCAAAATTGGAAACAAGCCAATGAGCAAGCTTGGCTGGGACTTCTCTTACATTTAGAAAAATTATATCCCCAAACCCAAATTCATTAATATCTTCAATTTGCTTCTCTGACAGATTTCTTACAAATTTAAACAAACTTTCAAGCGACATCCTTGCGGTCAATGATGGGAGTTCATTCACTGCATGTACAACCCTCTTCCTTCTAGCTTTTGTAGGTTTTGTAGGCTTATTAATTACAGCTGTAAATTTGAGTGAGCAAAACAGATTTAAATGATATGTATAGAAGACATATCTAACAAGTACAAGTTCTAAGAACAGATAATTAAAACAACTAATGTACATACCTACAACTGCTTCTGACAGTAAGTGTAATTGTGATTTCGGTGTCTGATAACTATCATCCCTAGAATCATCAGAATTGGGAGCATCTTTTGCGTTTACCCGTCTCTTTTTACATGCAACTATACATAAATAACGAAAAATCAATATGCATCATTTATACAGTATGAAGTACTGTATAAGTTTATATACCTTCGATCTGATGAGCAGCTTCCCTCTTTGTTTCGCTTTTCTCCTGATTTGTTTTCATCTTTTTTGTTAACCTAATTAACGTTAAATAAAATAAGAACAGAGACAACTGAGTACCTAATTTACAACTGAGTACTTGAATCCTAACGAAAGCAGTAAAACCTAGATCGGAAGTAATTGCATACTAGTAGTATTATTTTATACCATTCTTCAAAAAATCTTCAAAAAACAACAATATAACACACAGTACCGCAATGTTGAAGGTAATCGGAAAAGATAAGCTAGAATAAACTTACAGTACTGGATTGTTGAAGATAATCCGGAAAGATCTTAAGAGATCGCTTTCTTTTTTTCTTTTCTTTTTTGGCTATGAAGTAGGTCAGATACCAATTTTGAGTATTCTTTTGTGGGCTTTAATTAAATAAACGGACTCCTGTTAAGATACCAATTTTGAGTATTCTTTTATAATCCTGTTATGTTCATTGAAAATAAGACAAATTCTAAGTGTATAAGATATTATATTTTGTACATAAGTTTATTGGAAAACATAAGAGATAAATACTTTTAGTGTACATAATGTAGAATTTAGCGTACATAAATTAATTACTTAAATATCAAATTCTAAGTATATAAGATATTATATTTTGTACATAAGTTTATAGTAAAACATGACTACTTTAAGTGTACATAACGTAGATTGTAGCGTACATAGGGGCAGTTCAACACAATTGAATGGCTTGACAATCTTTAAACTAGATTTATGAAGTACAAAATAAACTCAAATATCATCCTTCAAAAAAAAAAAGACATAAGTAGTTTAAATGTACAAAACATAAACTTTAGCATACATAAGGGACAGTTCAACATAATTGGCTGCCTTGATGATCTTCAAACTAGATTTATGATGCGCAAAATAAGGCGAAGATCAAGTTTATCTAAACATGTAAACACTCCTTCCTCCGAACAACGTTTTAACAATTTTGTATGCTTCTTAGAGATAATCCAAACCTAATCCAACCAAAAACTGACCTGACAGACCCGTTTGACACCTACACTTGAATACGGGTAGTGTCGGTGGTAGTGTCTATGTCAATCCATGAGCGTTGAATATTCATGGAGCAGTACAACATTAGAAATCTGAAAATTACATACGACATTGAATATTCTGTCTATTCTTTCGTAATTCCTCCAACTTCTGCTGATCTTTATTATTGTCATCATAATTTCATAATGTTGACATGTTCTAGGTCTCTGGATAATACTTCGTATCAGTTTCAAGACTAAAATGAGTCAAACAGCACCTCACTTTGATAGACGAGAAAAACATTTTGTTGGTAGTTAATGTAGCGTGAAGTTTACTATCTACAACACATATTTCGTCCAAGGTTTTCTTAGAGATGTTCGTTGTACATCTGTATTTCGATGCGTACATAACATATCCAATGATAAACAGATAATCCATTTTCATATTAATAGATCGTCTATTACAGTAATATAACTAAGTCTACGTACAATTAAAATAAGATCTCATATTTTTCCTTAACACTGAAATTTGTCAAATAGTTCCTATCCCACTTCAAAAGATCTAAGCATGTTTGACGCCTAAATTCTTTGATATTACTAAAGTATGATTGATCCCCCCATTTCTTCTTGTCATGCAATGCCTTTATCCATTTCATAACAAAGACACCACAATCAATTTCATTGCTTTGCTTCGCTACCTTTTTAACCATTTCCACTTCAAATTTTCCCATTTTTTTGGAAATTTGTTGATAGCCGGGGTAGTTTTGTAAAATGTTTGAAACATTATGCACTACATTTTCAACTTGCTTTATCCTTCTTCTGAAATACCTCGTCTTGCATGAATCAAGGATGTAATTCTTTTTATCTTCTAGATCACAGACAAGTAAAATCCAATGATCTGGTTCTTGGGTGTGAACTGGAACAAAGATCTGAAAATTTACACATTTCACATTCATAAACAGAGTTTTTTTATAGTTAATTATCGTCAACTTTTAATACTATAATCATTGGGTGTACCTTTTTCACTAATTCCGGATTACGAGGCATGTATGAACAGTACAGTACGAAGTATCCAGAGAATGAGTTTCCTTTGGGTCTAATTCCTGAAACAAAAGATAAGCATCAAATAAACAATTGTAACCTTACATACCGAAAATAAGTACACCAATTTGATATACTTACCCCTGACTTTGTTGGAATGAATATGATATCCTTCATTCCTAATGTGGTATAAATTCCGTACAAATCGATAGGCTATTAAAATGGAACTTGTTAGATTTATTTAGAAGCATTTGAATTTATAAGATTAAAACTTGTTAGAGATTTTTTTTACCGTATCACATAATTGCTCATCTGGAAATAACAATGTTTGCATATCTTCGCGGTTTACATTCATCCAATTAGTTTGTACAACGTTATCACTGTAAAATAACACACAACACAGGAGTAATAATCTTAAAATTAATTAATTATGATGAATGATTTAAAAAACAGTGGAAAAGGTAGAATGTATTACTTATCATACGATTGTAGCATGGCATCGTATTTTTTCTGCTGGTCGCCTAATCCCTCTCCAGCAAAATTCTTTTTCGTTACTTCTTTCAAGAAATTTTGAAGTATATGAGCATCGCTGTATTTTTTTGTTGATAAGAGGTCCACTTTCAAGCTGATAAAAGTCATAGAACGGAATATGACTTTGTAATCGAAACAATATATAATAATTTATGTATGTCAAATTATGAATTATCAACAGTAAGTTATAAGATACATACAACAATTCCTTTGCCTTCTTCAACACGGTTTTCTTCAGCTCATTCCTTTCTGAAGTTAGTTTGTTGTGGCAATAGCACACCGTCAACATCTTTACATAATCAGCGTATGAAATGGTGGCCTGCACATGATAACATTAGTATATTGGAAAATAATCAGATATAGATTAGTATCAGTGATGAATGTTTGTAATTGTCAACTTACTGGTTTGAACTCTTTGGCATAATTCTCTTTATTCCCTATGTATGTTTCCATGATTCTCATTGAAAGAATGTCATTGTTAGTTTCCAAATCTTTAGAGAAATCTGGAAAATATTCGATCCAGTCATACGTATCAAACTCATTCACCCATTTGATCGTATGTTTGAAATTTTCCTTCAAATAACCTCTCTGAAAATATAACCCAAGTATTCAGGCCAGATAACATAAATTTTAATGTACAAAAGAGCACAAACTTATATATAAATACCTAAAATTTTAATGAGTGAAAAAACACAAACGTAGAATTTGTAATGTTAATGCCTAGAGTATGCTCACATATAAAGCTTTAGCTTCAAGACCAATCGCTTTGCTGTCAAACTCTTCAGGAATCCCAAAATGAATCATCTCAAATTTCTTCGAGATTGAGTTTGCACAGTAAACAATATAACCTGCTGGTGATGTAGAGCAGAATAATGCCTCGAAGAAAATCACATTATTAGTTCTCATAATGAATGAATGGTTAAATAAATAAAAAAATAAATAAGAGTTATAAAGAATATCTTTTTTATTACCAGTTGGACATCATTAACGTCCATTTCGCTTGCAGGAACCTGAAACATTATAGTAATTGATTAGAAGAGAGTCACGAGTGAACACACTTTTAATCATATTTGAATGGAATACATAACATTACATCATATTCTTCAAAAGGAGACATATAAACACGTTTGATAGGTGACATAGGTGATAGCTTTTCCATATCATTCATCAACAAGCACCAAATATTTAAAATTAACGCATTGATTTTGGTATCACATGTTTCCATCATCAACATGTCCCCCCTTGAAAGCTGAATGTCTCCAAACTTAAACAGAGGATCCCTGTAAAATTAAATTACTTAGTGTATTAGTTTTCTATAGCTGGTATGAAACTTATGTACAAAATATATTAACTTATGTACATCAAAACAGACATTGCTATAACCATGCACAAATTTCAACATGTACAAAAGATATTAACTTATCTACATCAAAACAGGAACTGTTTTAAATATGTAAAAATTTCAATATGTAGAACAGATATTAACTTACAGATATCAAAACAGAAACTGCTTTCAATACGAACAATTTTTAACATGTACAAATAAAAGATATTAACTTAGGTACATCAAAACAGGAAATGGTAAGAAACTTGTTTAAAAGATTAATTAGACTTACTTCAAAGACTGTTCTGGTGCAAATACATAGTCTGACACATATTTCTGCTGAGATTTAAGAGAGGCCAAACAGCTGAAGTTTTGATTCATAAAAGAAGATTTGAAAACTGGTACATTTCCTTGTTTTCTCTTCTGCTGTTCTTCAATCTCTTTCTTTTCAAGGATATCAATTTCCTTGTTTTGCTTTGTAAGAGTTTCCAAAAGCACATTTAGAACATCAACAGAAGTTTCCAAATCCACGTCAACACTTTCCACAGTATGCGCAGTCAACACATCTTTGTCTTCTACAGAAATAATTTCACTGTCGTTGTTGACAAGAGTGGAAATAGGAGAATCTGTGCAGATGCCTTCTGCAGTATCAAGATTTTCCAAAAGTAGTAGATTATTTTCAACATTGACATTTTCCACATTTTCTGCATTCAACACATCATCGTTTCCCTCAGAAATAATTTCACTATCGTTCTTGACAGGAGTAGAAATAGGAGAATCTGTGCAGATGTCTTCTGCAGCATCAACATTTTGTAGAAGTAGTAGATTATGTTGCACATCAACATTTTCCACAGTATCCACATTCAAAACATCCTCATTTTCCTCAGAAATAATTTCACTGTCATTCTTGACAGGAGTAGAAATAGGAGTATTTATGTTATTGATGTCTTCTATAGTATCAACATTTACCACATTGTGAACATTCATCACTTCTTCATTTTGCACAGAAACAATTTGACTGCATTTTGGAATCATTTGATCTGTCTGCTTTTTTGGCTTCTTCTTCCTTTCAAGATCAGTCTTTCTCAAAGAAGTAAGATTTTTTGCCATGTTATGTATCATATCCACTATTTGTGGACTCAGCTCATTTTCTTCCTCCTCACCTATTTCGAAATAAGATATGAAACATAAGTACTATATTCAACATATTATAATTAATGAATGGGATAAAACAAATTGAAGAAAAATTCTTACCAAATTCTCTTGATTCTTCATCTTTCCTTATTGTTACAAGTCTTGCAACAAAGTCACTGGTCAAATTTTGCAAGTCTTGTAGTGGTTCGCATTGAGAGGAGGCACACTTTGCAACTTCTATAGCATCTTCCAACCCCTTGAAAGATTTTGTGAATTCAACAGATTTCACCACTAAATTTTGTAACCAATCCCTTTCTTTCTTCCCCTCTTTGTTAACTTTCTCTTTTTCCTCCTCCATCTTCACACTTTCCTTTACTTCCTGCCCCTTGTACCAATCAAGGGACTGTAATGGGATAACCAGACCATTACCAAACGTACCCGATTTCTTTGCTTCCTCCAATATTCTCTTTGAAATGGAGTCTTGTGTCCAAAAACACATTGTTGGGAATGCACGAACAGGTTGACTGTTTCTATAACGCATTCTTTGCAGATATATGAACACAAAGACCATTATAGGTCCATCAAAGAACTTATCTTTCACTGTTGTATTCGTCTTCCATAAATCAACAGCTTCAATGTAAGGCATCAAGCCAAAATTGTCACCAATTAAATGTAGGTACCAATGACAAGTCGACTAAAGACTTCAATATCTTAAATCCTGGAGTTTCAGAACAGGTACCTTCTATAAAATAAGAACAAATATAAACTACAAAGTTCCTTTTGAATAGATCACCTCCATTCCTTTGATTACTAAGGATGATTTCAATGCAGAGGCCGTAACCTTTGAACCTTCAAATTGATTCTTACATTCATTAAGAAGTTTTCTGTATTCCATGGATTGGTCATCATACGATGCAAGGACAATCTTGTTTGGTCCCATAGGAAACCCAGTTGCGATATGTACATCTAAATTGGTTACATCGAATGTACTATCTTTAAATGTTGCTGAATCAGGGTTGAAGTTTGAAACAAGCCAATAAGCAAGCTTGGATGAGACTTCTTTTACATTTAGATTGATTAAATCCCCAAACCCTAGTTCCTTTATATCAGCAATCTGCTTCTCAGACATGTCGTTTAGAAGTTTAACCAAACCATCAGGGGACATGCGTGTTTTCAATGATGGCAGTTCATTCGTGGCATGTACAACTCTCTTCCTTCTAGTCTTTGTAGTTTTAGGAGCAATAGCTGTAAATTGTATGTTCATAAGGCATTACATAATGCACATAACTTCAAACACAAAGTGAGCATAAGTAATTTTTAAAGCTATACTAAATAAAAAAAGTTGTTTTCAAACAATTTTGAAACATAGTAGTCTATTTAATGAATATACCTTTATCTGCATCTGTTATCAAACATAATTGTTCGTATGATGTTTCTACATAATTATCAGATTCTTCATCCCTTTTTTCAATTCGCCTTCTTTTACATTCAGCTACGAATAAAGAACACCAAATCATTATAATTTCTCCCTCCTTAAATTGTACATAATTTAAATTCAATGTAAGATTCTAATACCTTTCTCCTTCTTATCTGCATTCCTCTTTTGTGCAGTCTTGTCCTGATTAGAATTCATGTTGTGTCGTGAATTACTTAACCCTAATTTTCAACAAAATCACTCTAAAAATGAAAAATATAACACACAAAACTGCATATGTACTTTATAAATAACGCGAATAAAAGACCTAATCTCCAACGAATAAAAGATTGCATTTTTAATTTACTGTAAATTTCACAAAATCGTTCGAAAAACCAGTAGTTAAGGCATGCAAAGAATCAAGAACATATCACTCACCAAAGAATCGTTGAAGATGATCGATAGAAATTACAGTACTTCAAAAATTACTCTGTACTTGATTTTTCAAATTGTTGTGAAGTGATGCTCTTTTTGAGTTTAATTAAGCAATAGTTGTGAATTGACTGTTGAAGTGATTATAGGAATTCTCAGTAGTTATTTCAAAAGTCTTAATAATACGTCATAGTTTAAAAAGTCCCAATACGTCATAAATACGTCCTAGGGTAGTGGAATACTGAGTAATTACTATATTTCAAAATAATGTGTCTAATACGGAGTACTTTATTATTATTATTAATGTTAATATTTTAAACCCTAAGAAGATATGAAACGATTTTTCTATATAAATACACATGTATATTTGAAGATTATGTATCATCAAATTTTATATACACTGTATTCTAAACTATGTATATCCTATCTATTATATACACTGTATGTGTAACAAACACTTACATGCGTTGAATAAGAAATCATACAAAAAGCTTTTATACGGGCCGTTTTTTCAATACATAATGTACATATGTACATCAAAGCAGAGACTTCTATAACCATGTACAAATTCCAACATGTGCAACATATAGTAACTTATGTACATCAAAACAGACGTTGTTTTAACAATGCATAAATTTTGAACATGTGCAACAGATATTTAATTTATGTACATCGAAACAGACACTTCTATAACCATGTACAAATTCCAACGCATAGTAACATATATACATCGAAACAGACATGGTTGTATATATATAAAAAGCTTTTATACGGTTAAATTAAAAATAATGTACATATTGAAACAAGTACATATTAGTCATCAATACATAATGTACATATTTAAATATCAACTGTACATATTAGTCATAGTAATAGCCAAGAACAAGGTTGTACATATTTCTATAATTGTTGTACATAACTCATCTAGTTACATATTTTTGGAATCAAATCATAAGTTATTCTAATTAGATTTATGGGGCAGTTGAACACAATTGAATTCCTTGACAATCTTTAAAATAGATTTATTAAGTACAAAATAAAACATCTAGTTATATACATTAGATTAGTTAATTTTACTGGAGCACTCATAATCCGTCAAACATAGCCTTATGTACACATACATATAAAAACGCGTGATTAGTAAATAATTTTATAACAAGTGTAGATAAGTTCAAATTAACTTGAAATTCATCTTTTATATAGTTCAAACATTACATATATAAGGAAAAAACAAAATATATTTATACATCTGGATAAAAATATCTTGGCTCAAACAGATATTCAGCAAAGGTAGATGATCGACGAAACTCTTGCTGTGGAACACCTTTAAAATTTTCTCCTTCTGCTTCTTCAGGAGAAGAACCATGAAGATGAACTACATTTTCTGGAGATGCAAGTCGGAGTTGCATGTTGTGTAGTATATCTCTACAAAGCAGATCATCAGTCAAATAGCATCTGCATTGCTTTAACAACAAGACACCATTGCTATGAAGAGAAAGTAATCCATTCTCAATGCTTGCAAGCACACTCATACTGTACTCCATATCTAACAGAAGAGAATGAGGATGTGCCAATAGTATTTGACCCCACCTCTTGCAAACAAGAGTCAATTTTGCAAACTCTTCCTTTCTAAAAGTAAGGTTGAACCTTCTGAAAATTATTTCCATTATATTTTCATTTGCAAAAACGTTTTCAAGTGATTCAACATATGGACTTGAAATAGGTCCATAAGAATCGGTAAATATAAAAGGCAACTTCTCCTTCTTTTGAGAAGCAAACCACAGTTTATGTTGTTGCCGAATATCGTATATCTGTCCATCACATGTAACATTCATCTTTTGTTGAGAAAGAAAGAGAGAAAAAGGGATACAGAGAGAGACACACAAAAAGAGAGGGAAAGAGAGAAACAGAGAGACAAAATGAGAATTTGTTGAGAATGTGGGATTTTATAGCACAAGTTTTTAGAATATGGGATTATGTACACAAGTTTTTATATCACAAGTTTTTAATCTTTTGAGACATATTATGTGCACCAAAACAGAATGTTCGTAGTACATAAATTTCAATGTATAAGAGAGTGAAATGTGTATATGTAACATGTACAAAGAGACTGATTAATGTAAAAGGCAGTGATTTACCAATGTATAAAATGCGTTAAATGTAGTACATAAATTTAAAATGAAGTAAAGTTCAATAATCTGTACACAGATAAATTTAGGTTTAACCATTCAAATTCTGGATTCTATTAGACACAATTATTCACTTTGGTAAATGAGGTATTTGATGGGCAAATTAAAACGTGTCTATCATGCAATAAATAAATATCTCAAAATTGCATAAGTAATAATTACAAAGGGGGTTGAGTGGACTTTCAATCAGTTATATATACTCCTCAAGTTAAGATTTAGAGTAGTTAAACTTTCAAAATTGAAAAAAAAAACCTCAAAAAATGTATGTAGAACTGATGTACCCTCCTAAATGCATTATTGCAAATTTACCATTTGAGTGGGTTGATAACAGGGTTACCAGTAGATCACTAACTGGTTTAAGGAACAGGTTAATTTGCTTGAACATGAAATACATATTCATTTTACTAGAACAAATCATAATTTATATACACTGTCTTTTAAACTATGTACATCATATTATACACACTGTATTGTGTAATACTCCGTAAACACTTACATGCATTGAAAAGAAATCATATACAAAGCTTTTATACTGGTAGTTTTGTCGTACATAGATTAATACATATTGTACATATTTACATACTAGTAGATCACTAACTGGTTTAAGGAACAGGTTAATTAACTTGGGTTATCCGGTGGAGAAGATAATGCTAAAGTGGGTTTCTGGTCCAAATGGTCCGATCTTCACCAGAGATGCAGTCATTTGTTTCAAGAGCGGTTATCAGAACTACCTCCATGCGTATAAGCTGCAACCGGCCTTTGAGGACTTTGGAAAAGGGAAACCTGAGATGGGGATGCAGATTCATCCATACGACGAACCTCGCTGTTGGGTTGCCTCATGGATGGATGGGCAATATCTGTCCAGTCACACGGGCTACAGGGTGGTTCCCCTAACGTTGAGGGGAGAGGGTGGATATTTGGCGGACATGACTGAAACATGCCAGTATGAGATCTGCCTGGAGGTCTTGTGGCAGATTTACCCAAACTTCTACCCTTTAAAAGATGGTCCAGGTAAGTGATCGGGGAACCCTAGCATATGGATGTCATTTTGCAAGCATATAAATTTTTCTGGCCTGGTTTTGTGCATATGCACTTACTGTTAACTCGGATCGTAATTAAATACTCTAATCCTACTTTGGATGTATTGTACTGCAATTATTAATCAGTTACATTTTGGACGAACTGATTATGGTATGAATGTTAAGTACGGATTTGACGTATCTGTTCTTGGTAGTACTGATCTGTAGTGAGTATGCATGCAATTTTTGGTGAATGACTTCCAGTTTAGTCGATATGATCAATACCCCCAATCTGTTAAGGTTCATAGAGAGAGGAGTAGATGTGGTAAAGAATGGAAACGGTGATTATCAATTTTACATAATTCCCTATTAGATCTACATATTAACATATCCATGTACAAATTACAACAAATATTAACTTATGTACATCAAAACGGACACTGCTTTAACCATGTATAAATTCCAATACGCTGCTTTAACCATCATAGGACATTAGAACTTTAAGTGTACATAAAGTAATTTTTAGTGTACATAAGATGCAGTTGAACACATTTGAAAATCAAATTGTAAGTATATAGGGTATTATATGTTGTACTACATAAGACATAACTATTTTAAGCATACATAATACTATAGGGATATAAGAAATTAATCAAGTAATACAAATTCATTTCAGCTAGAGATTTGATGCACATAACATTAATACTGCCACATTGGCCTTGTCATTATCTAAAGATTTGATGCACATAACATTAATAACCCTAAAGAGACAGTATTATATATATGAATATGTGCTGTACAAATTATGTGCAACAAAAAAAAAGTCTATATGTCTCGAAATATAATCAAGTAAATATAATCAAGTAATAAAAAAAAGTTATGTGCAGTATAAGTTATGTCGAATGTTATGTACACTAAAAAAAGTCTCTGATTTAATATATACTGCCTTAATATAAAACAATCAAATGCAATAAAATTGAATAGTCTTGCATATGCAACAGACGTCAGCAGATGCAAAAATCATCATTACTTTGAAATGACAAGTCGGCTGTGGTACTCAAGGATGAAAAAGTCATCATTACTTTGCAGTCATCATTACTTTGCAGTAGGTATACTCTATATGTACTTCAAGTATAGCTTTTTATATGTACATATATCCTTTAAAAGAGACACTGCTTTCAGACATGAATCATGTACAACGCATATTTACTTATGTACACCAAAACAGACAGTGCTTTACTTATGTTGTAGTATAAATTATGTACAACACAGTATAACTTTATGTACATTTAATCGGACACTGTTTTAATATACATAACTTACATTAACATTAAAACAATTTAAAAACACACCATTAATAGTAGTTTAAATATAGAATCGACAGTGCTATACCTTTGAATATGTGCAGTACAACTTATATACGACAAATCGTAAGTTATGTAACACTAATTTGATTCAATATGTACTACTCCTACAACTTAATAGAGAGTATACCATAATCAATACTTTGAAATGAAAAGTCGACTGGGGTAGTTGAGTATGACAAAGTCATGATTACTTTGCAGTCAGTATTACTTTAGAATATTAAATATAGTTTTTTATGGGTAAAATAATACTCTTACTCTATACTTTGACAGTGCTATACCTATTATGTACAGTAAAACAACAAAACATAGAAGACTAAACTCGCTCTGTAAGTATTTAATACCCCAACTCCATTTTAAATAAAATCTTTAGCAAATTTTTCCTTAGTACCTCCGATGAATTGGTGCAAATTATGTGTTCATTAACTTGCACTAATTTATCTAAGGTACTAAAGACAAATCAACTAAAGAATTTATTTGCATGGTACTTGATGAATAATTATAATTATTTCTAATTAAATAATGCAAAGAGGAATGGATTATGGTTGTGGGTGTGCTTTCGTCAATTTATACTGTAAATGGGAAAAAGTCATTAATTAGAGAAAAAAGAAGGTATACATGGGGAAGGTATATATGGAAAAATATAAATGCTGATGTATATCACTAGGGTAGGTATACATGGGGAAGGTATATATGGAAGAATATAAGTGCTTTCGTCAAAAGTGTCATTTCCCAAATACAATTGTATTTAAAAATTGTATCAAACGGGATGAAATTATATAAAAAGCATCCTTTCCCAAAATGACAAACGTGTCCAAGTACAATTGTATCTGCACTGTACAATGTATCTTACAATGGTTGAATCATTTTGAATAACATTAATAATAATTACTAATTTATATATCAAATTAATTTCAAATTAAGAAGATACTTAGAGTGGACATATTACTAGCGTCAAATGATAAGTTATATACACTATATTATTAATTATGTATATCATTTTACTAGTGTCAAATGATAACTTATATACACTATATTATGATAGGTCACTAGGTGATGTACATATTTAAATAGTAGCTGTACATAGTACAACCGAGGAAATCATTGTATATATTTCTATATTAGTTGTACATAACCCATCTACATACAGTGATTGAATCAAATTTTCTGCTGAATTGCGTTAATAATTCTTGATGTACATATTTTTAGTACATTACGTATATACGTAAATATTACATGTATATATGTAAATATAACCTATATCTTACAGTTATTAAATCATATTTCTTGTTGAATTACGTTAATAACTGTTGATGAACAAATTTGCACTACATATTTTATTATATTATTTAAATATCACATGTACATAATCCATTTAAGGACATCATTACACATAATTCCATATTAGATGTACATATCTCAACTAGTTATACATATTCGAGTGGCCATATTTTACTAGTGTCAAATCATAAATTTTATAGAGTATACACTATATTCTTAATTACTCTGTATGTATTGTCATATTTTTAATTAAAAAACAAAAGGTACAGTATATAGGTCACTAGGTGATGTACATATTTAAATAACAATTGTGCATGAAATATTTGAGGACATCATTTTACATACTTCGATAAAAGTTTAACATAATCCATCTAAAATACTAATCGATACTGTAACACCCCTGATTTTATAAAATTAAATTTAATTAAAATTATGTTCGTATTTTTATTTTTACGATTTAACTCGTAATTATTAAAATTATTATAAAACGAATTTATCATTCAATCGTTTCAACCTCCTAAAATTCTTTTTTTTTTGCCTCGGAAACTCGTCTTGTATTTAAAACATATTTCTATTTCTGTTTCGATTTATTTTATACATTTAATTTAATTTTTATCGAAAGTCTATTTCGACGATTTAAATTCTAAATTCTTTTTATTTATTTTATTTAAGCTCGAATTTCTGTTTTCGTCTCGAAGTTCATTTATATTGAGTTTCGTCAAAACATTTATTACATTCCCTCGAGAAATCAATTTAACTCACTTTATGAAAATTATTTATTTATCGGGAAATACTATTTGATCGTCTAATCATTTATTTCTATCAATTTCGATTTCATCCCGAATAATTTATTTACTCTTTTTATTTGACGGTCCGATTATTTAATAATTTTAGTGAGTCGTTTTAATTCGATTCTTGGGTCAGTCAACTTATCGTTACGGAATCCGTCTCCTACCCGATTCGTTTAATTAACCCATATTTGTGTTTTAGCCACTTTATTTTCATCTAAATTCTTCCTCTAATCCTTGGTTTTCCCATTTCATTTACGTGTACACACTCCTTTGCACTCTTTGATTCAACTCACCCTCTTAACCCACTAATTATATACATCCCCTTTTTCATCCTATCACTCCACCGCTTGCTTTCCCCTTTCTCTTGGTTCACCTCCCCCTTTAACCCATTGTTTTTAACGTAATCACTTACGCCTTCATCCTCCGTTTCCTTCATTTCCTCCTCTCTGTTCTTATTCCTTTTCTTCATTCCTTAAAACTATCGAACCTCCCCCCTGTTTTCGTCCTCTGTTACGTGCTGCTGCCTCTGTTTCGCTGCTTCTGCTGTGCGTTGCTCTGCTACTGGTGGTTCGTGTGTGCTGCTGTTTTCGTTCATCCATCATCATCAATCTGGTCCGATGCCCTGCTGCTGCTCTTTACTGTTGTTAACTGCTGTACGACGCTATGCTGCTGCTGGTCGTGTTGATGTCGCCTGATCTTCTTCCCTTTTCGTTCTTCTTCGTCCGTAATCAATCGTTCCCCTTCACCATCTTCGTTCGATTCTGCTGCTGCGTTTTGTTGCTGTTACGGTACAATTTCTGGCTGTTTTCGTTTCTTCCTCTTCTTCTCTTCAATCCGTTTTGCTGTCTTTTGTGTCGCCTTCCTGCTGTTGCTTTGTTATCGCTCATGTTTTGTACCTGCTGTTTCTTCTCCGTTTCTCCTCTTTCTTTTCCGCTGTTCTTGAGTGTTTTCGCTGATCTAGGACGAGTTCGTCGACCTTCGCCTTTCTCGATATCGTTTTAGTTTCCGTCCTGCTGCTGTTCGTTAATACTAATTAATGTCGTTGATCTTCTGTTCTTTCATTTTCGTCTCGGTAGCGAGTCGATATTGTGTGCTGCGTGATATGCTTCTACTGTTGCTGTAATATTTGTTTTGCTGCTGCTGTCCCGTTCGTTGCTGATGTTCGCTGCTGTTTGTTCTTCTTATTCCTCTTTTCTTCTCTTCTTCAACTGCTCTTCTTCCTCTTCGTCCTGTTTTTGTTCAGCTGATGTTGTCGTTTTGTGGTCGTTGCTGCTACTGATTTGTCCTTAATTCTCATTCTTCTTCTCCATTCTTTTCTTTCTCGTGTTTTCGTGTTGCTATCCACGGTTTACTGCATCGTGCTCGCTGCTGTTCCGTCATTTTGCTACTATCCAATGTTTGTTTTCCTATTTCGCGAGCTTCATTTTCCGTCCTCCTATTCTATCGTTCTCGTCATTCGTTTCCTTCGACCCTTATTCCGATTTCTTTGTTTCTATTTCTTTTGTCTCGATTTCCATTGGAGCTTAAAGACATCACTAACGTTTTGGAGCTTGGACTTATCATGGGCGAGTACGTGTTCGTTTTGGCTATCGACCGAAGGTAACTTTAGGACGTTACTCGATCTTATATCGTATGTTTGAGTAGTAGTATGTAGTAAATATTTTAACTTCGGTTTTCTATTTTTTTTTTTTGCTATTTATTATTTGCTAATAATATTATTTAATAAATCGTATGCTTTTTAAATATTTTAAGATTTTCGATATCGTTTTATAAATCGTTAGTAATTTTATTATTTGCGATCGTTATAATATTTTGTCGGTTATCGTGATACTAGTAACTAAATAATATCGATTTCATATTTTCTTCATATTTCGTTAAATTAAAAATTTTAACTCCAAATTGTATTTTTATATATATTATAAACGAGATTTGTATATTTGTTCAATAAATTAATTTTCGTTTTACGATTTATACTAATAAATGACAAAATGGTCAATTTTGTTTTAAATATATTTTTAGTCGAGACTATTTTCACTAATAATTTCCTATTTCTTTCCGATTGACTATTTTTAGTAAAATCCGTATTATTTATTAATAAAAGCTATTTTCTAAAAATAATTTGAAACCTTTGTAAAATCCATTTCATTTATAAAACTCGTTGACTCGATTAATTTTGATATCGTTTTTCTTAAAACATCTATTTTCTAAAATTTATAGTTTTAACTCGATTTCCTAATTATTTATAAAATACTATATATTGACTCATTATGTTTCATTTATATTTTGGGTAACGAATTTAGAAATATATTAAAGTTACGATAACGACGATAATAATAAAATGTTAATTTCGTTAGAAATGCTATTTTTTATACATTTCACTTATGTTAATAACTTACGTACTATAAAACCTTCTATTTTAAGTAAGTTTCCAAAATTAGTAAGTTTCTATTTATAGAAAGTTTCTCTTTTAATATAAATGTTTATTCATTTTATCCTCATATTATTTGTATTGATTATATTTATTTTGAATATCGATAATGGCTCGTTTCGGAGTTATGGAATAAGGACAAGTGTGGGTTTAGAGTAATATATTCTGGGGTTTACGGTTTTGCCATCAACTATAAGGCTAGTGTATCAGGAATCGGTACATTAGTTGTTGAACCGGGTGACAGGTATCCCGGGAGTTGTGTACATTTTGACCTTAAGCTTAGGCCTCGCAGTAAGTCGCCATCATAAGTTGAACTGGGTGACAGGTAATCCCAGGAGGGGTGTGCATTGTCTTAAACTAGGGCCACACATTTATAAGTCGCCGTCCTATTATGGTTGAGTAACCTAGTTAGAGACCGAGGTTTGATTTGTTTGAACTAAGTTCTCGAAGCTAGTTTTAGTATTCTCCTAGTGAAAGTCTAGCCTTCATCACTAATCCTATCCATAACGCCATTTTTGAATATTATTATTATCGATTGATTTTGACTTGCAGGTTGGCAAGTGTTTTAAGTTTTCTCCGAAAACTTATTTTTATTATATCGTTTTAATGTTTTCTTTTCAAGTATTTTGATATAATAATACTATTATTTTTCCATATGATATAATATGGCTGGGAGAACGTCCGAGTTACTCCTCACTGACGTGGCTGTTATGTTTATAACATGACAGATATTTGCTTCCGGGTTTTGGGTGTGAGCTAGCGAGTAGCGTGGATCCTGCTCTTTCTTCATTCGATTTATGGATTTGTATAAACCTGTTTGGAGAATTTCTTCTTTTTAGCCCTTTTGTAAAAAGAGGCCTTTGTATTGACTTATCATTTCTTTTAATAAGATATAGTTTGTCAGTGTGTTTTAATCCCACTCTACAGTGTTTCCGCCACTGTATTGCGTTAGAATTTCTAGGGGATTACAGATACATTTTATGTTTCTGACTATATAGGAGTACATATTAAAGTGGTTCATTGTACATATTTCTATATTACTTGCACATAACCCTTTTCAGCATCTAAAAGAAAACGAAAGATTACAAATACAACTGAACTAATGTAATATGTCTGTAACGGTATCACATAACCCTTCACAAATTAACGCTCCCATGTAAACAATGAAGTTCCTCTTGAATAAATCTCCACCCTCCTTCTGGTTAACCAAGATGTGTTGGAGAATTGGGTTTGACATCTTACCACCCTTAAACTGATCCCTAAATGTCTTAACCAACTGACGATACTCATTATATTTATCATCATATTCAGCGAGACCAACGTCAATGGATCGCATAGGAAACCCAGTTAAAAAAAAGTGTGAAGCTGCGGTGGGATGGCATATTGAAATCAATCGACGACTTGAAGTTATCCTCATAATTGACAGAAATCAATATAGTCCCAAAAATTAAAATCAATCGACGACTTGAAGTTGTATCCTTGATGAAACCGAACAATGTCGTCTCTAGTTTCGACACGTTATACCCTCACGACTTTGTACCATTCAAGGGGCTATAACGGTATCACATAACCATGTGTTGATAACAGATCAATACAAGACTTCAACTTGCACCAATTCATCTGAGGTACTAAAAACGAATCAACTAAAGATTTTTTTTTTGAATAATGCGTGATGAAATAACTCCATGAACATCTTCATTTCTTATTAATTAAATATAATAATAAATAGTAGTACTTTTTAACGCTTATGATAATATTTTTGTAGTAGTTGTAGATGATAATATTTGAATTATAAAATAATGTAGAATATAATATTTTTAAAGTAGATGATACTCCGTAATATTTTGATTGTTGTAGAGAACAGAAGGACTATGGATGTGTTGGCGTGTGTGTGGATGTATTTTTATACCGTCAATGTGGAAACTATCATTAATTTGTACTGGGGAAGGTATTTTTTGGGGAAGGTATGTCATTAAATGCTCCACGCGTTAAAAGCATCATTTCCCATAATAACAAAGTTGTCCATGTACATTGTATACTGTATCTTCACTGTACATTATATCTTACAGTGGTTGATTAGAGATTGTTTTAACTATGTACGGAGTATAAACTTTGAACATGTGTGCAACAGATATTATGTTATGTATATCAAAACATACACTATTATAACTATGCATAAATTGTGAACATGTGCAACAGATATCAACTTATGTACATCAAAACAGACACTATTTTAACTATGTAAATCGCTTCAAAAAAAAACTATGTAAAATTATCAATATGTACAACAGATATCTACTTATGTACATCAAAACAGACACTATTTTAACTATGTAAAAAATATCAATATGTGCAACAGATATCTACTTATGTACATCAAAACAAACACTATTTTAACTATGTAACAATATCAATATGTACAACAGATATCTACTTATGTACATCAAAATAGACATTTTTTTTAACTATGTAAAAAATATCAATATGTACAACAGATATCTACCTATGTATATCAAAACAGACACTATTTTAATTATGTAATGTAAAATTTAAATTTATATTCCAATTTAAATCAAAACAGATACTTTACATGAAAAGACATATATTCCACTACGTTGTATATATTTAAATTTCACTTATTCATATATCTAAAGACATCATAAAGTCTAGGTGGGGAAGGTATAACTAGGGTAGGTATAAGATGGGATTGGTAAAGTAATGTATGTCCACGCGTAAAAAACCAAGCTGGGGTAGGTATAAGCAGTTAATACGAACACGAAATTTATTTAATTAACTATTACAGTACTTTACATTCAAAGTCAGTATGTTCAAAGTCTTACACAGTACCCTTATCTTTTTGTTTATACACCCTTCTATTTCACCTTTTTTCACATAACTTCATTAATAACACCATGAAAATATTGTGTAAGGGATGGACGAAGAATAATGAAATTGAAGATAGAGTAACAACCATTAATAAGAGCAAGAAACAGAAGATTGATCATCTATCTTTCATTTATAATCATCATCATGAAGTGGAAATATATGGAAGACGATTTTCATCAACAATTAAAGTAATGCGCATTGAAGATTTTATGGAAAAAAATCTTTCAAAAGCTTCCCTCTGATTATGACAAAGCGAACATGGCTATTGTTTGCAAGAGGTGGTCCCAAATGTTTCTATTACGGTCCGATGCACCTAAATGGAATATAGATTATAATAGAAGATTGGGAACAACTCATATTAAAGGAATGACTACTGTTCGTAGGGATGGAATTGAAGTTTCCAATAGATGTAGATGTTATTTCGTGAACATTATCCATGCTAGAAGATTATTGCACATCTTTCAACTTGGATCTGAAGAAAATGAACATTTGAAGATTATTGAGTCTACGGAAGAGGAAGATTACAGATCACATTTTTCATTGAAAGATTATTTAAAAGGATGTAGATTAAGTAAAATGCTCTATAGCCAAGAAGAAATTTTCATGATTGAATGATTCATTCTATGGAGTGATTAATTAACCAACCATTTGTATATTTTGGGATTTTCATTCATATTGTTTTGGTAACTTATATACTACAACATAAATAAAGCACTGTCTGTTTATTCAGAAAGTAACTTATATACACCTGTTTACCAACTTATATGCATTCCTTATGTTCAGTACAAAGTAACTTATGTATAACAAAACATACAAATTAATAAAAAAAATTAAGATAATGTAGTGCTTTAAGTAAATCTGGCACGTGTCAAACATGCAGTGCTTTGATTACTGTACAAATTTTCAACATTCACAACAGATATTAACTTATGTACATCAAAATAGACAGTGCTTTGATAATGTACAAATTTGTACATGTGTGACAGATATCAAGTTATGTACATCCAAACAGACAACTTATATACATCAATACAGACACTGGTTTAACTTATAGTGATTGAATTATATTTCGTGCTGAGTTACGTTAATAAACTGTTGATGAACCAATTCGCACTATGATGGGAGGGATTTGTCGCGGATCCCTATTGATCAAATAATAACCGGCTATTCCTAACACGTAGCTAGGGTAAGACGGGTCGAATCCACGGGGACGGTAATGAGGCGTCTAGACTAAGGTCACCCGATTACTAGACTAAGTCAACGAGCTAAACTAAACAAAGCAATGATAAGAAGGGGAGAAAGCTAGACTATGACTAAGGTGACGATGAAAACAAATAAGGAAAACGGGCTAGGATTAGGTCGGGGTCAAGAGGGTAACTGAATGGTCGAGGAAGAACTAGAGTGAAGGGAGTAGTAGGGTAATCTTGGTGAGGCCCGGGCTCTCGCTACGTAGACCGACCTAGAGGTTCCACCTAAAACCCATCTCGGCGACACACATGACAAACGGGGTTACTAGCGCGCTATAGTGGCCTAGGTCGCATCCGGGCTCTCGCTACGTAGACCGACCTAGGGGTCGTCCTCACCGGGATCTCGCTACGTAGTGAGGGAACCAAACCCACAAACAAACTATCACTCACAAGAGAAAAGCAAGAAAAACAAGCATATGCACATACTAGTCATTCAAGCATTTCAACAAACATGTGATATGCATCAAACCAAGAGGAAACCCAAATCTTCCACCAACATCTCCAACAATCCCTTAATCATCCAATTAACACCCTAATCACCCTACTAACTCTAGCAAGATACTACTCTAACATTATCAAACTAATTCTAACATAAACAATAGGAACCAACACAAACATCAAAACATACATAATGGAAAACAAGGATAAACAACAAACAATGAATAAAGATGAGAACTTGAATGATTAAACAACATAAAGAGAAGGGAAAAGAAGATTATACCTACTAACAAGATGAAAGAAAGATTGAAACTTGCATTAATGAGAAAAACCCAAAACAAACCACCAAGGTTGTCAATCTTGGATGGATCTTGAAGAATTCCCTTAATACAAGCACTAATCTAAGATTAACAACTAATTACCGATTAATCTACTCTAATCTAAGCTAATCTAACCTAAAGTAGTCTAGGGTTTAAGGGGAAGTATCTAACATAAGCTTAACAAAAGAAGGGAAGAGTATATATAGGGTTACAAGTGGACAGGAGAAGAAAGAAAACAAGGCGGAGCTGTAGCAGGCCCGTCCCGGCCGAGACGAGGTGGTCCCGGTCGGGATGGGGTCGGTCCCGGCCAGGAGGAGTTGCTCTCGGTCGGGAGGGAGTTCAGACAGTAGCTCCTTGTTTTGCTCCTTCATCCCGGACGGGATGAGGCCATACCCGTCGGGGATGAGTCTTGTAGGCCTCCAATATGAACTTTTTGGTCCCTCGTTGGTTCTCATGGGCTTCCCATCGATTCTCGGGACTCGGGATCGGGTCTCGGAGGCTCGGGATTGGGTCCCAAGGTCTCGTGGTCGACTCCAAGGCATCGAGTGATCGTTCCTTAGCTTCGTTGGCTCCTAAAAGTGTATGTATTGAGTCGGAATCGCTCCAACTCATCATGAATGGTCTCGGGAACCTGAAACGAGCTAAACGAAGCATAAGTAACCCATAATCCGATCCCAAGGAGCGATTCTACAAGGAAAAAGGGACCAAAACACTACGAAATAGGCACTACAAACTACACTTATCAACTCCCCCACACTTAACCCTTACTCGCCCTCGAGTAAGCACATACTAACTACTAAACTATCCGAGCGGGTATTAGCGCACCCTACGCCCTTTCAACCCACGCGAGTACACTTAGAGGAAAAGTGCACTCCGCAAGGCAAGTAAGGTCTTGCGACAAAATCGTGGATGCAACCGGACACAAAACACAAAGACAAACAAGCACACAAAGAAACAAAAAATCGGTTGCACCCAAAAGAAAACAAATACCACTTCCCTCAACAAAGCGGTGAAAAGGCACCGGTTTAGGACTCAAGGCAAGTGACAACGTTCCCAAGCTAGTGATACAAACCAAGGTGAACTAAACTCTAATAGTATGACGATAAAGCAACAAAAACGTTGGTAACTTACCTAGATTCCTCCTAACTTTCTAAGAACGTACTACAGGACGATCGGCGGAGTGGAAAAGGGATGAACCACGGTGTTAGTCGACACTATAGGTAAGTGAGACCCCGCCCCCTTTAGCCATGGGCCAAGAGGGTCGTCCCATGTCTAAAACCGCCTAACTAGTCCAAGTAAAAAGGTGGATATGAATGCAAAATGAGGGAAGACCGACCATTACCGCTATCATCCTTCCTAGGGACTCGGTCCTTTGGTAGGCTCTTCACGGTAATAGTCGGTAAAAGGCTTATTTTGAGATGTTGGGATTATTTTTGTGAGTTGGGTTTTCTTTTGGCATTTTCTCTTTTCTTTTGCTTTTTGCTTTGTTTTGCTATGCCATTCTTTTTCTTCTTTTCTATTTTCTTTTTGGCTTTTGTACCTTTTCTTTTTCTTCATTTCTTTTCTTTCTTTCATTTTTCTTTCTTTTCTTTTCTTTGCCCTTTTGGCTTGATTTGGCTTTTTGGCATTTCTTTGTGTAACTAGAAAGAGAGAATTCAACAAATTGCAATTTATTGTGTGGATATGTGTAGGAGGTAGGGTAATGGGTGAGTCGGGGGTCGCGATCCCTCTTCAAACCCACAAAAAGTGGAGAACTTGGACTAATCAAACAATCCTAAACATGGTCACCTAAGGGGCGGGACTCGGTAACCAAGGCCTTTTCACACTGTGGGTGGTCATAATGGTCAAAATTGCAAATCCCGCAGTCAATCCCTAGTAAGCTAGGTGGACTCAAGGTAAAGGACCAACGAAATCATTGATTTAGGGTCATTCTACTAGAGTAAAGTCCAAGGCTCGATTTATACTACTAGGAAGGGAAAGTAAACACTCGCACACTAGTCTCTAAACCGGGTTTTCGAAAACCTTTTTACACACTAGACACAACTACACAACACAAAACGAAGACACAACGAAAATGAAAGAAAAAGAAGCAAAAGCAACAAAACAGAAACAACACAAAACGAACACATACACAACACAAACACCACCCCGATCTTCCAAACAAGCCACCAAATCAACCACAACTTTACAAAGCTCCACCCGAGCACACAACATCACAATCTCCTCCAAACTCCGCAAGAGATAGAGAAGAAAAAGGGATAAAGATGTTACCGGATGTCTTGAAAGCTTTCCAAAGCTAACGGTAAATAAGCGACCTACAAGGAAAAAGGGAGGCAAACACACACAAAAAAAACAAATATACGATACAAAGACACAAAAGGAAACGACACAAAAAGAAAATCTTTTTGATTTTTGGGAAAATTTTCCAAATTTTTAGGTATTTTTGAGATTTTTTGAAAAAATATAAAAATAAAACTAACTACGCTAGAATATCGCTCCCCCACACTTAAACCGAGCAATGTCCCCATGCTCGATCGTAGTGTGCGGAGAGACAAAAGGAAAGAAAAGAAACTATGAAAATAAAGTTAAAAAAACAAAGATAAAAGTGAAGAAATGGTAGAATGTGTCCGGCCGGGGTGTAGTCAAGTCACCATGGGCCGAGACGAGAAAAGATATGGATGGGGGAAGAAAATAAAAAGAAGGAAATATAAGGAAATGGGAGGGGAGGGCTAGGTGTAATCAAGTCACCTAGCCCGGATTCCGCCTAAATCCGACTAAATCCTCAAAAAAGAAAGTGAAAATCTTGTAAAATTTGGATTTTGAAAATGACTCTCGATGTAGTCACATCATCGAGAGTCGGGAGCAACCACTACCGAGGCCTCGAAGGCCACCAAGATACCATGACACAAAAGTGTACAAGGGGAAGGGGGCAAACAAGAGAAAACAAGCGATAAAAGACGGAAAAGTAAGGATAGTTACCCAAACCAAACGGCTAGTAACTCACTCGCTCCATCGTCTCAATGATCATTATAGGCTCGTAGCTTGTCTTCTTTATTGCCATCCCGCTTCAAACTTGATAAAACCGCATGGTAGAGGTAGTAATGGCATGAGGATGGGTAGGATTTGATGTGAATCTCGGTGTGAAGTGAAGATAAAATGAGGTGAGGGTATGTAAATGAGGTACATGGGTCATACGGTATGTGCAAGGATAGGTAGGGAGGTTGGGAGGGGGTATAAAGTGGTTGGGTGGGCTCACAAGACAAAGAAGAGGCAAAAAGGGAAGTAGAGGACCATCCCGATCGGGATGGATGGTCCCGGTCGGGATGACATGTCCTTCCCGGTCGGGATGCTCCCATCCCGATCGGGATCATGCTCCAGTAAGCTCAAGTTTTTGCACTGCCATCCCGATCGGGATGGCTCCTTCCTGGTCGGGATGACTCATCCTTCCCAGTCGGGATGCTCTCTTCCCGATCGGGAATAGTCATCCCACACTCCACAACTCGAAAAGCTCATCGAAAGCTTCAAAAACTGACTCCCTAACTCAAGATCCAAACTCTAACCACAACCATTCGTCTCTAGGATTCATCTTCACTTCACACCTATCAAACAAAGCTCATATACACATCAAATTCGCTCCCTCGCATCGCTCATCAAAATACCAAATCAATTACAAGAATCCCACAAAACTAAAAGAAATCAAGAGACAAAGCACACAAATACAAGCACAAGTACTCTAAAGAAGAGGAAGGGGGAATATACAACATAACGGTTCTTTAGGAACTCCGTCAAACCTAGGATGGTGGACTCGTCTTCAACCATAGCCCTCAAGGGCTTGGAGGAGCAAGTCAAACGCACGGCCGACATCGTAATGAAGGCTCAAGGAGCGCTCGAGCCTAGCTAACCTCCACGGCCTCCAAGGTGGAGGCAAGAAGTAGGAATCCCTAGACTCAACGTCATCATTCAAGTTATCTCCGGGGTCTATCCATCCTACGAGCTTCACCGACCTCTTCCTCCCTAAGCATCGTCTCCAATCACAAGCAAGCTTCATTTCCGAGAAACGAGGCACAAAAAACGGCTTTGGCTCCATTTCCTTGTTGCACACCCCCACACTTTCCTCAAGTTGTGGTTCCCCATCTTCATCACTTGTCCCCACATCGTCATGGAGGAGAGAATCGAAACTTCCACCGGCGGTTTCAAACTCTTCCAAACCATTGCTTGGTTAACTTACAAGGGGCTCTTGATGCTTATTCACGTTCTCGGACATGGGCAACTTTGGCTCATCTATCTCACCCAACAACTTCACAAATTCCACCAACCCATCTAACTCACTATCCTCCTCCAATTCTTCACCAATGATGCCTTCACCAAGAGCCATATCCTCATTCGTCTCTTTTTGGGTAGACGATTGAGGTTCTTCAAAGCAAGTCACGCTCCTCATAGGGAATTCATTAACGGCCTCGTCATTGGGTTGTTCCCCTTCCCCAAATGAACATCCCTCATCAAGTTGTGAAGATCGAGTTAAGAACATTAGGGTTTGAGCCGTTAAGGCATTCAATCTAGCTTTAGATTTCTCCCTTTCCCTTAGGAGTTCGGCCAAGAGTTCATTATTCTTTTGCGATTGGATGGCCATTTCTTGTTGGTTCTTTAGCATTTGAAGCATCGATTGATGTAACTCCAAGTTTGGCATTTGGCGGTCATTGGGGTCTTGTAATACTCCTTGATAATCTTGATGATGCCCAAGGGGTGGGGCATCATATTGTTGGTAGTGAGGTTGAGGTGATTGGTAGTATTGTGGGTCATGGGGTTCATATTGTGGTTGGGGTGGAGGGTAATATGGTGGGTTTTGGGAATATTAGCTTCCATAAGGTGAATCTTGATTGAACATGGTGGGTTCACATTCATAGTTTGAGTAATAGCCACCATGATCGTAGGATTGGTAAGCGCTCACTTGTTGGTAGCCGTTTTCATACCCTTGAAGATCATACCCGTCTTGATTACCCCAAGAAGCCTGATAGTAATTAGGAGTCATCATGTCACAGCTTTGGTTCATAGAATAAGAGGAGTAGCTCATATCGGCTCCCAAGTATGGGGAGTTTAGATCAAACCCCATGCTCGCTCGAAAATCGTAGCTCATACCCGGTTGAGGACTTCTCAATCTAGCAACCGTCCGTTAAAGCGGCTCTGAGTTGCAAGAAGAAGATGGTCACCACCTCTAAGCACAAACTGTAGACTAAGAGCAAACGTGAGAAGCCTAGTGCTTTTTGGGCACTAGACAAGAGAGAAATAAACTTCACACACACAAGAAGCAAGGTAACAAAAAGAAAAGAGAAAAACACAAACACAAAGACAAAATCAAGTAACTAGGAAAACAAAGTCTAAACTAGCACCGTCCGCGGCAACGGCGCCAAATTGATGGGAGGGATTTGTCGCGGATCCCCACTGATCAAATAATAACCGGCTATTCCTAACACGTAGCTAGGGTAAGATGGGTCGAATCCACGGGGACGGTAATGAGGCGTCTAGACTAAGGTCACCGGATTACTAGACTTAGTCAACGAGCTAAACTAAACAAAGCAATGATAAGAAGGGGAGAAAGCTAGACTATGACTAAGGTGACGATGAAAACAAATAAGGAAAACGGGCTAGGATTAGGTCGGGGTCAAAGGGGTAACGGAATGGTCGAGGAAGAACTAGAGTGAAGGGAGTAGTAGGGTAATCTAGGTGAGGTCCGGGCTCTCGCTACGTAGACCGACCTAGAGGTTCCACCTAAAACCCATCTCGGTGACACACATGACAAACGGGGTTACTAGCGCGCTATAGTGGCCTAGGTCGCATCCGGGCTCTCGCTACGTAGACCGACCTAGGGGACGTCCTCACCGGGCTCTCGCTACGTAGTGAGGGAACCAAACCCACAAACGACCTATCACCCACAAGAGAAAAGCAAGAAAAACAAGCATATGCACATACTAGTCATTCAAGCATTTCAACAAACATGTGATTTGCATCAAACCAAGAGGAAACCCAAATCTTCCACCAACATCTCCAACAATCCCTTAATCATCCAATTAACACCCTAATCACCCTACTAACCCTAGCAAGATACTACTCTAACATTATCAAACTAATTCTAACATAAACAAGAGGAACCAACACAAACATCAAAACATACATAATGGAAAACAAGGATAAACAACAAACAATGAATAAAGATGAGAACTTGAATGATTAAACAACATAAAGAGAAGGGAAAAGAAGATTATACCTACTAACAAGATGAAAGAAAGATTGAAACTTGCATTAATGAGAAAAACCCAAAACAAACCACCAAGGTTGTCAATCTTGGATGGATCTTGAAGAATTCCCTTAATACAAGCACTAATCTAAGATTAACAACTAATTACCGATTAATCTACTCTAATCTAAGCTAATCTAACCTAAAGTAGTCTAGGGTTTAAGGGGAAGTATCTAACATAAGCTTAACAAAACAAGGGAAGAGTATATATAGGGTTACAAGTGGAAAGGAGAAGAAAGAAAAAAAGGCGGAGTTGCAGCAGGCCCGTCCCGGCCGAGACGAGGTGGTCCCGGTCGGGATGGGGTCGGTCCCGGCCGGGAGGAGCTGCTCTCGGTCGGGAGGGAGTTCAGACAGTAGCTCCTTGTTTTGCTCCTTCATCCCGGACGGGATGAGGCCATACCCGTCGGGGATGAGTCTTGTAGGCCTCCAATATGAACTTTTTGGTCCCTCCTTGGTTCTCATGGGCTTCCCATCGATTCTCGGGACTCGGGATCGGGTCTCGGAGGCTCGGGATTGGGTCCCAAGGTCTCGGGGTCGACTCCAAGGCATCGAGTGATCGTTCCTTAGCTTCGTTGGCTCCTAAAAGTGTATGTATTGAGTCGGAATCGCTCCAACTCATCATGAATGGTCTCGGGAACCTGAAACAAGCTAAAGGAAGCATAAGTAACCCATAAACCGTCCCAAGGAGAGATTCTACAAGGAAAAAGGGACCAAAACATTACGAAATAGGCACTACAAACTACACTTATAACACTACGTAATGTATATATGTAAATATCACATGTACATAATAATATATATAGGTCACTAGGTGATGTACATATTTAAATAACAACTGTGCTTAATACATATGAGAATATCATTGTACATATTTCTATAAAAGTTGAACATAACCCATCTAAAGTAATACTCCGTACATTTTAATTTTTTGACTAGAAAGGACATATTACAGTGGTTCATTGTACATATTTCTATGTTACTTACACATAACCGTTTTCAGCATCTAAAAGAAAGCGAAAGATTTACTACTACAACTGAACTAATGTAATATGTCTGTAACGGTATCACATAACCCTTCCTAAATGTTCTAGAGAGTTTAGCTTCCTCCTTTATCCTCTTTGTCAGTGTCTCTTGCGTCCAATACGACATAGTTGGGAACGCACAAACGGGATCTCTGTTTCTCCCATTTGTATTTGGTTGGAAAGGAGTTGTCTTAAGTGTTGTTTATAATAGTAACAAAGATATCGCTCTAGTTGATGTCACGCCTTTATCACTTGTTGGAAAGGAGTTGTCTTAAGTGGGCAGCTTTCCAAGGAAGAGGTTGAGAAGATGAGGGACGATGCTGAAAAATACAAAGCTCAAGACGATGCTATGAACATTGTAGAGACTCCTGAAATATACGAAGAGTACTGTCCAGCTTCGACATAGTGTTAACGGGTTTGGATCACTTGCACCGATTGAAAACTTCTTCTTTCTAATGTCTTCGATGTGCAATCTTGCTTCCTTCTCCATGCCCATTTTCTTTGAAACTATGGTACTATGAGAGAAGCTATGGTACTATTCCAAACTTGTACCAATTCATCTGAGGTACTAAAGACGAATCAACTAAATATTTTTTTTGAATAGTGCGTGATGAAATAACTCCATGAACATCTTTATTTCTCATTAATAATAAATATTTTGATTCGCTTATGATAATATTTTGATAGTTGTAGGGTTGTAGTAGGGGACGGAAGGATTATGGATGTGTTTGCGTGTGTGTGGATGTGTTTTTCTGGGGAAGGTATTTTTTGGGGAAGGTATGTCATTAAATGCTTCACGCGTTAAAAGCATCATTTCCCATGTACATTGTATACTGTATTTTCACTGTACATTGTTACAGTGTTTGAATCATTTTGAATCAATTGTATATACTTATGTTCAGTACAGTAACTTATGTATACCAAAACAAACGGTTCTTTGACAATGTACAAATTGTGAACGTGTACAACAGATATCATGTAAAAAAAAGGGAACTATTTTAACTATGTAAAAATATCGATATGTACAACATATGTGAAGTTATGTACATCAATTCAGACACTGTTTTAACCATGTGAAAATATCAATATGTACAACATATGTTAACTTATGTAAATCAAAACAGACACTAATTTAAATATGTAAAAATGTCAACATGTACAACAGATATTAAGTCAGGTACATTAAAATAGACACTATTTTAACAATTTACAATTTTTTTTTTGAGAAGTTTAAAATTTTGAACATGTACAACAGATATTAACTTATGTACATCAAAATAAACAGTGCTTTGAATCACATCGAAAAACAGGGTTCACCAATACCCTCTTAGGGTTCAATTTCTTGCAGGATTTTCATTTGTATGTCAACCATTCGTATGTTTTGGGATTTTCATTTCTACTGTTTGTATTGCGACTTTAGTACTAATATGTACTTATGGTTGTGGTAGGAACTCCCGTTTATTCAGAAAATAAACTTATGTACACCCATTTATTAACTTATATGCATGCGTTATGTTCAGTACAAAGTAACTTATGTATACCAAAACATACAAATTAATAAATAAATGAAGGTAATTAATATACTTCAGAATTAAAATATCATTTCCATTAAAATTCATTTCCACTGCGCAACATTTTACATAATTTATCCATATCCATGTACTCTTCTAATGTAATTAATTTTAATCTATATAGGTCACTTTCTTCTTTAGCACACTTAATAGTTTCCAAGTGTCTATTTTCCTTAGAATCAATACTTTTGAAATGATAATAGTGCAATACTGTTTGTGCATGCACATTATCTGTCAGATAGCATCTGCATCTCTTTGAAACAATAATTCCACCCCTAAGTACAATATTCATTCCATCACGGATCAATATTGTCAAGCTTATATTGTAATCAACAACCCATCGAGGTGCATCGGGGTATAATAGGAACATCTGCGCCCATCTTTTACAGACAATCGTCGTGTTAGCCTTATCAATGTAAGATGGAAGTCTTTCGGAAATTTTCGCCATGTAATCTTCGTTGCACATAACTTCGGTTGTTGACGAAGATCGTTTATCATATGTGTCAAACTGATGATATTGATTGAAAATGAAGGAAATATTATGCATCTTCTGCTGCCTTGAGTTGTTTATAGTTGTTAATCTATCTTCAACCTCATTATTTATCAACCACCCCTTGCATAAAAATTTCATAATGTAAATTTAATTAACGAAATAAAAATAGATTGAGTGAGATGGATGTGAAAATAAGTAGATGATGTGAATAAGATGGGAGTAAGTAGATTATAAAGGTGAAATTCAACTACTCCATTTATTGTACTAATTACTAATAATCTGGCACGTGTCAAACATGCAGTGGTTTGATTACTGTACAAAATTTCAACATGCACAACAAATGCTAACTTATGTACATCAAAATAGACAGTTCATTAAATATGTGAAAATATACAACAGATATTGACTTATATACATCAAAACAGACACTGTTTTAACTATGTACAAATTTTGAATATATGCAACATATAGAAACTTATGTACATAAAAAATGACCCTGTTTAAACTATGTAAAAATATCAATATGTACATCAAATGTTAACTTATGTACATCAAAACAGACATTGCTTTGACAATGTACAAATTGTGAACACGTGCAACAGATATAAACTTATGTACATCCAAACAGACACTTTTTTAACTATGTAAAAATATCGACATGAACAACAGATGTTAAGTTATGTACATCAAAATAGACAGTGCTTTGATAATGTATAAATTTGAACATGTTCAACAGATATTATGTTATGTACATCAAAACAGACCCTGTTTAAACTATGTAAAAATATCAATATGTACATCAAATGTTAACTTATGTACATCAAAACAGACATTGCTTTGACAATGTAAAAATTGTGAACACGTGCAACAGATATCAACTTATGTACATCCAAACAGACAATTTTTTAACTATGTAAAAATATCGACATGAACAACAAATGTTAAGTTATGTACATCAAAATAGACAGTGCTTTGATAATGTATAAATTTGAACATGTTCAACAGATATTATGTTATATACATCAAAACAGACACTGTTTTAACTATGTAAAAATATCGACATGTACAACAGATGATAACTTATGTACATCAAAACAGTCACTACTTTAAGTATGTAAAAAATCGACAAATACAACAGATATTATGTTATGTACATCAAAACAGACCCTGTTTAAACTATGTAAAAATATCAATATGTACATCAAATGTTAACTTATGTACATCAAAATAGACATTGCTTTGACAATGTACAAATTGTGAACACGTGCAACAGATATGAACTTATGTACATCAAAACAGACACTGTTTTAACTATGTAAAATATCGACATGTACAACAGATGTTAACTTATGTACATCAAAACAGTCAGTGCTTTGATAATGTATAAATTTGAACATGTTCAACAGATATTATGTTATATACATCAAAACAAATATTATGTTAAAAAGTATTATAAGGCCGAGACTAAAGCATACATATAATAATTTATTTAACAAATTTCGTGATTTTTAAAGTTTGAATTATCAAATTGAAAGTTTTATTTTTTTTAATAAAGTTACAGCATGTTTCAGAATCTGATAGTGTTTTTGTGCGAATTAATACTATATTTTAAAAATTTTATTTCCAAAAACTTTGAACAGAGACTACCATTTATTTGAGGGATATTTAATAGTAATAATCCTAACTATACCCCATCTTCTTATAATACTCCAAACTTTGTATAATCTCAAAGTAACCCATACTATCTATCTACTCTTCTTATAACAAACCCGAGTAATTTATAACCTGCTAGTGTAGGTAAAAACTAACATGATGACCTATCACCCTCACCAAGCCCAATTACAGACACCACCACCATTACTCCTCCACCTCCGTCACACCCAGACTTCGACACCTTCTTCATCTGACCACCATATCAAACACCTCGACTACCTAATCGCTCCATCCATTACCATGGGTACAACACTACCACCGTCAAGTCGCCCCTCCTCATCTCCGCCCAATTTCCCCTTGACCACCACATCTGCTCCTCTGTCCAAGCGCACCGCTGACCGTTCCTTTGTTTGCCTCCTCCTCAAGTCTTGTTGTGTGCTATCGTCTTCAAAGCCACCACCTTTACCTATCGTATATCACCACCGTACCCTCACCGAGTCACCATACACAACCTCCACCACATCTAAACCCCATTAATGATTTTTTGTACATTGAATTTATAAAACATAATGTTTTATAAATAAATTTGTACGAGAAATTGAAAATGTAAGATCGAAAATTTTTCTGGGTAGTAGAACAGTGAATGGAAGTTGAGGAGTTATGAGGGGTATTAGCCCTATTAGGTGGTTGATCAATTTCAGCTTTGTAGGTGGGTCAAGAATCGAGCCAAGGGTGGCGCTATATGGTATGTACAAGGCGATGGGTTTTTGTTGTGGTGGTTAATTTGGGTCGAAAATGGTGAATAGTGGATTAATCATGTTGAGTAGGTGATGATTGATGGAGATGAAGGGAGTTTTGATGGAGATGGTGGATGATGGATTGTTGGCAGAGGAAATTTGATGATGATGAACTGGTAACTGGGTATTGAGTTTGTAAAGAAATTTTGGGTAGTGACCTGCCAAGCAGGTAGTAGGTTGTTGAGTCTAATATGAGAAGATGAAGGTGATAGTATGTATTATTATGAGTTAAACTAAAGTGTGGAGTACTATAAGAAGGTGACAAATAGTTCGGATTATTCTTATTAAATAATCCTTTATTTTAAGTCTAATTTATGCCTATTTAATTTCGTAAAATAATTCCAAGTAGTTTGGTCACAATAAATTGTTTGTGAACAACTGTTAAACTAATCCGTGATTCTGTCAGTTGTGATAAGATCTAAACTGAAACATATACTAAAATTTTTATTTAATCTTGGTAATTTACGTACAGAAACTATGAAGAGTCTAGTTAATATTTCCAATTCAATTTTTTTAAATCAATTTTTAAACGTGTTTTATTAAAGAAATACAATCGGGTGTCTAATTCTGACAGTTTGTAAACATACGAACAGAAACTCATATTTTTTTAGAATTTCGATTTTCTCCAGAAATAAAAGTTGTAACTGAGTTTCTAAAGTTTTCAACCCCACTGGTCTTGCGTTGTTTTGATTTATAATGATTTAATTACAAATTTTAGAGTAAGACAGTGCAATTCTGGAAAATCTGGTAATGTGTTATTTAAATACTTTTAATTACTTAGACTTCAACCTTTTTAGAAATAATTATGATTTTGACTTTACTTGACTTTTAATCATGATTTATACGTTTATATAATATATAAATATAATGATTACATCTCGAGGCCAATATTAACTATTTTATATAACTCCTATTTTAATCGATTTCTATTTATAATAATACCTACTTTTGGAAAGTTATTATTTTAAGAAAATTTCTATATTTATAAAGTCTTCTCTTTTGAAGAATAAACTATAATCCTATTGAATTTCAGTAATGGCTTTGTTTTGGAGTTATGGAATACGAGAAGTGTACGGGTAGAGTAATACAGTCTAGAGTATACGTTTTGCAATCAACTATAAGGTTAGTGTATCCGAGCGGGATGCATTGGTTGTTGAACTGGACATGTTCTTGTCCAGGAGTGTATGTTCATTTTGACCTTAAGCTCGTACCTCGCATGTAAGACGCCGTCGGGTTGAACTGGGCACACTTGGTGTTCCAGGAGGGGTGTGCATATTTACTTAAGCTAGGACCACGCATTGATAAGTCACCGTCCTATTATGGTTGAGTAGCCTAGTTAGAGATCGAGGTTTGATTTCTTTGAACTAAGTTCCCGAAGCTAGTTTTTAGTATTCTCCTAGTGAAAGTCTATTCTATTGAACTGATTCATATCCATAAGGCCATTATTATTATTGATTGATATTGCTATTGCAGGTTGACAATCATTTTGAATTATTTAACTATATCGTTTTAAACGTTTTCCATTTTGATCGAACTATTTTGATATAATAGTAATTATGCTTTAATGTCATGTAATATGGCTAGGAGAACGTCGTCGTTACTCCCCACTGAATTGTGGCTGTTATGTTTATAACATGACAGGTATTTTGCTGCTGGGTTTTTGGTGTGAGCTAGCAAGTACATGGATTCGACTCTACTTCATTTATATTAATTTTTGGATTGTTAAACCCATTTGGAGAATTTTTATTTTTAGTCCTTTTGTGAAAAGTGGCATTTGTATTGACTGACCATTCTTTTTGTAAAATATAGAACATCAGTGTGTTTTAATCCCAAATCTATAGTCTTTCCGCCACTGTATTGCGTTAGAATTTATAGGGGATTACAAACCTACCTGTGTCTACATCCTGCATTAGTGTATGCATTCCTAGTTATGTGTAGCGTGTTTGAACAATCCAACCCAAATAAAACACTAAAAATCTGGATTCAACCACGCCAACATATTCAACCGCACCCAATTCCGTTTTCGAAAAAAAATTCATCTTTTCAAAACAACCTCTTAAACGCCGATACTCCGGCCAAGTCATGATTTCTAAAAAGGGAAAAACATTTTCAGATGCTATCGTCATGGCAGATTTTACACTCGATGTTTTCAAACAAAATATATTTTCAAACACCATCACGTGGTTAAAGTAAAACCCGCCAAACAACAGATACCGTTAATACTACCGAGACTCCCGATTAATGGGACCAAGGTACACCAAACGGTTACATTTGATTTTCAAAAAAGAAACAGTTGTTACACATATACCATTAACACAACCGAAGCTTCAATTAATGAAGTCAAGGAATCCAAAACGGTTACATTCTCGAAACACTTTTCACAACACATCCTTCTCCACCGTCAAATGCTAGCAAATGCCACCGACAAACATGGGTCACTCGTTTCAAAAGTTGTTTTTCTAAAAAACGCTATCCATCACCTAAGTTCTTTAATAAGAATTTAGTTACGCCCTTAGAGCACCGTCGTTAGACCACGTGCACCACAAGTATCGAACTAACTAATTAATAGTAGTCTTCAGCACGTTATCATTTTCAAAACTGATTTCCCTAAGAACTGCGTTCCTTTCAAAAAAACTTACACTTTTGCTATCGCCGGATTCCCGACGCACACACATAGCAACACATTTTTACGTCACAAACAGTGTCACCACACCATCAACACCCTAAGTTTACAAAATCATTTTCTTTTAAAAAAACCTTTCCTCTGCGAGTATTGGTCATTTTCGAAAAAAATAATTCTTTGATCCTGAGCCGGGATCGTGATTAACCCCTTTATGTCGTACAACCGTGTGATTAACTGTCTGTGTTAGTTAATAGGATCACCTCTAATCGAGGTTTTACATTTTAGGTCGTCTCATTTCGAGAAGTCCTCTTTAAATCTCACCTCCGAGGTTTGTATCAAATCATCTCGATACAGAGACCTAAAATTCATTAGGCGTCTCGCCAATACACCAAGAGTCTAAAGCACTGAGCCAATGACCACACACGCGCGCAAATCAAGGGTCTTATTCCCGTGTCGCTCTACTAGGAGCATTCCTCGAGTCTCTAAGTCATCCGGTGGATCCAATCTGACCTTTTAATCACTTCCTACTAGAACCACTTCCCAACATGGCGCCATCGAAAGCATCCGAAACGATGTCAATACCCTAACAAAATTGGTACACAACGTCCACACTTCGGTAACCCGTTTGACTTTCTCCGTCCGTTACATCGATAGCCGTCTCAAATTCCTTGAGAGTAGAGACACAGAAAGCGAAACGAACGCCAATTCGGGCAATTACCGTGCCCAAAAGCCTACCCAGGATAGATTATGCCAATGCTCCACCCGATCAAAGCTTCCTAAAGTCGATACGGAAAGAACACCAAGACCTTATAAAACCACATCCAACAAAGTAGAAAGATCACTGAGAGAGTTTACCCCCAATCAATTCATCTTACACCGAAGCTCTTAAGTGCCTAGTCGATCAAGGGTTACTCTCACCCATGGGTTCCACTCCGGATCCACCAGTCGGTAGACGAGGCAAAAGTTGGACCCATAATGCTTACTGCCTATATCACCAAGGTAACGGGCACGATACCGAGTCCTGCTATTGACTCAAACATGTCATACAAGATATGATCGAAAACGGGACCATTCCTCTTCTCCACCCAAGAAACCCAATAACACCACAAACCCCTTTAGCATTCATGCTATTGAATGTTCCCACGTCGACCCTATAGAGGAAGATGCCCTAAATATCAAGGAAGATACCGAAAACGAGAACCCACGGGCAACCACCAAGACAAGTGAATCGGTGTTCGAATCAAAGTCTATTTCGTCTTAGGGCTTAGATCTAATAATATAACAAATGTCTTTTGTTTCTCGTATCGAGTCTGGAGGTGCGAGGGGATCTGTCCTCCACGTCCCCGAAAACAATATCTCGGGCGCGTAGCCCGCTCATTACTATCAATAAAAAGAAATAAACTTTTCTTCCTTTGTAATACGCCTTGACAATCGCTTGATTTAAATAATGGACTTTCTCGCTTAAAACTCGATATTATGCCATTTATTGATAACAATCAAACATAGCTCAAAACAACGAGGAAATACAAAAACCGAGGTCTCGTGTTCTCTTTTTGTCTATCCCATGCCTGGTGTAGAAAGCCACATAACCATCCCTTAGAACGAGCATTCCCGAATCCTATGACAAATCTAGATAGTCAGTCTTTTAGGTTGTGATCAAAGACGGAAGGCAACCCCATTTCCCACAATAAATATCCCTCAAATAAAGACCGACCAATTCCTACCATAGGTGCTAGTCTGACAAAAAGAAAAAGAAGTCTGAAATGGCTAAAAGGAGCCCGAAGAAAAAATGAAACCAAGGCCACACTAAACCGGCCCAATTCAATGATCAAGCTAGACCAAACTCAACGGTCAAAATGAAACCCCCAATCATCCAACCCGACTTTAAGTGCAAAGTCCGAACGAAAAGAAAAAAAACTGAGAGAAAGAAAAGATGAACAGGCCAGCCAGCTAGCACCAAATATTAGCCTCCCTACATTACAACCCTTAAGACCTTCCCGAGACACTTGTTAGGAGACAGTCCGGAATTTTGAGGATTCAAGCTCAATAGGATAATCCCAACCGTTAGGGCCAAACATGGAAATCAGATCCCACGTAATTTACATCCCCCCGATTGAAGCCTGAGTCATTTCTACTCGGCTTCCCCTTCCTACCACATCACAAAACCGTAACCCCATAGCCTTAACTCCACAAAAATCAAGCTCCAGATCTTAGTTCATCAGAGCCACTCACTACCTAGCTCCACATTCCAAAACCATCCAAGCTAGTCGCCCTGACCCAAACACGGTATCTCGATAATTATCACTTTCAAGAGGTCACACTCAATCACTCTGCCTCAGGTATTTAACTAGGGAGAATACACTCTAAACACCTCACATCGATAATTAGCATAACGAGTCTAAAGCAAAATCACTCACATCTATAAAAGAACAACGAACATGGTTTGATTCCGTCTAAACACGGATACGTAGGCAACCCTTCTTCGGGTACAACCAACCAAATAACGAAATCGATTACTCGATTCACATGCAAGTCGGAACCACCCCTGTGTTCCAATTAATGAGTGATTTAAGTGATGAACCACAAACGACGAGCCGAGGACGGAGTGAAAACCCGAAAGGGCGCTCCGGGCAAAATGAAGAAAACGAGTTTCGAGCCGTTGTAAAAAAAATAAAAAAAAAACAACAACAACAAAAAGAAAGAAAGAAAAAGAGAGCAAAAAAAGGTGAGCCGAGGACGGAGTGAAAACCCGAAAGGGCGCTCCGGGCAAATTGAAGAACCGAGTTGCGAGCCACCAAAAAAAAAAGATAAAAAAAAATGTGCTTCTCATTAATATAAAATAAAATCAGTTAAATCAAGCCTTTGTCGAGGCCCTTTACATTGAGCATCCGAAATCCGGCTACCCCGGGAAATGACGACGTGTTGATGGGAGGATTTTGCCGTCAATCCTACCAATCAAGTAAAACCAACTATTCCTAACTGGGTAGATAGGGCAAGTCAGGTCGAATCCACAGGGACGGGGTGTCGGACTAAGCCGTGCTACGGTCCAAGACTAGGTCCGAGACAAGCTAAACTAGGGGATAACTAAGGTGGACTAAGGACTATTCTAAAGTCTAAAACATGAACTAAGAAGGCTAAACAAGCAACTAATGACTAATGGAAGCAAAGAAATCAACAAGAAGGAAAACTAGGGCTAGGTCGGGTTCATGGGTGTCAAGGAGATCAAAAGAAGGAAACGGGGCTCTCGCTAATTTAACGACCTAGGGGTCATCCTCACCACGCTCTCGCTACTAATGAGGGAACCAAACCAACCAACCAAACACACACATACAAGAGAACAGGCAAGAAAAACAAGGATTGATCATCTCTAGTCTCACAAGCATTTCATCAAACATGTGGAGTGCAAGGCAATTAGTAATCAACAAAAACAACATCTAGTACCACCCATCTCACTCTAATCATCCCTAATCACACCCAATCTCCCTACTAACCCTAGGGGATAACTACTCACACATATCTAAACTAAAACAAGCACAACAAGAGAAACAATCACAAGAACAAAAACATTAATGGAAAACAAGGATGAACAATGAACAAGATAAAAAGAATGAAACTTGAATGATAAAACAAAGATTAAGAGAAGGGAAAAGAGAGATTATACCAAACTAGTGAAGAGGAAAGAATGAAACTTGTAATAATAAGAAAACCCAAATACATCAACCAAGGTTGTCAATCTTGGTGGAGATCTTCAAGAATTCCCATAATACAAGAGTTAAACTAAGATTAAAGACTAATCTACACTAATCTAAGCTAATCTAAGCTAAAATAGTCTAGGGTTTAGTGGGTAATGAAAAGTAAAGCATAAGATAGTGTAACAATACAAGAGGGGGGGTATTTATTGGGTTACAATGAATAGGGAAGAAGGAAAAGCGAAACATCTCTTTGGTGGGCCCATCCCGGCCGAGATGGAGGGCATCTCGACCGAGATGGTGTGGTCTCGACCGAGATGGTAGTGATCTCGGCCGAGAAGGCTGTCCAGAAGCCGTCCTCTTCTTTGCTCTTCATCCTGGTCGAGATGGGGTCCTTCCCGACCGGGATGGGTTTTGTAGGCTTCAAATATGATCCCATAGGTCCCTCCTTGCTCTTGTTAGGCTTCTTATCGATTCTCGGTGCTCGGGAATGGGTCTCAAGGGCTCGGGATTGTGTCTAGGCCACCGAGTGATCGTCACTTCTCTTCATTGGCTCCAAATTCGTCGGAAACGAGTCTTAATCGTTCTCTTTCTCTATGATAGGCCGTTGGAACCTAAAATAAGCTAGAAGAAGCGTAAGTAGCCTCGAAAACCGCTCCAAAGAGCGATTCCACAAGAGAAACTGGGACCAAACACAACAAATAAGCACTACAAACCACACTTATCAACTCCACCACACTTAACCCTTACTCGCCCTCGAGTAAGCACCAACTAACTACTAAACTAAAAGAAACTAGACTAATAACCGAGCGGGTATTAGCGCACCCTATGCCCTTTCAACTCACGCGAGTACACTTAGAGGAAAAGTGCTCTCCGCAAGGCAAGTGAGGTCTTGCGACAAAACTGTGGATGCAACCGGACACGAAAACACACAAACAAACAAACATACAAACAAACAATCAGTTACATCCAAGAAGAAATAAATACCGCTTCCCTCTACAAAGTAGTGAAAGAAACACCGGTTAAGAACTCAAGGCAAGTGACAACATTCCCAAGCTAATAACACAAAACGAAATGGACAACACCCTAATAGTATGACAACAAAGCAATAAAAACGTTGGTAACTTACCTAGGTCCTCCTAACCTTCTAAGAACGTACTACGGGACGATAGGCAGGGTGGAAAAAGGATGAACCACGGAGTTAGTCGACACTGTAGGTAATTGAAACCCCGCCCCCTTTAGCGATAAGCCAAGAGGGTCGTTCCATGTCCAAAATCGCCCAAATAGTCCAAGTAAAAAGGTGGATAAGGTTGCAAAGTGAGGGAAGACCGACTATTTACCGCTATCATCCTTCCTGGGGACTCGGTCAACTAAAAGAATAAGATGACTTGTTTGGGTGACCCATTCAAGCAAAAGCATAGCCTTTTGATGACAACATCTACTCATACTTGTTGCTACTTCTATTCTTCACACTTTTTCCTTGCCATTTGGAGTTTTTTTTATATGATTTTGCATGTTTGAATCCAATTCTAGCTTTCACACCTTTGCCTAGCAATGAGTAGGGGTGTTCACCGGTCCAAACCTAGACCAGATCGGTTTGACCTGTGGACCAGCAACCCCAAAAATCCAAACCCACGAACCAGACCGGTTTGTCAGTCGGGGTTACTTTTTGAACGCCCCTAGCAATGAGTAGGCCACAAGTTCGGTTTTGATGCTGACGGGTTTTGAATTTCGAACTCTATTGATTATCACTGTCACACGCGACTTTACCGGCTGAACTTGCTGACTGACACGGCCCACGTCCGTCCCTACAAGTATAAAGGATTCATAGCATTAGCATATTACACCATACTTTTGAAGAGCAAAAATTCCTAAAGAAAAAGAAAAAGAAGAAGAAGAAAGGGACATGACATGAGTGAAGCTGAAAATGATGGTCATGGAGGTTTCTGGTATTCACATAATGAACCATCTTAAACAGGTTGACTCGAGAATCGACAACATTACACTTGTACCGTCAACCATGTGTGTACATTACACTTGTACCGTCAAAAATTAATCAACGTCCCGTCACCTGGGCTCTTCACGGTAATAGTCAGCAAAAGTCTTATTTTGAGGGGTGAGAATGCTTTTTGTGAGATGATTTTCTTTGGCATTTTTTTCTTTTGCATTTGGTTTTTGAGTTTCTATGCCATTTCTTTTTCTTCTTTTGTATTTTGTTTTTCATTTGTTGTGCCATTTTCTTTTTCTTCTTTCTTTTCTTTCTTTCTTTTTTTCGTTCTTTTTCTTTCTTTTTCTTGGTTTTGCCTTTTGGCCAAATTTTTGTTTTGTAGGCATTCATCGCAACCAAGTAAGAAGTTTGACAATTTGCAACTTATTTGTGGAAATGTGTAGGAGGTAGGGAAATGGGTAAGTCGGGACGACATCTTCCCTTCAAACCCACACAAAGGGGGAAACTTGGACTAATCAAAGCAATTTTGAACACGGTCACCTAATGGACGGGACTCAGCAACCAAGGCCTTTTAACTCCGTGGGTGGTCAAAATAGTCAAAATGCAAATCCCGTAGTAAATCCCTAGTAGACTAGGTGGACTTAAGGTAAGAAACCAACGAAATCATTGATTTAAAGTCATTCTACTAGACTAAAGTCCAAGACTCGATTCATACTACTAGAAAGGGAAAGTAAACACTTGCACACTAGCCTCAAAACCGGGTTTTAAAAAACCTTTTGACACACTAGACACAACTAAACAAGACAAAACAAAGACACAACAAAAACGAGAGAAAATGAGACAAACATAACAAAACCAAATAAAATAAGAGACAAGAAAACAAACACACAAAATAAACAATCACCACCCCGAAACTTCCAAGCAAGCCACCACATCAACCACAAATTCTAAAAAGCTCCCCCCGAGCATACACCATCTCACCACATCCTCCAACCTCCACAAAGGGAAAAAGGAGAAAGAGATAGAAGGACATTACCGGATGTCAATAGCTTTCCGAAACTCACGGCGATCAAGGGAGCTACACGGAAATGGGGAGGCAAAACACACACAGTACAACAAAAATACAACACAATGACACAAAATGAAAAAAACACAAAGAAAAATCTTTTTTGATTTTTATGAAAATTTTCAAATTTTTAGAGATTTTTAAGATTTTTAGAAAAAACTACGAAAATAAATCTAAACTAGACTAAGATGTCGCTCCCCACACTTAAACCGAGCAATGTCCTCATGCTCGATCGGTAGTGTGTGCGGAGACACTAAAAAGAAATGAAAAAGGGAAAATAAAGCTAAAAATGAAAAAAAAAAGTGAAGAAAGGGTCGAATGTGTCCGGCCGGGGTATAATCAAGTCTAGGGGTGTTCACCGGTCCGGAACCGGACCGGACCCGGTTGGACCGAAGACCGGTCAAAGGGCTTCATCAGAACCGGAAACCGGACCGGATGGGTGTTAGACCGGACCGGGACCGGACCTGTTGGACCGGTCTGAACCCGGACCAGACCGATCGACCCGACTAACGCCTAAATGGTTGTAACTTGTACGTTTGTAACTTGTAAGAATTTGGTTAAGATGCAACGTGCCAACGTATAATGTTTACACATGAATACGTAATCAAAATTGAGAAGTAAATAGCAAAGTCCTAGATAAACATAAAGTACGAAACTAATAATGTATGCTTAAAATTTAATAATGACGAATTGACGAGACTAATAAAATCTTCGAATCTTTGAGGTCGTCGATCTTTAAAGTTGGACAACGACATCTTCTTCATCGACTATTGTCGTATTCGTCAAATCTATATAAAATTAAATTGACAACTTATGTTAGGAAAATATTAAGTAAGTCGGCAATAGGAATAATAATGTATAAATTTAATGAAAATAACTAAATAAATGTATAAGTTCGGAAATACCTTTTTCAAGTTTTTCAAGTTCTTCTAACTTTTCTTCCATGTTAAGCCCTTTATCATTTCTTGGCCGAATCCAATCTTGTGCACATAAGAGTGCTTCAACAAACTTAGATGACATAAAAAAAAAAAAAAAAAATTGTGGTTAAAGTCTTCAATAGACATTCAAAGAAAATTAAAAAAGAGTAGAAAAAATAAATAAGAACTAAAATGTCTAAATATATATATTACCTTTGGGGTCAATGAGCTTCTAAATGTTGATAGACGTCGACGACCGGCACTAAAAGAGGACTCTGAAGCTACAGTAGAAATAGGCACTGTTAAAACGTCATGTGCTAAACATGATAAAATAGGGTACCTAGGAGCATTCAGTTTCCACCATGTCAACGCATCATAATCTTCTTCGTGGTCCCCAAGTATTTCCTCCAAATATCTATCAAGCTCGGATTTTGAATACCCACTATTCGACCTTGTCCTCCGAACTTGGCGTTCAATAGCTTTTTTGAAATCTAAAGAATCATTATGTCCAACACTACTACCTACAACATGTGTACTCTCATCATTTTGAGGAGCCAAAGGAGCATATAATCTCCTATACTCATCAAATAACCTCATTGCTTTAGTATACACTAGCTTGCTCATTTTTTCATCTTTAGGCGCATCATAAACACTAGTGAAAGCAAACTTCAAACCTACTAACTTAACATGCTGATAAGTGTAGTTTGTAGTGCCTAATTTGCTGTGTTTTGGTCCCATTTTCCTTGTGGAATCGCTCCTTGGGAGCTGTTTATGGGCCTCTTATGCTTCCTCTAGCTTGTTTCAGGTTCCCGAGACCATTCATGAAGAGTTGGAGCGATTCCGACTCAATACATACACTTTTTGGAGCCAACGAAGCGAAGGAACGATCACTCGAGGCCTAGGATTCGACCCCGAGACCTTGGGACCCAATTTCGAGCCTCTTAGACCCGATCCCGAGTCCCGAGAATCGATAGAAAGCCCATGAGAAGCAAGGAGGGACCAAATAGAGCTTATTTGAGGCTTACAAGGCCCATCCCGGTCGGGATGGCCTCAACCCGTCCCGGTTGAGGTGCACAAAAGAGAGGTGTTCTGTTCTGGGTCCGTCCCGGTCGGGACCGTGGGGCTGCAACACGCATTCATTTAATTCATCCTCCTTCACTCTTGTAACCCTATATATACCCTTCCTCTTGTATTCTTATGTGATGTTAGACACTTCCCACTAAACCCTAGACTATTTTAGGTTAGATTAGCTTAGATTAGAGTAGATTAGTCGGTAATTAGTCGGTAATCTTAGTTTAGTACTTGTATTAAGGGAATTCTTCAAGATCCATCCAAGATTGACAACCTTGGTTGATTGTTTTGGGTTTTTCTTATTAATGCAAGTTTCAATCTTCCTTTCATCTTGTTAGTAGGTATAATCTTCTTTTCCTTTCTCTTAATCTTGTTTATTCATCCAAGTTTCAATCTTTGTTCATTTTTATGTTTATTGTTCATTAGTTTCATTATGTATGTTTGGATGTTTGTGTTGTTTCCTCTTGTTTATGTTAGTATTAGTTTGATAATGTTTGAGTAGACTCTTGCTAGGGTTAGTAGGGTGATTTTGGTGGGTGATTAAGGGTTTGTTTGAGATGTTGGTGGAAGTTTTGGGTTTCCTCTTGGTTTGATGCATGGTACATGTTTGTTGAAATGCTTGAATGACATGTAGATGCATATGCTTGTTTTTCTTGCCTTTTCTCTTGTGGGTGATAGTTTGCTTGTGGGTTTGGTTCCCTCACTACGTAGCGAGAGCCCGGTGAGGACGACCCCTAGGTCGGTCTACGTAGCGAGAGCCCGGATGCGTCCTAGGCCACGATAGCACGCTAGGAACCTCGTTTGTCACGTGTGTCGCCAAGATGGGTTCTAGGAGGAACCTCTAGGTCGGTCTACGTAGCGAGAGCCCAGACCACACCTAGATTTCCCCACTACCCCCTTCACCTTAGCTCCTCCTTGACCATTCCATCACCCCTTGAACTCGACCTAATCCTAGCCCGTTTCCTTATTTGTTTTCTCCGTCATCTTAGTCATAGTCTTAGCCTTCTTCCCTCCTTATCATTCTAGTTTACCTTAGTTCGTTGACCTAGTCTCGTTTTTGGGTGACCTTAGTCTAGACGCCTCATAACCATCCCCGTGGATTCGACCCGACTTACCCTATCTACGTGTTAGGATTAGCTGGTTAATTATTGATCGGTGGGGATCCACGACAAATCCCTACCATCACATGTGGATCAAGAATAGATCCCATATAAACCAAGACATTCATCTTCTCAACATCTCCCCAGTACTTGTCAAATTACTTTTTCATAGCACATGACATAGCTTTAAAGTCATCATCATCGCTAGCACTAAATTTATTTAACTGATGAAGTGCACGAGCAATGAAAAAGAAACTAGAATCACTAGTCACATACAATGAAGCAGAAACTTTTTCAGTCAAAACTTTAAACTCCTTCAAAAATTTCATCAACGATTCAACTACAACCCAATCATGGTCACTAGGAGCACCAGAATGTTCTACCTCAATAGGATTCCGAAACTCATCAACATAATCTGAACCTGGACCAAGTTCATTTCTTGAAGGGTTAACTGGAACATTTACATCACCAAATACATCCTTAAATTTCAAAGCGGTTTCCAACATATCAAATGTAGAGTTCCATCTAGTAGGCACGTCAAGAGATAATGACTTCTCAGATTGTGTATACCTCTTTGCAACATCCTTAAAGAATTTCACTCTAGCAGGAGAACTTTTAACAAATTTAACCGCATACCTAACCCTACTGATTGAGTCCTTGTTCTTTTTCAAACCATCCCACACAATAAGGTTGATAATATGCGCAACACACCTCATATGCAAATAATCCCCATTCCCAACTGTATTAGGCTTATTTTGAAGAATTTTTCTTAGTTCCAAACAAGCAGTGTCATTAGAACTAGCATTATCAACAGTCAAAGTAAAGACTTTATCATCTAAATCCCATGATTTGAAGCAACCATCAAGAAGGTTTGCTATATCCTTACCCTTGTGACTATAGATAGGACAAAAACAAATGATCTTCTTATGCAACTTCCAGTCATTGTCGATATATTGAGCAGTTACACACATATAGTTGATTTTCTGAATGCTAGTCCATGTATCAGTGGTAAAAGATACCCTTTGACATGACACTCTAAGACACTTGATCAATTTAGTTTTCTCATTACAAAAGAGTTGATAACAATCGCGAGTTATAGTGACACGAGATGGGATATGAAATGTTGGGCAAGTAACATGCATAAGACGTTTGAAACCAGTTTTCTCAACAAAACGAAATGGTAACTCGTCCACTATGATCATGTAAACAACTGCATCTCTAACCTCCTCGAGATTCAAAACCCACCCTTTCAATTGACCTTCCCCTTCATTTTCACTCCTATCAAAAATTAACTGAGTTTGTTTCCCTTTAGACTTGTTTGTAGGAGCATCAGGATTAGCGGGGCATGCAAGCCAATGATTTTTAACATATTTGGAACCATTTATATTACTATCAGATGCAAAATTTTTATTTTCACAATAGATACATTCAGCTCTTCGCTTACCTTCCTCGTCGTCGTACTCACGGAAATGCACCCAATAAGCAGATCTCCTACTACTTTTACCATCGACGTACTTGCGTCCTAGGACTTTAGGCCTGACAGGCAATAAAGCTGTTTCTGGTTTTGTCTGAGAAACATTTATATTCTCGTTAACACCGACGTCAAAGTCCGATGTGAGCGGCTCTTGTGTTACGACCTCTTCCAAATCAGGCTCAAGTCATCTTTTTTTCGAAACCGAGCTCCTCATTATTCTAAAATAATAAATAAGTGAATAATTAAAATAATATTCAAACAATTAGAAATTTAGACTATTAACAAAGTACTGTAAATCTGTAATTAACAAATTCCTCAAAATAAAGAAGTAATTAACAAATATAATTAATTGTCAACTAAATATTGCCACTCGGCCCACTTGCACGTTGCACAGCCACAAAGCCACATACATGAGATAGCCGAGACAGCCAGACATGACAAGTGGACAACACACACTGACAGTGACAGACGCACAGCCCACAGTACACACAATTACACAAAATAAAAACTATCCTTTATTCCTAACCATTATAAACCAAGAAATAAAAACAATACTTGTCAAAAACTATACTTCATCACAGCACAGATTCACAACTCACAAGTCACATACTCACATGCTCACACATCAATACTTCATCACTCACAAACTCACAGTACAAACAAAATAACTTCCCTTTGCCTTTGCTCATCACACATCATCGCATCATTCACAAATATCACAATTCACATAATCACATATTCACATACAATCCATTAGTTAGGATGAGATTGTTCAAGATGAGTCCATAAGTCTTTCCTTTCAAGTTTCAACCAAAATCAAACATTCAAGTATTCAACTCAATCAACAAGTATCAACACACGAATAAACGATGACCAAAAAAAATTACCTGTTAGTTGGTTTGGAACTTCGAGGTCCGGCGTCCACAGTCCACGGAGGGCGGAGGCAGACTCAGAGAAACCCACAACGGCCACAAGAAGTCAAGATTCAAGAATTATTGTAGATTTGTAGAGGTTCTACATAAATACATAATATTGCATAATTGCATTTGTAATTCTGTATATTAGTGAATTAGTAATTTTGTTATTTTTGTATAGTATTTTTAATTATTTAAGTATGTTTAGCTGTTTAGGAATTTAGAAGTTAGAATTTATTTAGGAATTAGGTTGATTATATTTTGAGAATATAACAATTTACTAAGTCAAACTTTGGGATTTTGGAAATTTTTGAAAATCAAATTTACTAACTTGATTACTTGAATAATTGATGAGTTGCGTTCAAAGTTAGGAAATTGGATTAGCGGTTATTGAATTCTGGTGTTCCGGTCTGGACCGGGTTTTTCCGGGTTTTAGCTCGGACCGGACCGGAAACCGGAATTGCAGAGGAAGAGGACCCGGGGACCGGACCGGTTAGGGGTAGGTCCGGTTCGGTCTGGACCGGCCGGTCCGGTTCGGTCCGGTTGGTCGGTCTGGACCGGTTTTTGAACAGCCCTAATCCCATCTCTCAACAAGCATTGCACTTCCGAGGAGGCTTCTTATGTTGTTTCGTGGCTTTTTCTTTAGACAAAATAAGTCGCCTTCCAGAGCCTTTAGTTTTAGACTGGTTTGGATTCAAGATGTTAATGTCAGTTGGAATAGTGGCACCCATCAAAAAAGTCGATCTCTGACCTCTTGTCATTTCGCAGGTTTGTTCCTTCTTCCACAACCTTCTCCTTGAATGCTCTCACTAATTCTAAGAGCTCGTCCACCTTCTCATCCTTCTCCTCAACCACAGTCACACAATCAAAAATTTAGTCCATAATTCTGCAACCTTTGTTTTTATTCCATCAGATGACCGACAATCAGAAAGAGGTGTGCCATTTGCATCAAAGATTTCCCTGGATGTTGCAAACTTATTCCAACGAGGAAGTAGATATGAATTAGGTATCCTTTTGGCACCTCTTTCTTTCAGGACCCAAAGAGCATGACGACACAACAATCCACGCTGCTCGAACATCTTGCAGGCACAGACAATTTTCTCTTCTGCAGGTGTATAGTCAACTACATGTACCCTATTTTTGATGTTGTCCTGTATAGATATATGTTCAACACCATCCTCCTTTATAATATCATTAACACCACAATTGTGCATGGATGCCTTTAACTCTTCCTGCAGCTCATAGAAGACAGTTCGTGTGTAGATTTCAGAAGCATGTTTTTCAAGAGAAAATTGACTGATCAAAGCAGCAGAAGTGCTCTTACAGTCAGCAATCACCTTGGACTGCTCCCACCTTTGGGCATCAATCTCACTGTCAAGCCTCATGTAAAACTCGACAAGTGTCAGATGAGGATTCGTGAAGTTGTTGAAGAAGTTATTCTCAGACTCAGACCTTGAAGTTGTCCTCATTAACCCTGAATGAAACATGTCACGGTGGTAAGTTGGTATCCACTTCTCTCGCATCTCAAATATTTCCTGAAGCCACTCATTAGCCTCAAGATTGTACTTAGTAATAAGATCCTGCCACATCTGTTCAAACTGAGCGGGGTTCACATCCTCACCCCAAACAGCAGCATTTAGATCCTTAAGAAAATCTGTTTCAGTGCATATTTTCGAACCCACTTTATCTGCTACTTTTTTCATTATGTGCCACATGCACAATCTGTGAAATGTGTTGCTTCCAAAAATCTCCTTCACCCTAGCTTTGATCCCCAAATCTTGATCAGTGATAATGAAGGAAGGAAAAGTACCTCCCATTGCCTTTATAAAGTTTTTAAACTGCCATGTAAAGCCGTTACCTGCACATGCATTGAGGAGACAGTATAATAAAATTCCTTATGTGCAACACATGTTATCTTCAAAATACAAATAATGACAAAAATAGCAGTTAGAAAAACTCTTACCATTCTCTCTCCCAACAAGGTCAACAGCAAATGTGACACATCTCTTGTGATGATCTATACCCGTGAAGGGAGCAAAGACCATCTTGTACTTATTCATGTTATATGTAGTATCGAAAGACACCATATCACCAAATAACATGTAGTTCTTTATCATTATAGGGTCAGCCTAAATAAACGAGTAATTCTTTGTTCATCATCAACATCAAAGTCGAAATAAAAAGAGTCACAAAGGGCTTTCTTTTTCATAAGTATCTCAATGAACATTTGTGCATCAGAGTCCTTGATGAACTTCTTTATATCTCTACCAAAATTTTTAAAATCAACCTTTGATGCACCTACATACTTATAACCCTTTACGAACTGCTTGAACATTCTGAAAGTTTTAACTGCACCTTGGTTCACCATGGAGTTGTCAATGATCATCTTTTTGTGCAAAATGGTGAGTTTCCTTGCCTTTTTAAAATGCATCATCGTGGAAGGTGTGTTCAAACAATGGTTATGTCCTTCATTAAATTCTGTGATTTTATATCGCCCATTAGATGTTCTTTCTAAGATGATTCTGGCCATACAAAGAATTCTTGTTATCTCCCTTCTTTGCTTTTGTCCCTTATGTTCATATTCTCCTTCTCTATTGCAGACGATGTACTTTTTTTTAACAATACCACGACTAGTGCGTCCAGTGCTCTTCCTAGCAATGAAGCCACCAGCAGTTGCGTACTTGGAATAAAATTGGAATGCTTCTTCCAAATTCTTAAAAGTTTGACCCACATAAGGTTTCAAATATTTGGAACAAGTTGGTATCTTCAAATCTTGCTTAGGTTCGGGAGTATCTATGTAAATTTAACACATAATATTAAATTCTACATCAAAATTATGAACAATTCTAAACACGTACAACAGATATTATGTTATATACATCAAACCAGCAACTGCTTTAACTATGAACAATTCGCAACATGTACAACATATATTAAGTTATGTACATCAAAGCAACAACTTCTTTAACTATGAACAATTCTAAACATGTACAACATATATTAAGTTATCTACACCAAAACAGTAACTGCTTTAACTATAAACAATTCTCAACATGTAAAACATATATTAAGTTATCTACATCAAAGCAGCAACTGCTTTAACTATGAACAATTCTCGACATGTACAACAGATATTAAGTTATTTACATCAAAGCAACAACTTCTTTAACTATGAACATTTTTCGACATGTACAACAGATATTAAGTTATCTACACCAAAGCAGCAACTGCTTTAAATATGAACATTATTCGACATGTACAACAGATATAAAGTTGTTTACATCAAAGCAGCAACTGCTTTAATTATGAACATTTTCCGACATGTACAACAGATATTAAGTTATGTACATCAAAGCAGCAACTGCTTTAAATATGAACCAAACAATATAAGATACGTTTCCATAAAAACTTGAAGAATTGAATTGACGAAGTAATATAAACTAAAATTGAAAAATAGATGAATTAATGAAATATTTTACCTAATATATTAGAATCGGCCATCATCGAACATGTTGCAGTTGTTTCTTGACTATTCACTGCATTCAAAAAACGAATCAAGGCATAAATAAATTAAGAATCAGGTTTAAAATCTGAAATTGAATTTTATAATAAATAGAAATTTTCTGACCTAAATCTGAAGTAATTGAAGGTGAAATTGAAGGATTTTCATTTGTATCTAATTTTCGACGCTTTGATGAAGAATCAGTCGCCATTGAAGATGCAGAATTACTAGCCATTGAAGGTGCAGAATTACACGACAATGAATTTCAGAGGTTTTCAGAGTAGAGAGAGAAAGTAGTAATGTTCAAATGATAGGGTTTTAGAAGGTGGAGAGGAGCATCGCGTGTTTTTTAGTCTTTTAACCTGGATCGTTAGATCAGATCTTAATCTAATGGTCCAGATGCTGCCTCTATGGGTGTAAGGAGTTGCCCTGCCTCACCGGAGCCCTCCTCTATACATATACATACATATACATACATATATATATATATATATATACACATACATACACATACATACATACATACATACATACATATATATATATATATATATATATATATATATATATACACACACACACACACACGGTATTAGTGTCCGTGTACAATAATTGTTAACACATAAAAAACATAACTTCCATACAAAAATTGCACGACTTTTTTTTTTAAAAAAAAATTGGGTTTAATTGGGTTCAAAAACATATGAATTTTCACATAAAAGAAGTTTAAAACTTAAAAACCATAAATTATATGTTATTTTTAAAAAATCAGGTCGGGTTGGGCCGAGCCAAAATTCGGGCCTTGAGGTCGGCCCATACCCGACCCAAAATTTATATCGGGCTAAGATCAGAGCAGGCTTCGGGCTTTTTTGGGGCAACACGACGACCCAAGCCCTTGAAAAAATTGGGCCGGGTCGGATTGGGCCATCGGGCATGGGCCATTTGATCAGCTCTAATTATAAGACTCCCCCTTGGATGACTACCATCCAAAATATGACATCTTCTATGCGAATGAGAGGTTGCGTCATTAAAACCTTACCAGGAAAACCCAATGGGAAAAAATCATGGTGAAGGAAAAAGAGTACAACTCGCATTACTCCCCCTGATGATTATATCACAGAAGATCTTTATGACGCCGTAATCCAAGTCGTTGTATCAACTTCTTGAATGTAGTTGTAGGAAGAGCTTTTGTAATAAGTCTTCTAGATTTTCACTTGAACGAATTTGTAACACATTGATATCTCTATCTTTCTGAAGTTCGTGATTGAAAAAGAATTTAGGTGAAATGTGCTTTGTCCTATGTCCTTTGATATATCCCTCTTTAAGTTGAGCAATACATGCAGTATTGTCTTCATATATAATGGTTGGTGCTTCTTTATTGTAGGACAATCCACAACCCTCCCGTATGTGTTGAATAACAGACCTAAACCAAACACACTCACGACTAGCTTCATGGATTGCTAAAATCTCAAAATGGTTAGATGAAGTAGCTACAAAAGTTTGTTTCGTAGAACGCTAAGAAATAACAGTACCACCATATGTAAACACATATCCAGTTTTTGAACGTGCATTATGAAGGTTAGATAAATAATCTGCATCTGCAAAACCTACAAAATTTTCTTTGGACATGTTAGGAAAAAACAAACTCATATCTGCAAATCAACACCTTGGGCCTGGAAAAATGTCTGCAAGATCAAAGAACGTCTGAAGCATGGTTATATTAGAAATTATTGGCAGGATGAAGAAGAAGAGTACACGAATAAAAAGGGATATGATTGGCTTCGTGGAAGTCATAACCCTGTTAACTAGTATGAATCAGTCTGGTCTGGCATGACTGGAACATACCACGACATGCCGTAACTACCTGGTTGGTAAAGCATGACGATCTAAACCTGCGGGATAAATTGTTCGAGTATATATGGCTGCAGCAACAACGATAAATGTTGCTTATGTGAGAACGGTATTGAATCTGTGGATCATATATTTTTTGATTGCGCTTATAGCTCCAGAATCATCAATGAAATGGAGAGATGGAGTGGACTGAATGTTCGCAGGATAGTGCAGGGCTGTGCAGACACCAACAGCATCGTGTTTAATATGTCCGCTGCTATTTGGACAGCTTGTCACTATGCGATTTGGAATCAACGTAATAATGGTAGATTACAGTATTGGACGAAGAGCCCTAGGGTGATAGCTGATGGGATCATTATGCAAATTAAGAGGAGAGCTTTGAGCAAGGTGAACAAAGATAATATTAAAAGAAGTGAAAAAGAGTGGCTTCGGAAATGGGGAGTAATGTAATTTTGTTTTTTGATGCCTATTTTTGAATGTAGCCTGATATAGAGGCGAGCCAAGTGAGCTGAAAAGTTCAACCTTTTGTAATCTGTACATTATGATTAGTAATATAATTCACATTCTACCAAAAAAAAAACTTATATCTTTTGTACCTGGAAGGTAACGAAGTATATGTTTGACTCCATACCAATGTCTTCGGGTTGGACATGAGCTAAACCTGGATAACAAATTTACCAAAAATGATATGTCGGGCCTTGTATGGCTAGAAATTAAAGATACATTAATGCCCCAATTGCTCTTAAATATGGTACTTCAGGACCAAGAATTAATGCCCCAATTGCGCAACGTACGTTTGGATTTGTGCACAGATAGTTTCTCACCGTACGGGCAATTCGGCAAGTCGTACTCATGTTGGCCGGTGATTGTGACACCGTACAACCTATCTCCATGGTCATGCAATAAGAGACAATTTATTTTCCTGTCCCTTATTGTTCCTAGTCCTAGGAACCCGAAAGCCAATATGGACGTGTATCTCCAACCTCTAGTTGAGGAGTTAAAAAGTTTTTGGGATAACGGGGTTTACACGTACGATGTCTCAAGGAAGAGTAGTTTCAATCTAAGGACAACACTAATGTGGACCATCAACGACTTCCCAGCTTATGGGATGTTGTCTGGTTGGAGTACAACGGGTTACCGTGCTTGTCCTTACTGTCAATCGAAGGACCAAAGATCCTTTTGACTTAAAAATAGCGGCAAGGTGTGTTGCTTTGGCTGTCATAGACAATTTTTACCTTCCGAACATCCATTTAGACATAACTATAAGAGTTTTCTAAAGAAAAAACCAAATGAAAGTAGGATCGCGTGTAATAGGTTATCAGGCGATGAGATATGGGCAGTGTCCAGAAGTATCATACAATCGTACACGCTACCCACCAACAGTTGAAAAAGTTGAAGGATGTAACAGCCCTAAATTTTTCGCGACCAAAATAACAAACCAAGACAGAAAATTCAAAGTTGTTACTCCGCAATTAACTCACAAAGCCAAGCGCAAGGCAAATAAAATGATATAAATCAAATGAAAATAAATTTGCTAGAAAACAATTGAAACAAAGTAGAACTTCGATACTTAATTAAATGAAAACGTTGCAGCGGAAGTCTTAAGTCTTCCAAAATTCAAAACGGTTTAAAACAACCTCAAACAAAATCCAGTATAAATATAAATAGTTCGTAAAGTAATGTTAAATAATAAAATCCTTCCTCGCTCATCAAAATCCGAAACCAGAATGCACCCATGCAGCATATCAAGTGTACCTATCAACTGTACCCAAAATCACGAATAGGTACAGGTTCCAGTGGGGGAACGACCCAAAACAAAAGGACGTTAGCAAATCTGAGTAAAGTATATTATAATAAAAACGTACACAACAATTATATTTTGTAGTAAAATGAAACAGAGTTAAAAGTCATTGTCTCGATACCAAACCAAAATACTGTAAAAACAGTAGTTAAAACCAAAACCAACCAAAATATATTTTTCATCACCTGTGTGCCAAGGTCCTACCCTTGCACGGTCTAGAGGTATCATCTGTGCTTAGTTCGACTTATATAGTGCGCACCTCTCGCATTTGGACAGTCAGTAGGATGATGCTGCTAAAGGAGAAAGTCTAACTACCTAGCAAGTGGGGGTCGGTTACCCCACTCAAATATAACTCGGGCCAAGAGTTCAGTTTCGGGACGAAATCTCAGGAACGTCGTAAACGCACCTTAAACCAACTAGACCAACAGAGCTCCCAGAGTCTGTTATAATCTCCAAAACTTTTATCAAAAGAATACCAATATGTGACTCATGTAACAAGTTCAATATTCAAAATATTACGAGTATCATAAAAATTCACCATTGACAAAATAATTTATAAAACCGCTTAAAAAATACAATTTGAACCGAACATGCTCTTTACTTAAATGTGAAAAGGGTAAAACGTCCTTACCTCTCAAGACGGTCAATCCAAGCTAATTAATGCACAAATTCTGTCTCCTCGAACCCACAAACTACATACGGAGTACACTGATTCAATACACCTAGTAAAATTGTACTCCCTTAGTTATTAATGTAATTATATATACACTACTCATTATTCCATACCATGCATATTTCTTACGGCTAACATGTTTCCTCCAAAATCATTCACTAACCCTTCCACCGTCCCACACTTACAATAACCAATTTGTTCTTCTTAGTAATCATACGGACCGCCTGATATATAACTTCATAACCCGAATTCCGCTCTTAAACAAACCTGAAAAATTGCAACTCCAATTAACAATTCTCAAACATTAGAATTAAATTGTAAAACTGACAAATAGACAAGACTCGACTCCATCGCAACCACTCTACTTTGGTTATAGCCGTCCAACCACGACCCAACCCAAAAATACCAATTTAAATCAACCCAGGGCTATTTACTTACAAAATCGTTAAATTAAGTCAATAAAACGAGTTTAGCCAAAAGAAAACAAGAGAAAAGGATTGACACTTAAAATATTTGGACCTACTTCATATTTGATCCACTAATTTATAAACAAAAGTCTATTGGTTTCAGAAACTTACAATTTAGATGAAGGATGTAAAATGTGATGGTGTAAGCAAGAATTGAGAAGCGATTTTACGACGACGGTTGAATGACAGCAAACCCAAAACTAGAACTGAGGAAGGAGGGGTAGTTTGTAGTGCGTACGGCAAAGGAAGGCAAAAGTAAGTGGGGGGAAAAAGGCTGATGGTGGGGTTTATTAGAAATAGGTTATTATTATTTATTTATTTTCCTTTTTGTGTTTGACTTAGAGATCAACCCGAAATCAAATTGGTTTCCAAATAAAACGTTCCACTTTTAAAATAGTCAAAAACCGTTTTACTTATAAGAAGGCCCAAAATACTTAAATTATATAACGACATTGAAAATATTTTTCCAACTTAAACCCGATTTAAATAAAATAGAAAAGTCAAGCTTTATAATTGACTTAGAAAATAACGGGGTGTTACAGACTTCCCTCCTTAAAACAAAACTTCGTCCTCGAAGTTTAAACTCATCTTTAAATAAAGTCTCCATATACTCTCCATATCCAAAAGTCTCACATGTCTCTTCTATATCCAAAATAACCCGTTTTACTTCATATATATCCAAAATTCACCAACATAGACATGTAACCTTAAATGTCTCAGATTTATTAATTCCTCAAATTTATCAATAAACTATTTACTCTATATAACTCAAATCTTTCAAAATAGATACGTAATCCTCGCAACTTCACAACCACCTAATTCTCTAAATTCCAAAAGAGCTAATTCTTCAAATTCCAAACTAACAAACTTCATAACCATCTAACCACCTAATTCCACAAGATAATGCTAGAGTACGAAACCACCAAGATTCTCATATTCTTCAAAGGCAAAAGTATCACTAAGAAAGCTAGGAGCATGTCGAATAAAATAATTAAATTTTTTTCGAAATTTTGAAATTTCACAAGTTCAACCATTTTTTTTCCACATGTGCGAAATTCACAAAATTAACCAGTCAGTACGTGCATTGAGCACAACCAAATCCAATATATACATAGAGCACAAACAACAAACCATCATTATGTGCGTTGAGCACAAACAAACTACCAATATATTTCTAAACAAGTCAATTTCGTATAATAACAAATAACCAACGTCATTGTACTAATTAAGCACCTACAATAACCAACGTATTCATACTTGTAACCAATAAATGTTGAATAGCATGAAACCACACAATAAGGTTAATTTACTACAAAAAGAAAAGTAGTCATGCATATTTCTATCCTTCTTAAAACAAAGCTTCGTCCTCGAAGCTCAAAAATTACGTTCGGCAAAATATGAGGGTATTTGTCTCTCATGTTGACTCGATTTCCCAAGTAGCCTCCTCCACATTGTTATTATTCCACAAAACTTTGACCATTCTTGTTTCACCTCTACGGGTTTTACGCACCTTACTATCAAAAAGATGGACATCGATTCATAAGTCATAGTCTCATTAAGCTCAATGTTCTCTGAGTCTAACAAATGTCATGGCTCACTAATGTATTTCCTTAGTTGGGAAACATGGGACATATTATGTACTCGTTCTATATCAGCTAATAAGTCAAGTCAGTAATCCACCTTGCCAAAATGCTCCAAAATTTCATATGTCCAACAAACTTTGGGCTAAATTTGCCCTCCTTACCAAACCTCAATACTCCTTTAGTAGGAGAAAGACACAAAAGAATTGTCTCACTAACCTCAAATTCCACATGCCTACGAGTTTTATCTGCATCGCTATTCTAACGGCCTTAAGCTGCTTTCATCATGTTCTATATAATCCTAGCATGCTCAACCATGTCCGTTATCAACTCAGATCCTAAAACCACAAACTCGCTAATGTCACTCGAACCACCGGAGTCCTACACTTATATCCGTACAACGCCTAAATAGAGTGTCATTAGAATTGTAAACTAGTAATTATTGTTATATGAGAACTTGTAGACACCCAGATTTGGACCTGGTGGCTGCAGAGGTGCCCAACAAACACCCGATGACGATAGGACGGCAACGCGACGCGGGTTCGCGATGTTTTATATAGTTTTTCTATAGAACGAAACAAATAAATTACTCGGGCAAATTCAACTAACATGATGGCAGCCTTAGTCGTGTCGTTACAGTCGCATAGACACTAATTAGAGTCAATTCTGACACCGGGACCCCGAGTCAGTCCCGAAAATCGAACCGAGTCAGCACCGTGCTAAGCGAGCCTCGGGGCGCACACCCGAGGCCCACTAAACCCACGGCGCTAGGTCAAGCCGCGGGAATTCTTAGACTCCAAGCAAAGTATCACACTCCCCCCTCACGGTTTTGGAAAGTATCAAAATCGTATCTTCAAAACTCCAACCGCCCCACCTCACGCGTCTATGGGCGATTAGGGCCGAAAACACCTATAAATACACCCCTTCATGCCCTCATTTCGACACACAATTCTCATTCTTCTCTTCCCCCTCTATACTCTCGCTAAGGGCTCGCACTCCGACACCCGAGGCAAACGATCCACTCGATCGTAGTTTCGATATAAAAGCGACATCGACGCTACTCCACACCTGTGAGCACCCCACTCGATACCGAGGTGCCTATGATCGACTAGCTCAAGTCTAGTAGCGAAGCTCTGCCGGATTAGCCGTAGAAACAGTCCATAGCAAGGAAGCTCTGCCGGAATAGCCGCAGGAAGGGTCAAACAGTAACGAAGCTCTGCCGGAGTCACTGGTCAAGCTAGGAGGATCCGCCTATTGAAGTCATATCGTCACTAGGTTGCCATCTAAACAAAACTTTCCATACTCGTACTTTCTATTATCATGCACTACGACAACATTAGATGTGGATGCTAGGTCCACAAACACTCACTAAAATACGTAACTTCCCAACTTCAACTACAAACACTAAAATACACAAAATAGACCCGAGTAATTCCGAGATCCCTTCTCAAACTATCAATGCATCGTGTCTCGTTGTGTATACTCCGAGAGTGCAACTCCTCATTATGTGATTTACTTACATTCGTATTTACAGTTTTTCGTATGATTTATTGGTTTTATGACCTTATAATCGCATGCTAAATCACCTAACACGGAATTCAAAATATAAAACAACCAAAATTGAACAAAGTGATGGTCGGGTTTCGTATTAGCCCAGGTGCTCTCCTTACTAGGTTCGATGCATCTCTATTAATACCAAAGCGACGCATCTTAAGCAGAATACCAGGTAAGGTATACCAAGTGAACGACTAATATCCGTATTATCGCGTTAAAACTTATTTGGTAATACGTATAATACTAGTACTCTCTACTCTCCTACGTGCATCTTTTCATGGCTTGCTTGTCACGTGAAATCACATGCAAAGAATGTAAGCACAACTACTTTGACGACAAAATCTATTTGTCCTTAAACAACCGATATAGCAAAAGGTATAGGGTTAAAACAACGGATGTTAGTGTATTTCCACCCCAACAAAAGAACTATGATATCATCCCACCGATTGATTAGTAGAGGCCGCTATAGTGCGGGCAGGATTGGGTGTTGACATCTATCGGATGTTGGCTTCCCAATACGTACCCTCACCCCTTACTCAGAATCGACAGTTTCCGGATGTCCGAAACCATTGGCAATGAGAGTCATTTCAGGCATGGAGTGCTTAAGGGTACAAGTCTTTATCTTTAGGTCCCGTGCCACTCAACTTTGAGCCGGTAAGGGATCAAAGTTGACTTGAACGGTTTTCGAGTCCCCATAATTGACTCGGTGACGACTCCACAAATCAGCGACAACTTCAGTTCACTAAAAAGGTTGCCTTCTCAAACAAAACGGCCTTTAAACATTTACAACCACGACTCGATAGATTCAAAACGAAAACACGGGTGTCCCCCACCCGTCTAGTACAAGTCCCGATCGTCATCCGAATCGAGGTCCGACAATTCGCCCCGTACGCAAGATCGGACCGGCCCCCGGCAGGGATGGGGCCGCGGGGGTGGCCGCCGCCACACGTCGAAAAACCAGATCGGTCCCACGCGGGCGCGCGCGGGGCGTCGGGCAGTGCGGACGGACGTCCACAGTTTGGCGACTTCGCTAGGGATTTGGAAACAAGTTTCCAGTGGTGGTGTAACTTGAACGAGGTCGGTGAAGATCATTTCTTAGTTCCTAGTTGTGGTCACTACAGGTTTTGGCCCTAAAAAGCCCACCCTAACCGATATCAGAACCAATCGACCACTTCGAGGTAAGATCTTTAGGGACACGCGGAGAGATCCTCGATTGACGCTCCGGCCGCCTAACGCGTACCCCGCGGGAATAATAAGCGGATAGTTCCGAACGAACGGTATGGCACTCGTCCCCAGATAATTGTTAATACCTTAGTAAAGACTATCCGTGGGCGGTAGCCTACCCTAACCTTGTAACACCCGCAATTTTCCTAGCTTTGCGATCTGTTCCGTTTTGATTATATCGTAACTCTGTAATATTTCGTCAATTACATTTTTCCCATTTCGAGGTCTCTTTCATTATCGAGCATAAAATTATTTGTTTTCGTGAAAGGATTTAAATTATTTTATTTTTCATTCGAAAACCCATTTAATTCTTTTCATCGCAAGTATGTTTAATTATTTTTGAGAAATCATATTTTTACATGAACAATAGTTTTAAAATCGAGTTTGAACTATTAATTTTTCTAAAAATGCTTGATTACATTTATAATGGTTTCTAGCTAAAAAATATTTTATTTTCGAAAAATGATCGTTTAATTATTTTTCTACGCGATTTCATAAATAATTATTTTCTAACGCATTTTAATCCGATTTCTTCATAAACGCTTATATTATTTTACGAACCTTCTTTTATTGACTTGAGAAATATTTTCACACACCTTTTATCAACACTATATATTATATTTATCCTATTTTTTTTAAAGTATTAATTTTAATCGGAAACTTATCACATCGATTTGTTGCTTGTTCTTTCCATTTCAACCATCTCGTTTCCTAGTTGAGTTAAGAGTCCTTGTAACTCTATTATTCCTATCTTTTAGCTTCCTAATTCCTCTTTATATATATTCTCTTTCATTCTAGTCTATTTTATTCACAACACAAGTTTCTTTTCTCCTCTATGTTTTACGTTAAACTTCCTTTCTTTTGTTCATCAATACGAGCCTAATTCGTCGCTAATTCTTTCCGATCTCGAGGGCAATTTAATTATTCTCATTAGTTCGTCATCTCTTTTTCTCCTTTCTATTCACTTAATGTGGTTTTAATACCTTATGTTTAATTATTTCGTAGGCTATCATGCTAGATCCGATGAAGACGGTTATTTATTTGATTCGGATCTCGGTTAAGGTAACATTGACACGTTACTCGGTATTATGTGGTATTATTGTTGTAGTTGCATGTATAGAAATTACATTTTTGTTAGACAATATATGTATGTCGCGTTTTTAATAACGTAAACTTTAAAATCATAAACCTTCACATGTTTTGCTGTTTCTAATCGTTTTCACGAGATTTTATAATAAATCGTTCTTTTAATTATTAAAAAGTATTATCAGGCCGAGACTAAAGCATACATATAATAATTTATTTAACAAATTTCGTGATTTTTAAAGTTTGAATTATCAAATTGAAAGTTTTTTTTTTAAATAAAGTTACAGCATGTTTCAGAATCTGATAGTGTTTTTGTGCGAATTAATACTATATTGTAAAGACTTTATTTCTGAAAACTTTGAAAAGAGACTACCATATCTTTTAAGTCTAATTTATGCCTATTTAATTTCGTAAAATAATTTCAAGTAGTTTGGTCACAATAAATTGTTTGTGAACAAGTGTCAAACTAATCCATCATTCTGTCAGTTGTGATAAGATCTAAACTGAAACATATACTAAAATTTTTATTTAATCTTGGTAATTTACGTACAGAAACTATGAAGAGCCTAGTTAATATTTCCAATTGAATTTTTTTTAATCAATTTTTAAATGTGTTTTATTAAAGAAATACAATCGGGTGTCTAATTCTGACAGTTTCTAAACATACGAACAAAAACCCATATTTTTTTTAGAATTTGGATTTTCTCCAGAAATAAAAGTTGTAACTGAGTTTTTAAAGTTTTCAACCCCACTAGTCTTGCGTTGTTTTGATTTATAATGATTTAATTACAAATTTTAGAGTAAGACAGTGCAATTCTGGAAAATCTGGTAATGTGTTATTTAAATACTTTTAATTACTTAGACTTCAACCTTTTTAGAAATAATTATGATTTTGATTTTACTTGACTTTTAATCATGATTTATACATTTATATAATATATAAATATAATGTTTATAAATATACACCTATTTTAATCGATTTCTATTTATAATAATACCTACTTTTGGAAAGTTATTATTTTAAGAAAATTTCTATTTTTATAAAGTCTTCACTTTTGAAGAATAAACTATAATCCTATTGAATTTCAATAATGGCTTTGTTTTGGAGTTATGGAATACGAGAAGTGTACGGGTAGAGTAATACAGTCTAGAGTATACGTTTTGCAATCAACTATAAGGCTAGTGTATCCGTGCGGGATGCATTGGTTGTTGAACTGGGCATGTTCTTGTCCTGGAGTGTATGTTCATTTTGACCTTAAGCTCGTACCTCGCATGTAAGACGTCGTCGGGTTGAATTGGGCACACTTGGTGTTCCAGGAGGGGTGTGCATATTTACTTAAGCTAGGACCTCGCATTGATAAGTCACCGTCCTATTATGGTTGAGTAGCCTAGTTAGAGATCGAGGTTTGATTTGTTTGAACTAAGTTCTCGAAGCTAGTTTTTAGTATTCTCCTATTGAAAGTCTATTCTGTTGCACTGATTCAAATCCATAACGCCATTATTATTATTGATTGATATTGCTATTGCAGGTTGGCAGTCATTTTGAATTATTTAACTATATCGTTTTAAACGTTTTCCATTTTGATCGAACTATTTTGATATAATAGTAATTATGCTTTAATGTCATGTAATATGGCTAGGAGAACGTCGTCGTTACTCCCCACTTAATTGTGGCTGTTATGTTTATAACATGATAGGTATTTATTTTGCTGCTGGGTTTTTGGTGTGAGCTAGCGAGTAACATGGATTCTAATCTACTCATTTATATTAATTTTTGGATTGTTAAACCCATTTGGAGAATTTTTATTTTTTGTCCTTTTGTGAAAAGTGGCATTTGTATTGACTGACCATTCTTTTTGTAAAATATAGAACATCAGTGTGTTTTAATCCTAAATCTACAGTCTTTCCGCCACTGTATTGCGTTAGAATTTATAGGGGATTACAAACCTATCCGTGTCTACATCCTGCATTAGTGTATCCATTCCTAGTTATGTGTAGCGTGTTTGAACAATCCAACCCAAATAAAACACTAAAAATCTGGATTCAACCACGCCAACATATTCAACTGCACCCAATTCCGTTTTCGAAAAAAAATTCATCTTTTCAAAACAACCTCTTAAACGCCGATACTCCGGCCAAGTCATGATTTCTAAAAAGGGAAAAACATTTTCAGATGCCATCGTCATGGCAGATTTTACACTCGATGTTTTCAAACAAAATATATTTTCAAACGCCATCACGTGGTTAAAGTAAAACCCGCCAAACAACAAATACCGTTAATACTACCGAGACTCCCGATTAAAGGGACCAAGGTACACCAAACGGTTACATTTGATTTTCAAAAAAGAAACAGTTTTTACACACATACCATTAACACAACCGAAGCTTCGATTAATGAAGTCAAGGAATCCAAAACGGTTACATTCTCGAAACACTTTTCACAATTCATCCTTCCCCACTGTCAAATGCTAGCTAATGCCACCGACAAAGGTGGGTAACTCGTTTCAAAAGTTGTTTTTCTAAAAAAACGCTATCCATCACCTAAGTTCTTTAATAAGAATTTAGTTACGCCCTTAGAGCACCGTCGTTAGACCACGTGCACCACAGGTATCGAACTAACTAATTAATAGTAGTCTTGATGAAAGCACCACGTTATCATTTTCAAAAATGATTCCCCTAAGAACCGCGTTCCTTTCAAAAAAACTTACACTTTTGCTATCGCCGGATTCCCGACGCACACACATAGCAACACATTTTTACGTCACAAACAGTGTCACCACACCATGAACACCCTAAGTTTACAAAATCATTTTCTTTTCAAAAAAACTTTCCTTTGCGAGTATTGGTCATTTTCGAAAAAAATAATTCTTTTATCCTGAGCCGGGATCGTGATTAACCCCTTTACGTCGTACAACCGTGTGATTAACTGTCTGTGTTAGTTACTAGGATCACCTCCAATCGAGGTTTTACATTTTAGGTCGTCTCATTTCGAGAAGTCCTCTTTAAATCTCACCTCCGAGGTTTGTGTCAAATCGTCTCGATACAGAGACCTAAAATTCATTAGGCGTCTTGCCGAATACACCAAGAGTCTAAAGCACTAAGCCAATGACCACACAACGCGTGCAAATCAAGGGTCTTATTCCCGTGTCGCTCTACTAGGAGCATTCCTCGAGTCTCTAAGTCATCTGGTGGATCCGATCTGACCTTTTAATCCCTTCCTACTAGAACCACTTCCCAACATGGCGCCATCGAAAGCATCCGCAACGATGTCAATACCCTAACCAAATTGGTACACAACGTCCACACTTTGGTAACCCGTTTGACTTTCTCCATCTGTTACATCGATAGCCGCCTCAAATTCCTTGAGAGTAGAGACACAGAAAGCGAAACGAACGCCAATTCGGGCAATTACCATGCCCAAAAGCCTACCCAGGATAGATTGTACCAATGCTCCACCCGATCAAAGCTTCCTAAAGTCGATACGGAAAGAACACCAAGACCTTATAAAACCACATCCAACAAAGTAGAAAGATCACCGAGAGAGTTTACCCCAATCAATTCATCTTACACCGAAGCAATTAAGTGCCTAGTCGATCAAGGGTTACTCTCACCCATGGGTTCCACTCCAGACCCACCAGTCAGCAGACGAGGCAAAAGTTGGACCCCTAATCCTTACTACCTATATCACCAAGGTAACGGGCACGATACCGAGTCCTGCTATTGACTCAAACATATCATACAAGATATGATCGAAAACGGGACCATTCCTCTTCTCCACCCAAGAAACCCAATAACACCACAAACCCCTTTAGCATTCATGCTATTGAATGTTCCCACCTCGACCCTATAGAGGAAGATGCCCTAAATATCAAGGAAGATACCGAAAACGAGAACCCACGGGAAACCACCAAGACAAGTGAATCGGTGTCCGAATCAAAGTCTATTTCGTCTTAGGGCCTAGATCTAATAATATAACAAATGTCTTTTGTTTCTCGTATCGAGTCTGGAGGTGCGAGGGGATCTGTCCTCCACCTCCCCGAAAACAATATCTCGGGCGCGTAGCCCGCTCATTACTATCAATAAAAAGAAATAAACTTTTCTTCCTTTGTAATACGCCTTGACAATCGCTTGATTTAATAAATAATGCAGTTTCTCGCTTACGATATTATGCCATTTATTATTTTATTGATAACAATCAAACATAGCTCGAAACGAGGAAATACAAAAACCGAGGTCCCGTGTTCTCTTTTTGTCTATCCCATGCCTTGTGTAGAAAGCCACATAACCATCCCTTAGAACGAGCATTCCCGAATCCTATGACAAATCTAGATAGTCTTTTAGGTTGTGATCAAAGACGGAAGGCAACCCCATTTCCCACAATAAATATCCCTCAAATAAAGACCGACCAATTCCTACCATAGGTGCTAGTCTGACAAAAAGAAAAAGAAGTTTGAAATGGCTAAAAGGAGCCCGAAGAAAAAATGAAACCAAGGCCACACTAAACTGGCCCAATTCAATGATCAAGCTAGACCAAACTCAACGGTCAAAGTAAAACCCTCAATCATCCAACTCGACTTTAAGTGCAAAGTCCGAACGAAAAGAAAAAAAATGAGAGAAAGAAAAGATGAACAGGCCAGCCAGCTAGCACCAAATACTAGCCTCCCTACATTACAACCCTTAAGACCTTCCCGAGACACTTGTTAGGAGACAGTCCGGAATTTTGAGGATTCAAGCTCAATAGGATAATCCCAACCGTTAGGGCCAAACATGGAAATCAGATCCCACGTAATTTACATCCCGCCCGATTGAAGCCTGAGTCATTTCTACTCGGCTTCTCCCTTCCTACCACATCACGAAACCGTAATCCCATAGCCTTAACTCCACAAAAATCAAGCTCCAGATCTTAGTTCATCAGAGCCACTCACTACCTAGCTCCACATTCCAAAACCATCCAAGCCAGTCGCCCTGACCCAAACACGGTATCTCGGTAATTGTCACTTTCAAGAGGTCACACTCAATCACTTTGCCTCAGGTGTTTAACTAGGGAGAATACACTCTAAACATCTCACATCGATAATTAGCATAACGAGTCTAAAGCGAAATCACTCACATCTATAAAAGAACTACGAACATGGTTTGATTCCATCTAAACACGGATACGTAGGCAACCCTTCTTCGGGTACAACCAACCAAATAACGAAATCGATTAATCGATTCACATGCAAGTCGGAACGACCCCTATGTTCCGATTAATGAGTGATTTATGTGACGAAGCACAAACGACGAGCCGAGGACGGAGTGAAAACCCGAAAGGGCGCTCCGGGCAAAATGAAGAAAACGAATTTCGAGCCGTTGTAGTAAAAATAAAAAATAAAAACGAAAAGAAAACAACAACAAAATGAAAGAAAGAAAAGAGAGCAAAAAAAGGTGAGTCGAGGAAGGAGTGAAAACCCGAAAGGGCGCTCCGAGCAAAATGAAGAACCGAGTTGCAAGCCACAAAAAAAAAAGATAAAAAAAAAATGTGCTTCTCATTAATATAAAAAAAATCAGTTAAATCAAGCCTTTGTCGAGGCCCTTTACATCGAGCATCCGAAATCCGGCTACCCTGAAAAATGACGACGCGTTGATGGGAGGATTTTACCGTCAATCCTACCAATCAAGTAAAACCAACTATTCCTAACTGGGTAGATAGGGCAAGTCGGGTCGAATCCACAGGGACGGGGTGTCGGACTAAGGTGTGCTACGGTCCAAGACTAGGTCCGAGACAAGCTAAACTAGGGGATAACTAAGGTGGACTAAGGACTATGCTAAAGTCTAAAACATGAACTAACAAGGCTAAACAAGCAACTAAAGACTAATGGAAGCAAAGAAATCAACAAGAAGGAAAACTAGGGCTAGGTCGGGTTCATGGGTGTCAAGGATATCAAAAGAAGGAAACGGGAGTCTCTAGCATGCTTTCGTAGCCTAGGTTACGGTCGGGCTCTCGCTACTTAAACGACCTAGGGGTCATCCTCACCACGCTCTCGCTACTAATAGGGAACCAAACCAACCAACCAAACACACACATACAAGAGAAGAGGCAAGAAAAACAAGGATTGATCATCTCTAGTCTCACAAGCATTTCATCAAACATGTGGAGTGCAAGGCAATTAGTAATCAACAAAAACAACATCTAGTACCAACCATCTCACCCTAATCATCCCTAATCACACCCAATCTCCCTACTAACCCTAGGGGATGACTACTCACACATATCTAAACTAAAACTAGCACAAACAAGAGAAACAATCACAAGAAGAAAAACATTCATAGTGGAAAACAAGGATGAACAATGAACAAGATAAAAAGAATGAAACTTGATTGATAAAACAAAGATTAAGAGAAGGGAAAAGAGATATTATATCAAACTAGTCAAGAGGAAAGAATGAAACTTGTAATAATAAGAAAACCAAAATACATCAACCAAGGTTGTCAATCTTGGTGGAGATCTTCAAGAATTCCCATAATACAAGAGTTAAACTAAGATTAAAGACTAATCTACACTAATCTAAGCTAATCTAAGCTAAAATAGTCTAGGGTTTAGTGGGTAATGAAAAGTAAAGCATAAGATAGTGTAACAATACAAGAGGTGGGTATTTATAGGGTTACAATGAATAGGGAAGAAGGAAAAGCGAAACAGCTCTTCGCTGGGCCCATCCCGGCCGAGATGGAGGGCATCTCGACCGAGATGGTGTGGTCTCGACCGAGATGGTAGTGATTGATCCGAATCAAGGAGCTACCAAAGAGTTCAATAAAGTCACCTTAGCTCCTCTTGTTCTTAGTTCAGCCACACTAGCACCTCTTACCAGCTTAGTAGTGTGCCTACTACAATTAGTGAGCTAGCTCGTGTGTGAGCTGAATAAAGGAGCAAATAATCAAGGTAATATGAAGACATTAACTTGGGTTCACACTCATTCAAGCATGGGAAGTGTACTGAAGTTATGAAGGTGTTTGAGGCTGATTGTGTTCACATAGTGTGCACATCCTCAAGCTTTGTTTATGGCTCCATGTTCACACAAGTGTGCCGTGGCTGATGCTCTTTGTTAGAGCTTTGTTATTAGCTCCTAGTTTACATAGCATTGTTATTTCCTAGTTCACATAAGGTGTAAGCTTTGTTTTTGTCACCCTAACCAGCCGGTTTAAGGGTCTTGTTGTAGGCTATATATAGCCATCTATTTGAATGAATAAGACATCCAATATTGAAATCAAAAACCTGAGTAAAGCTAAGCTTTCTTTTACGTCCTTGTTGCTTACAAGACAAAGTCTAGAGTTAGTCGCGTTACAAGCTCTAAACTCGCTACTTCAATCGCGTTGTTTGATTTAGCACCCGCTTTGTTGAAGTATAGGTCTACTTCACCTAGCATACTATCATTGGTTACGGTTTATTCATCCTCAAACTATCCTTTTCAATCTGTTTTGGTTACTTTGTTTACATTCCATTTCAGTATACTAATCATTCTTCACATTCTTGTTCAAAGTTCATATCAACTCACATCATTAGTGGTATCAGAGCTTTGGTCATCCATTAGACGTAAAGCATGGCAGGAGTGTTGAACTTTGAAGATCCTACCTTCCTGGAACAACTAAAGAAGGCGTTGGAGAACTTCCAGCCCAAAAATTCTCGCTTCCAACCAAGAAGGGAACCGGTGGACAAGATCAAGGTAAATGAACTTCCTGAGTTCAATGGTGGTACTGATCCTGAAGTTTACTTGGAATGGGAAAGAAACATGGAGAAGCTCTTTGACTTCAAGGATTTGGAGGACGAAGAGAGGTGCAAATACGCCATTCTAAAGCTAAGCAAAGGGGCTTCCCTTTGGTATGAAGGGCTTAAGGTACAACGCACCAGAAATGGAAAGGGTAAGATTACTTCTTGGGAGTCCTTAAAACGTAAACTACGTAAGAGGTATGTCCCAACTACGCACAAGTTATCCTTATACAAAAAGATTGCTAACCTTATACAAGGAAAAATGAGTGTTAGTGAATACATAGAAGAATTTGAGAACTTGGTTCTAATGGGAGAAGTAGAAGAAAATGAAGAGATAAAAATGGCTAGGTTCTTACGCGGGTTAAATCGTAGTATAGCTAATACGGTTGATTTGTGTCCTTATTCTGATTTTGATACCTTGTGTGGGTTGTGTCTAAAAGTTGAAGCACAAGGGAAGGGAAAACATGAGGGTGAGTCTAGTAAGAGTCATACTTGGTCTCGAACGGATGATGGTAATGGAGTCAATCCTACTAATATTAATCAACCCCTTATTGTTAAGAATAACCCCACACCCCCACCTCAATCTACCACCAAAACAACCACTGAAACTAGTCTCTCTAAAGTGCGTTGTTTCAAGTGTCAAGGGTTTGGTCACCACAAAAACGCTTGTCCAAATAAAAGAGTTGTGACCTTAAGAGAAGTAATCACTGTTAGGGATGAATTATGGGAAGAGGAACAACGTATAGGGGCTGTTTTCAATGTTATCGAGGAAGAGGAAGAGGAAGAGGAAAATATTGAGGCTTATGAACCCCCGGCTTATGACACACTCTTAGTACTACGTACTCTACATGCTAACCCCATTCAACATGACACCGAACAAAGAGATCAACTATTCCATACTAAGTGTCAAGTTAAAGATAAATGGTGTAGTTTAATCATTGATGGAGGTAGTTGTACCAACGTTGCCTCAACTGAAATGGTAGACAAACTAGGTCTAGCTACGACTAATCACCCTAACCCTTATGCACTTCATTGGTTAAACAATGGTAACAAGGTAAGGGTCACTAAACAAGTAAGGGTTGGCTTGACCATGGGTTCCTACGTTGATGAGGTTTTGTGTGATGTTATTCCTATGGATGCTTGTCACATACTATTAGGCCGTCCTTGGCAGTTTGATAGGGACGTAGTTCACCATGGGAGGAGGAATGAGTATGAATTGAGTGATAAGGGAAAGAAAATTGTACTCAAACCCATGACACCTCAAAACGTATGCAATATGTTAACCAATCGAGTCGGAAAACCCAACCTCTCAATGTTTGCTAGTAAAAATATGGGAGTACATGCTATAGAAGAGGGGGAGTTTGATGCCGTCAAGACCACTAAAGAGGAACCAGCTAAGGTTAATAGTGGTTGTGAAGGGAAACAATATGAAGAGTGGCTAAAGAAACTAGGTGTTGACATTCCTATTAAGATACCAGCTTGTTTGGCACTTAATAGAGATCATGGATTCTTAAAGGATGAAGATGGGAAAAACAATGTCATGGCTAAGGCTTCATCTTGTCAATACACACACTCATCCACCATAGATGCAAGCACGCTTGGAATTGAGACTTTGAAGGAATATTACTCCACGGAGGCTGATATACTCACCAAGTGCAAGACTGTTACTCTTAACACTTTTGATGAGTTTGTTTTGCAGGACGATCTTCTTCCTAAAGAGAACCATTTTTGTGTCCCAAAACATCCTATTTCAGAGTGTATAACTAGAGAAGCTCAAGGAGGAGGACCAGCTGAAGGTTATGACATAACCAGGGCCTTAGAGACGTGGAAGGAGCACTTCCTTTTGCTAAGAACACAAGGGAGTAATCTAAGCATCATGAGCAAATACTTAACAAGTCCTTTCCCAAAGAGTCCCCTCAAACCAAGAGAGTACTTGCCATCCTCCATAATGACTCACCTCAGTGTTTGTTACACAACGGATGAAGCTGTCAAGAGAAAGACCAGATTGATGTCCCAAACAGAAGCTCCATACAAGGGAAACAACCATGGTTGCAAGATGAAGTTACCGGATAGTTATGAAGAGCATACCACGTCCAAAGTGGGAGATCTTGCTCTTTATCTTGATGAAGATGACTTTTCAGAATTGAGGACAATTCCTTTTCAAGGGGGAGGAGATGATCCGAATCAAGGAGCTAGCAAAGAGTTCAATAAAGTCACCTTAGCTCCTCTTGTTCTTAGTTCAGCCACACTAGCACCTCTTACCAGCTTAGTAGTGTGCCTACTACAATTAGTGAGCTAGCTCGTGTGTGAGCTGAATAAAGGAGCAAATAATCAAGGTAATATGAAGACATTAACTTGGGTTCACACTCATTCAAGCATGGGAAGTGTACTGAAGTTATGAAGGTGTTTGAGGCTGATTGTGTTCACATAGTGTGCACATCCTCAAGCTTTGTTTATGGCTCCATGTTCACACAAGTGTGCCGTGGCTGATGCTCTTTGTTAGACCTTTGTTATTAACTCCTAGTTTACATAGCATTGTTATTTCCTAGTTCACATAAGGTGTAAGCTTTGTTTTTGTCACCCTAACCAGCCGGTTTAAGGGTCTTGTTGTAGGCTATATATAGCCATCTATTTGAATGAATAAGACATCCAATATTGAAATAAAAAACCTGAGTAAAGCTAAGCTTTCTTTTACGTCCTTGTTGCTTACAAGACAAAGTCTAGAGTTAGTCGCGTTACAAGCTCTAAACTCGCTACTTCAATCGCGTTGTTTGATTTAGCACCCGCTTTGTTGAAGTATAGGTGTACTTCACCTAGCACACTATCCTTGGTTACGGTTTATTCATCCTCAAACTATCCTTTTCAATCTGTTTTGGTTACTTTGTTTACATTCCATTTCAGTATACTAATCATTCTTCACATTCTTGTTCAAAGTTCATATCAACTCACATCAGTGATCTCGGCCGAGAAGGCTATCCAGAAGCCGTCCTCTTCTTTGCTCTTCATCCCGGTCGAGATGGGATCCTTCCCGACCGGGATGGGTCTTGTAGGCTTCAAATATGATCCCATAGGTCCCTCCTTGCTCTTTTTAGGCTTCTCATCGATTCTCGGTGCTCGGGAATGGGTCTCGAGGGCTCGGGAATGGGTCTCAAGGGCTCGGGATTGAGTCTAGGCCACCGAGTGATCTTCGCTTCTCTTCGTTGGCTCCAAATGCGTCGGAAACGAGTCTTAATCGTTCTTTTTCTCTATGATAGGCCGTTGGAACCTAAAACAAGCTAGAAGAAGCGTAAGTAGCCTCGAAAACCGCTCCAAAGAGCGATTCCACAAGAGAAAATGGGACCAAACACAACAAATAAGCACTACAAACCACACTTATCAACTCCCCCACACTTAACCCTTACTCGCCCTCGAGTAAGCACCAACTAACTACTAAACTAAAAGAAACTAGATTACTAACCGAGCGGGTATTAGCGCACCCTACGCCCTTTCAACTCACGCGAGTACACTTAGAGGAAAAGTGCTCTCCGCAAGGCAAGTGAGGTCTTGCGACAAAACTGTGGATGCAACCGGACACGAAAACACACAAACAAACAAACAATCAGTTGCATCCAAGAAGAAATAAATACCGCTTCCCTCTACAAAGCAGTGAAAGAAACACCGGTTAAGGACTCAAGGCAAGTGATAACGTTCCCAAGCTAATAACACAAAACGAAATGGACAAAACCCTAATAGTATGACAACAAAGCAATAAAAACGTTGGTAACATACCTAGGTCCTCCTAACCTTCTAAGAACGTACTACGGGACGATAGGCGGGGTGGAAAAAGGATGAACCATGGAGTTAGTCGACACTGTAGGTAAGTGAAATCCCGCCCCCTTTAGCGATTAGCCAAGAGGGTCGTTCCATGTCCAAAATCGCCCAACTAGTCTAAGTAAAAAGGTGGATAAGGTTGCAAAGTGAGGGAAGACCGACTATTTACCGCTATCATTCTTCCTAGGGACTCGGTCCTTTGGTAGGCTCTTCACGGTAATAGTCGGAAAAAAGCTTATTTTGAGGGGTGAGAATTCTTTTGGTGAGATGATTTTCTTTGGCATTTTTTTCTTTTGCATTTGCTTTTTGAGTTTCTACGCCATTTCTTTTTCTTCTTTTGTATTTTGTTTTTCATTTGTTATGCCTTTTTCTTTTTCTTCTTTCTTTTCTTTCTTTCTTTTTTTCTTTATTTTTATTTCTTTTTCTTGGTTTGCCCTTTTGACCAAATTTTTGTTTTGTAGGCATTCATCGCAACCAAGTAAGAAGTTTGGCAATTTGCAACTTATTTGTGGAAATGTGTAGGAGGTAAGGAAATGGGTAAGTCGGGACGACGTCTTCCCTTCAAACCCACAAAAAGGGGGAAACTTGGACTAATCAAAGCAATTTCGAACACGGTCACCTAAGGGACGGGACTCGGCAACCAAGGCCTTTTCACTCCGTGGGTGGTCAAAATGCAAATCCCGTAGTAAATCCCTAATAAACTAGGTGGACTCAAGGTAAGAAACCAACAAAATCATTGATTTAAAGTCATTCTACTAGACTAAAGTCCAAGACTCGATTCATACTACTAGAAAGGGGAAGTAAACACTTGCACATTAGCCTCAAAACCGGGTTTTAAAAAACCTTTTGACACACTAGACACAACTAAACAAGACAAAACAAAGACACAACAAAAACGAGAGAAAATGAGACAAACATAACAAAACCAAATAAAACAAGAGACAAGAAAACAAACACACAAAATAAACAATCACCACCCCGAAACTTCCAAGTAAGCCACCACATCAACCACAAACTCCAAAAAGCTCCACCCAAGCATACACCATCTCACCACATCCTCCAACCTCCACAAAGGGAAAAAGGAGAAAGAGATAGAAGGACATTACCGGATGTTAATAGCTTTCCGAAACTCACGGCGATTAAGGGACCTATACGGAAATGGGGAGGCAAAACACACACAATACAACAAAAATACGACACAAGGAAAAAAAACACAAAGAAAAATCTTTTTTGATTTTTATGAAAATTTTCAAATTTTTAGAGATTTTTAAGATTTTTAGAAAAAACTACGAAAATAAATCTAAACTAGACTAAGATGTCGCTCCCCCACACTTAAACCGAGCAATGTCCTCATGCTCGATCGGTAGTGTGTGCGGAGACACTAAAAAGAAAAGAGAAAGGGAAAATAAAGCTAAAAATGAAAAAAGAAAGTGAAGAAAGGGTTGAATGTGTCCGGCCGGGGTATAATCAAGTCACCAAGGTCCGAGACAAGAAAAGATATGGATGGGGGAAGAAATAAAAAGAAGAAAATAAAAGGAAATGGGAGGGGAGGCCTAGGTGTAATCAAGTCACCTAGCCCGGATTCCGCCTAAATCCGACTAAATTCAACCAAAAGAAGAAATAAAACTAAGGTAAAAGTGAAAAGACTTGCAAATTTGGATTTTTCAAAGGACTCTCGATGTAGTTATGTCATCGAGAATCGGGAGCAATTACCACCTGGGCCCCGAGGGCCACCACGACACCAAAATGATAAAGGGAAGGGGAACAAACGAAGAAAGACTAAGCAACAAAAGACGGAAAAGAAGGAGGGTCACCTTACCAAACGGTTAGCAACTCAATCAACTCCATCGTCTCAATGATCGTTATCGGCACCTTGCTTGTCTTCATCATCATTATTCCTCTTCCTCAATGTAGTCTCAAGTACCGGGCTTGCATAGGTGTAATGAGGTTGGGATTCACTAGTACATTTAGTCCCATTGACATCGCCACAATGACATCATTTTTTCAAAAAAGCGATGTAAATTTTTTTATGATGACTATTTACATCGCTCTCTTTCAAAAAAGTGATGTAAAATTTATAAAAATATGTTTTACATCGGTTATTTACATCATTTTTTAGTAACCGATGTAAAAACGCTGTCATTGACATCGGTTAATATATAACCGATGTATTTACTACAGACCCATTTACATCGCCTGTAGCACAACCGATGTAAATGCGCTCTCCTTACATCGGTTGATCTTTAACCGATTTATTTGTAACTGATGTAACTTCTCTGTCAATATTGGCATCATTTTACAATAAATAGATGTAAATATTATTCTCATCACATAAACAACTCAAACCCCGATAGTATTATTGTACTTGGTTTTTTACGATATCGATGAATATATATTATTCTCAAATGTAAAATCAAATTACATTAAAAAAAATCAATACTATATTAATTTAAACGTCATTATGTTAATTTATTATATTAGGAAAAAAGTTTAACTATATTTAAAATAAATTTAATTTGCATCCTAATTTGCGAGTTTGCCCATCTTTTGCCCCAGTACGTTATTTTTTATTTGTCATATGTATGTGGGCGATTGGAACAACAGTTTTGACCTGAGTTTGTCCATTGATACTTATGTGAGAGGTGTATAAATAGAGTGTAAATCGCTTAGTTATGGACCCAAGTACCTCTTCTTTTCCTTTCGTTTAGTGACTTTGGTTATATATGTACTACCGTAGGGTCAGTTTTGGGTCATTTTCGGGTCAGGTCATCAGGTTGAGTTGTCGGATCATTCAGGTTTGGGTCGGGTTCGGGTCATTTCCTAGTCGGGTCACTATCGGTTCAGATCATTATCGAGTCGGGTCATATTCGAGTGAAACTAGGTTTGGTTAGGTCTGGTCTAGCTTAAACCATCAACTCATTATAGGATTTTTTTATTTATTATTTATTATAAGAATTTGGTTGTTTATTATCTACGGAATATAGGACTATATCATCTTATACAAATTATTGGCAATTATTATTATTGTGTTTTTCAATAGTACAAAAAAGAGTAGTAATTTTATGAAACCATATGTAACAATAATTAGTTAGTTGTGATTGAAGATTAAAACCGCAAATACTACGAATGATGAATTTTAAAAAATATGTCTTGCAGCGAAAGTTGGACGGACCATGTCGAGTTTGGGTCGGGTCGGATCGGGGTCAGGTTTTGTCGGATCAATAATTAGCGAGTTGACTTATTAAGTGTCATTAATATTTAAAAGTTATTTTTTTGTTTTTTTAACGATGTCTGGTTAAGAATATCTAGAGAAACAAATATATTTTAACTTAATTTTTTTTAATCTTTCCTTGGATCGCATAATGTCAAACTTTCTGTTGGGTCATTTTCGTTTCGGGTCAACTTTCGGGTCGAGTCGGGTTCGGTCGGTCAGATCATTTATCAGGTTATTTCGGGTTACGGGTCGTCTCAGGTCAGATCGGGTCGACCTGAAGTGGGTCATCATCGGGTCGAGTCGGATCATGTAACTACACTTTCGTGTCAGATAGGATCAATTTTACTCGAGTTTCGGGTCGGGTCAGTTGGGCCGAGTTACGCTTGCCAGCTCCACCGAAAACGATTCGACCTGACCTGATTTAAAGTATTAATAATCTTTTACATTCCACCAATGAAAGTTATTCTGTGTTTGGTTTGATACGTTAGACTTAATAACTCAATATTTCAATCGAAGAATAGTTACAACATTTTACTTATTAAGAAAATAGTAAAGAGATAATATGATAATTAAATCAAGTAGACTCAACAATCACCTAATCCAAACCCGACCTAACCCGCCAGATCGGTTGAACCGAAATGACCCGAACAAATATTAACCCAACCCGAGCCTGACTCGACCCTAAAGGTGGATCGCACACCCAAATCAGATATGACCCGACCCGACCCGTCCAGTTTCTACCTCTACCTATACGTAATATATATAAATAATCTAAATTTCTCAATTATGCTTGGAATATTAGAATTGGAGAGAGCACGGGAGATGGGTGCAATGTAGAAAACAAATTATTGGCATTGGATCTTTAGTGCTTTACACCGACGTAAAACAAATTAATATTGTCATGGATTCCTGTACAATTAAAGAAATGCAAAATCACTTAATTAATTAATTAATTAATTAAACTAACAGGCCTTATATTTGAAAATTTAAAAAATAAACAACGGACTTATAATTTAAAAAAAAATCTTTCATTTGGTTGAATTTAGTAAACCCTGCCAACAAATCTAAACCCTACAAATAGGGAGCTAATAACTGCTTTGCGTCAAACTCTACCTACAGTAAAACAGTATATTAAAGAAGTTAAGGTATTGAGAGCACCACTCACGTACGTACAACCATCACAATCACCACTCTTGACATTCTTCAGTTTATGCATCCGTTCAACTACAACGACGGTCGCTGATCATCGGGCTGCTCTGCGGAGGGTAATCAAACACTGCCCTATTTTGCACGATTTAAAAGAAGCCATTGCTGCCTGCACATCGTGGCTCACAAACTGAGTAAGTTTCTTAAATTTTATCGTTAAAATTTAATGAAATATGATTACAGCTTAATTACCTAGCTTTAATGTGATCGGCCTGATAGTTTTGTCATAAAGTGTCTACTTTGCTTGGATTATTCGAAATTAGTGTTGTGTGTAATTAGCATTATTCAAGAGTTCTGCATCTTTTTAGCTCTCATCTACATCTTTTTCCTATTATTTAACAGTTCAGAGTTTGTTAGTGCCAATGTTGATTCATTCTACGAGTGTGTTTCCTTTTCTATCCACTTTCATCGTGTTCTCACCTCAAATTTACGGTTTAAACAATAATTTTAGTTGATGTTAACTTAAGACAAATCAATTTTGGACTAGAGGTGATAACTGCACATAATGCATCAATTAGAATTAAGAAAAGAAACATAGAGTATAGATTTAGCTATTAAGATGTATAATACAGGAAGTTATAAACTCAACCTTCCTTTCTGATTCTTTTTTAGACTGATTCGCATCATGATCAGCACTCCCATTTTCTCCTTCAACCAAATTTTATGTTCTCCAAAGCACCAAATTAAATCAGTTTACCATTAAGGGGAAAAGAAATGCATCAGCTTCAGTGCTGCTCAATAGAATCAAACGCAAGAAGATAATAAACAGAGAAGCACGATCCAAAACATCTCTCTTTACATACATGAACTGTACCTTATAAAACTATTAGCTCCTTCAGCATTAGCATACAATCGTAAGTTAATATGCACTCACACACATACTTAAACGAAAACAATGGATCAATTGTCCATTAAAGCAAATAGCATTCGGAGTATAATGCAAGGGCAAAACAAAATGGGGTCCCTGGATATTCTCAAAGACGAAACCTACTTGGTGTTGAAGGATATTGTTGCAGTTCCGGTTGTTAATCTCATAAATCAAAAAGGCTTATTGACGCCCAAATGATGAAAAGTAATGTCATATTAAACAAACCTGGTTGATCTTCAGGACCAGCTCTGCTGATTCCACCCAGAACTTTATATGCTTCAGAGTGAACCGAATCCACCCTCAGTGCGTAAATCTTAACCCCAGCCTCCAGTGTGCAACTTGCCTGCTCATAAACCATGGAGTATAGCAGCAGAAATTATTAAAACGAAAAGAAGAAAACAAATAACTTAGTTTTATGTCTGCATACGCGCGCAGTTACTACTTCGTTCACTAACAGGATTATAGAACGCGGATTGCTAAGGATTCCTAAGTTCAGCTACACTAAGCCAGTTTTAATATCACACAGAATAAGTGAAAAAATCCAAGTAAATCCGCTAGACAAAACACAACAGAATGCTCACCTTCCTTTCGCAAACATAAAGAATGCTAACATCAGCAAAGATTTCTTCTTTACAAATTTTAAAATCATATAGTAGATCTAAAGACTAGTATGTAACTCATATTGTAAGTTGTAACATTCGCTTGTCTAATCAAACCTAGAAAATCTGAATGTAGACTACAACAAGAGAAGTAGAAATTTACCTTCTGAAAATTGGTTTCAGCGTCATCTTCATCTTCTACTTTAATAATTTCACTAAGGTGGTCGATAAGCTTCAGCTCCCACGTGTTCTTCTGATTAATTTTCTACATTTACCACAAACAGGTAAAAAAATTAACATCAAAATTGCTAGTGAAAACTGATGTACTGACTCAGGACACATGCATTGAAACTATTACGTATGAATCTATCTATCTATCTAATTGAAACTATTATGTATGAATATGTGTGTGTAACGTGCTTAACAATAATACATATATGTATGTTAATTAGATAATGGATCGAAGTTGGATGTATGCAAAGCGTGATTTTCTTTATCTTCGACGACTTGATGAGTTTCTTGATTCTGCTGTCAATCATCAAAGACGATATAAGGATGATCAATTCATATGTCCTTGTAGCGTATGTCGGAATCGAAAAAAGGTGAACTCTAGAGATGAATTGCGAGAACATTTAATTGTGAAAGGGTTTGTACCAGATTATAGTACATGGATATGGTATGGAGAGACTGATAACGATATTTCTATCATGTGTGACATTGATATGGATACTAATGATAGAGATGGGCGTCATAGAGATGGTGGAGATCACAATGACGATGAAATGACTGAAAATATTGCTAGTAGTGATAATGTAGAGCCTGAAAATCTTGATGGCTTGATGAAGGATCTTGAAAAAGACTTTGTAGAGTGCCCTGTGATTTTTCAGCAAATGGTAGGTCGTTCAAAGCAGCCATTGTACCCAGATTGTTCTGAATTCACCCTTCTATCAGCTGTGCTTGAGTTATATACATTGAAGGCCGAAAGTGGTTGGAGTGATAAGAGTTTCACTTTCTTTTTAACACTTGTGTCTTGCATGTTGCCAAAAGATAATGAGCTTCCCACTACCACGTACCAATGCAAGAAAATGTTATGCCCTTTAGCTACAAAGTACGAAAAGATTCATGCATGTCGGAACGACTGTGTTTTGTACCATAATGAGCATAGAGATCTTAAACATTGCCCAAGATGTGGTGAATCGCGATATAAGATCAAGAATAATGATGGCAAGAAAGGGGGTCCTGTGAAGACTTTATGGTACTTACCAATAATTCCAAGGTTTAAACGTTTATTTGCGAATCGAAAAACTGCAGAGTACATGGTCTGGCACGACAAGGGTCGTGTTAAAGATGGAAAACTGAGACATGTAGCTGATGCTGCCCAATGGAGAACATTTGACCGAACGTATCCACGATTTGGTTTAGAGGCTAGAAATTTAAGACTGGGACTTTGCACCGATGGGATTAATCCCTTTGGAACACTGAGTACTCAGCATAGTTGTTGGCCAGTGATGTTGATAATTTACAATATTCCTCCTTGGCTTACCACTAAGAGCAAATACATCATGTTAACACTCCTAATTTCGGGTCCGAAGCAGCCAGGAAATGATATTAACGTGTATCTGACTCCACTAATTGAAGACTTGAAATTATTGTGGAACGATGGGGTGTCGGTATTCGATGCAGTGTCCGGCTTGAATTTTCAAATGCATGCTATGTTGTACTGTACAATTAACGATTTCCCTGCTTATGGAAACCTCTCTGGGTATCGACTGAAGACTGACAAGGGATGCCCCATATGTGTGGATGACACTGAATCTGACTGGCTAGAAAACAGTGGCAAATATGCATACATGGGTCATCGTCGTTTTCTACCAGATGCTCATCCGTATCGAAAGAAGAAGAAGGCTTTCTACGGTAAAACAGAGCGCAGGAAACCCCCTTTATTTTTGAGTGGAAAAGAGTATTATGATCAGGTAAAGAATATCACAAGAGAATTCGGAAAACCATACGTACCTCCACCAAATGGGATATACCATACCAAAAGGTCAATTTTCTGGGAATTGCCATATTGGCAGCACTTGTCTGTTAGGCATTGCATTGATGTCATGCACGTGGAGAAGAACTTGTTCGACAGTTTAATTGGAACATTGCTCAATATGCCGAATAAGACAAAGGATGGGGTAAAAGCTCGAAATGACATGCTTGCTAGGGGCCGTGTCGAGTTAAAACCAATAGAGAGCGGGGAACGAATGTATATACCACCATCTTGCACAACTCTATCTAAGAAAGAGAAGACCATTATTTGTGAATCTTTAAAAGGAGTCAAGGTACCACATGGTTATAGCTCTAACATAAGCCGTCTTGTATCCTTGAAAGACTGCAAGTTAGTAGGTATGAAATCTCACGATTGTCATGTCATGCTTACTCAATTGCTGCCAGTGGCCATCAGATCTGTATTGCCTAAGCATGTTAGGCAAGTCATAACCAAACTTTGCCTCTTTTTTAGTGCAATCAATTCAAAAGATATCGAACCTGACACCTTGGATGAGTTGCAAGCCGATGTTGTTGTGACTTTATGTGAAATGGAAATGTACTTTTCGATAGCGTTTTTTGATATCATGGTTCACCTGATCGTTCATTTAGTGCGAGAGATAAAAATTTGTGGTCCGGTGTTTCAGCGAAACATGTGGGCAATGGAGCGAGAGATGGGTACATATAAGAGACGGATGAAGAACCATTATCGTCCTGAAGGTAGTATTGTTGAAGGCACCATTGCATGTGAGACAATCCAATTTTGTGTTGACTACATGACAAACGGTAAATCAATCGGAGTTCCTGTATCTCGACATGAAGGAAGGCTCTTAGGCAAAGGCACTTTGGGTAAAAAATACCTGACTTTAGACCGCGATTCTTTGAGGAAAGCCCATTTGTATGTTTTATACAACATGAAACCGGTTCATCGATATTTAGATGAACACTTGGATTTATTGAGGCGACAGAATCCCCGTAAGCGTGATGATTGGCTGTTGAATAAGCAAAATCAAACATTCGTGGAGTGGTTTAAAGAACATATTACTCAGGAGATGTCAAAAGAATCTCATGACATAAGTGAAACACTGCGTTGGTTAGCATATGGCCCTAAACAGATTGTCACTTCATACGAAGGGTATGATATTAATGGGTTTTGTTTTTACACCAGCCGACAAGATAGTAAGAGTACAATGCAAAATTGTGGTGTGACTGTTGTCGCATCATCGGATGAATGTGTTGGAAGGAGTAAGGAGCTTGAAAACATAACAAAGCCGTATTATGGCATAATTGAAGAGATTTGGGAGCTTGAGTACAACTACTATACTGAGACATTGTTCCGTTGCAAATGGGCAGATTGTGATAAGGGAGTTACAGTTGATGACATGGGATTCATTTTAGTGAATTTCAATGTTGTTGGACATATAAACGACCCTTTCATTCTTGGTTCTCAAGCAAAACAAGTGTTCTACATGGAAGATCCTTCGGACAAGTTACGGCATGTGGTTCGTCATGGGAAAAGACGCATTCTTGGTGTCGAAGGTGTGGTGGATGAAGAAGAATATGATCAATTCGATGAACTCTCTTCCATCTCTTCGGAGCGTCTATCGGTACAAGATTTACGTGAGGAAACATATGTGCGTCGTGATCATGATGAGGGATGGTTTGAAAATGTTTAATAGTTTTTAATATTTTAGCAAACCTTTTTTTAATGTTTTTCTATGGTTACATCTCTTTTTTGTTTCATCAAATAACATATCATGACATTGCACTTCTAGTTACTACTGCTTCTCCTTTCATTCTACAACAACAACATCAGTAGTTTGGTAGGATGTTACAAGGTATTATTATTTTTTTTTTCATACTTGAGGTTGTAGACCATAATAGTACTAGGTCGCAGTACATAGTTATGGATGCGACACTGATTTCTTCGCTAGGGATTTGAATCTCTTATATTCTTTTTATTAGTTATATCACTTTTGATGTTTATATCTTTGATTTTATTTGAGTATGAATACTAACTTTTTGTATTGGCAATTCCATTAGGTATATAATGGGCAAGGAAGCTTCGACGACCGAAAATGAAGATGGTGAAAAGCGAACGTGTAATAGTAGAGGATCGACAACTGGTATAAAGGCCAAAAAAATTGACAAAGGGCCCAAGTATATTGACTTTGATGACAAGGGCAGACCAATTGGAGCATGGAGAACTGAATTTGCTAGTGATATGGGTGAAATCGCTCGCAATAATATCAAGATCACATATGAGGATTGGTTTAAAGTACCCAAAGGCCTTAAGGATTCAATTTGGCAAGACGTACAGGTAAAGTCACTACGAGGTCTCATCCAACTACTATTTAATTTATCTTGTGACATTAAATTGGATCATGACATTAATTTTTTTATAGAAAATGTATAACATCAAAGATGACACCATGCGTAAACATGTTCTAAGTATCGTGGGAGAGCGATTTAGAGGGCATAAGACAATGTTGACAACTGTTTTTGTTCACAAGACTAGAAAACAGAGGAGAAAAGAACCTGTAAGTGATCTTTTGACTCTTTATAACGGGATAACTCCAGATGATTGGCAGGAGTTTGTGAGATCGCGTATGGCTGAGGAATTTCAGGTATATTATCTAACAACCTTGTCGTAGTTATCATATACTTCCTCCAAATAGATAGGAAAAAACTAGTCGAGTATCTACCAATGTTTTAGAAAGTAATTGAAAACTAGGTACTCCTGTTATGCGTATATTAGAAGAAATAGAGAAATAGAAGTCATAGTGAAGTACATACCAATGTCTGTAGCTCCTTTCAAACAAATGTAAGACCATACCATTGCCTCCACGCTTTTCGATACAATACGTTGCCAGATTGTTATGTAGTAGGATAGACCTGTGAAAAGAAAATAGTAAAGGCTATATAGATAAAAGATTAACCTATATAATCAATTTAATTGCAGGAAAAGAGTAGAAAAGCACGAGAATCCCAAAAACATAACGTGCATACACATCATATGGGAAGAAAAGGCTATGTCGGCAAGATCGATGATTGGTATAAAGAAGAATTAGCTAACATCTTGAGTGCTGATCCTGACATTGATTTTGAAACTGCCAAAGAAGTTGTTTTGAAGCGTCTTAAGGATCGAGGATTTACGTGGATCAGAGGACATACCCCGTCATCCAAGGATCCCCCGCCGCAAACAAAGAAACTGATAGATGACATAGTAAGTATTATTCCTCTACACTAAATTTAAGTTCAAAACCTAGACTAGTTAAAGTAGATAGGTATTTTAATTTTTCACTAAATGTGGCAGCACAAAAACATCACTGTCAATTCACAAGAACCAACCCAACCAATTCAGCACAACCAACCCAAACAAAAACCGACAACATATCACCCAAAACAATTGACATCAAACAAGAACACCAAATGAAAACTAGTTTAGTTCGAACCCAGGCCAGAACATCAAAATTACCCTAGCAACTCACTTTTTCTCCAGAAAAATTGGAACAAGAACTGAAATCATTAAATTATCAGGCGAATAATTTAAAAAAACAAAGGGGGAGTAGGTACTTCAATTGTGGTGCCAAACTGATTTGTAGCAAATAGTGAATGTCATCAGCTGCTATTCATAGATGTTGTCTCTCAGCTGCTGTAACACCCATAGTAAGTTCCTTCATCTCAGTCGAGTATTTATCCAATGTTTCCCTGAAATTGGGAACATTATCTGGAACAACTACAACAGAACCACCATACCAAGGGCGAATCTAGACCCAGAATTTTGGGTAGCGAGATTATTATATTTGGTTACTATGTATGAAAAAGTTTCATCCTTATGATTTTTGGGTAGAGGCGGATCTATGCCCACAAATCGAGCTTTAACTCAGTGATCGGAGTACACCCTTCGGCTCCGAACAAGAGAAAAAGAAGAGAAGAGGCAACTAAGAAGAAGCGAGTGAAACAAACCTGGATAGAACCCCAAGAAGTAAGGGCGTGACGAAGTTTGAGGAGCTCTCGCTGTTTAGCAGCATAATCAGGAGATGCAGAGTGGTCGTCGTCTTCTATCAGAAGCTGAAGATAAATTATGACACTCTCCATCCATGGAACATCATCATCATCACTTCCATTGTTATTATTATTATTGGAATCCCTAAAGACATATATATCTGGGATTTGGTTGGTAGTATTATTATTATTAGTAGATTTAATCAACTCCTAATAAGGGGTTGATGGTAGCTCTACTCTCACAGGGTGATGGATAGGTGATGATGACGAAGCTGCCATTTTTGTCACACTTTGATTTGATTTGATTGGCTCTACTCACTGCTTGCTTGCTTCTGATTTACTACTAGGATTTTATGGAGTACCACTACCACACGACTGATTGATATACGCCGTCTAGAATTCAGAGTTGGACTGAGACTCTGAATTTGTATAGTGGGGGGAAAATGTATTTGGATGGTGAAACAAAGTGGGTCGAGTAATTTACAGTATGTCTGAGACTCTGAATTTGTGCTATCGAGTATGTTTGAGATTGCGAGTATAATCCACTGAGTACCGTGAGTTTCATATATGCCTCTCGAGATTTTATAATAGGTGACATGACTCACATTTTATAATGGATATGGTTGATTTTTGGTATGTCTACTAAGTAGACATGACAAAATTGGTCAATGTGTCGGGTTCGGGTTGACTTACTTAGTAGTGAACCTGGCAAAAGTGACCCAACCCAAATAAGTCGAGCAGTTCTTAATAAATAGAATCTGTTAGGATTGAACAACTAATTATAAAGGTCAGTTAAATATAGATTCAGTTTTGACTTTAGGTAATTTTCAATTAAGTGATTCTAGTAACATTATTCCTACTAGTCTTATCTTATTTTCATGTGGACAGACTCATTGGCTAGAGATGGAAGAAAAGGGGGAGTTTGTTCCTTCCGGAAAGGAAGATGCATTTGTTAAGGCCACGGGAAAATTGGACCACCCTGGAAGAACTAGAGGCGTTGGAGGCCGCGTTGGTCACCAAGCTCATTTTGGTAAAAACTGTAGTCAGGGTAGAATGTACACAGAGGATGATTTAATTGCGATGAAGGAACGATTTATGAAAGAGGCAATGATTGCAGTACAAGAGTTAGTTAAAGAACAAGTGGAAGAACAAATGAAGGCTTCACAGTCGCAGTCATCTCAGGAACACGAAGTTAGCAAGTTAAAAGATGTCTATTCGACCCATCTTTCCGAGAATAGCTATGTTACTGAGTCAAACGACCCCTTTCTTGAGTTAAAGGTATATGTCGTATATATGCACCATCATATTATTGTTTTTTAAGATCTTGTTATATTTTTTGATACTATTTACTCACACAGGCTCCCGTCCCATGTCGGCTTGCGGTGTATATTGATGAGGCAAAGGTAGTTGTTGCCGTGGGGACAGTATGGCCATGGGTGGAAGGTAAGAAGGTGCACAACATACCATTGAGCCGACAAAATGTTCATGTATCCATTGATGATGTGATAGATGGGGAGGCACTAATTCCAGTTCCGTGGGATGGACATTAGAGGATTGGTGAAGTTGTTGGGATCTTTGCACAATGGCCGAAATTATTGGTTTTATTAGAAATTAAAGAGGTAACATTGCATGTCGAAACAATGATTTATTTTTTCTCAAAGATCTGGAAACTAATTCATTTTTTTAATGATCATAATTGATAGGTTGATCCGAAGGATAAAAATGAGGTAAATAATTTTATACTTGAATGAAACTTTTGGGTATTTTCTACTTGCATTTCTTCTTCTGCTTCTTCTTCTTAATTTTTATTATTATGATTCACACCAGGGTAAAACTACGGACACAAGTAAGTCAAAACAGAAAAAGTTATCCGATAGTAAGGGCCAATTGGTTGTTGACAAAGAGGTAATGGATAGATCACATACTAGCTCGACTTTAGGTATTTTATTATTATTATTATTATTATTTATTTATTCTGGTCTTTACCGTTTATACTTTTCAGGTGAAATCAGCAAAGAACAAACAGAGTCCCCTAAATGAAAATGAGTTGAGTCAATTGGATGTTAGCTGTAGAAGGCTGGAAACTGTGATTTGTTCTGCTTATTCGGGAGGGTATTATATGTTTAACTTAGAGATCAGTGAGTCGGTTTATAAATATAAAAGTCCGTGTCAGATGATCCTCATGCTCGAAGATATAAGGGAGATGTTCAGATATGAATGGTTAAATATATCCATACTTCAACTTTGGGGAAGGTATCATGCATGTTCTATAATATTTCAATTGTCTCATTTTATTTTGTATATCAGTTTTTCTAAGATGTGTCACTTAATGACATAATTTAGGAATGATTCTGAAGTCTCTTATCATGAGAAATTGAAATATTAATTTTTATTTACAATACTTCTATACTGTTTATACTTGAGAATCATTCCTTAATTATGTCATTAATGTGCCTAGTGGACAAATTTTAGAAAACCACACACACTAATAAATGCATGTTTTATTCTCTAACAATGCAGTTTCTTATATGAGTATGGGACTCACCTTGAAGTGACGAAAGAAATAGTCGGCTTTTTGTGCCCCGAACAACTTTGCTCATATATGCACAAGCCGCTTGAGATGGAGAAATACGTCACAATAGCCTTAAAAGAACAAGAAAATAAGAGATATGTGATGGGACCTTTTTTCGAGGGGTAAGTTTTATGCTCATGTACGAATTTTATGTATTGTTCTCAATTTGGCGACGAAATGACTCATAAGCATTTGTTTTTAATATAGCTCGCATTGGATGTTAGCTGTATTTTGTGTTGAAGATAATGTTGTATATATTTTGGACTCGGCTCAAGCGACAAAGAAGAAGTTTGTCATAAAAAGTTGCTTCTTACAATAAGATTATTAGACTACAAATTTTAAATTAAAATTATGAATAAAATATGGGTAATATAATTAGTATTTCTTGTATAAAATTTCAGAGCTTGGAAAGCGTATACTTTTAGGGATGGAAGGCGTGACATGAGCAAAAAAATGAACTTCAATTTAAAGTGATCAAGGTATGTATAGTAACTATTTTTGGAGGTGTATATTTAACTTATAGGAGTTCAAATTATTTATCTAACACTTAGTTTAAATAAATTCAGTGTCCTCAACAACCAAATAGTTATGAGTGTGGTTATTTTGTTATGAAGTGGATGTATGACATCACAGTTCACTACTCAACATCACAGAACGATCTAGAAAAGGTATCTCATTGATCTATTTTATTGAATTTCTTTTTAGTTTCTGGCATGTCTTGAATATTTTTGAAGAATTACAATAATTATAGTTCATGTTTATGTAGTGCATTTCAGGTTCAGATCTAACAACTGATCAAATGAACGAAGTTCGAGAGCTTTGGTCACTTTACTGTTTAAAAAATCTTTAATGTATGAGCGATTGATTCTATTGTCAACTTGATAGCATGATACATTTTAATGTTTTGTAAGATATTATGTTGAACTTGTTGGGTGAATGCAATGGTATTTGAGATATTTTTAAAGATAGTTGTGGATGGATTATTGGAAAGTTTTGTTCGATAATTCATGTTGTGACGGATTGATTTTGATAGGATTTGTTTAGGGTGGAAAAAAATTACAAAGCAAGTGCTATATATAAAGTTTTATGTAACATTAATGCGTGCAGGACGCGATGTTAATTCTTGTGTATTCCCATCGGTTAAACAAAAAGCGACGTACATTAACAATCATTGACATCGATTGTGGTTAAAAACTGATGTAAATGGACTAATAATGACATCGCTTCAAAACAAAATGTGATGTAATTGAAGTAACATACGCATCACTTATAGCGAAAATCGATGTAAATAAGACAACATTTACATCGGTTATGTAAACGTCGATGTAAATGGAACAACATTAACATCGATTTGAAACAAAAAGCGATGTAAATGACACAACATTAACATCGGTTTGAGAAAAAAAAAGCGTTGTAAATGACACGACATATACATCAGTTTTACAAAAACCGATGAACATAGTCAAATATTAACATCGGTTCAAAAGCGATGTAAATGATAAAGCACAAATATACATCGCCTGGATATACATCGCCCAAAAAGCGCTGTAAATGTAAAAAATAACTGATGTCAATGGGCCTTTTTCTACTAGTGATTTGAGGTTAAACTCGGTGTATAATGATGAGAAGATGAGATGAGGGTGTATATATGAAGTGTAAGGGTTAAATGATAGAGGCTAAGGTGAGTAGAGAGGTTGGGTGGGGGTATAAAGTGGTTGGGTGGGGCTTAAATGAAGAAGCAAAGGCAAATGAGGACCATTCGGTCGAGATGGCTCCATCTCGGTCGGGAAGAGTCCTTCCCGGTCGGGAAGCTCTTCTTCTCGGTCGGGATGGCACATCAGAAGCTTCTGTTTTCATGCCCACTTCATCCCGGTCGAGAGGACACCCATCTCGGTCGGGATGGCACCTTTCCCGAGCCTTTGAAGCCTTCTTTCAATACTAGTCCTACCCACAAGACAAATACAACCTCGGGATCCAAGATCTCTTCCCCAAAAGCTTACGAAAAGCTCAAAAACCGACTTCCTCTACCAAGCTCCAAGCTTCTATCATCAACAACTCCTCTCAAAACTTCATCTTCACTATCAACCTAACAAGTGAACTCAATAAACACCATCAAAATCCCTCCCTCACATCACTCAAGAAAATTCCAAATTACAAGAATTCCACAAAAACTAACAAATCCTAGAAATCAAACTATCCAAACAAACATACACAAATACACAAGCTCAAAAGAAAAGGAAAAAGATATTTATACTAAGATACTCTCACCATCTACGCCTCCATAGCCATCAAGAGCTCGAAAGAGTAAGTCAAATGCCCTAGTAACATCTTCATTAACGCTCATGTGGCCGATCCTAGCCATCAACAAGAGTTTTCAAGTCGGAGTCAAGAAGAAATCATCTAATCCATTATGCTCGGGTTTCTTGTGATCTTCCGGGTATTCCGAACCAACATAGCAACGACCCTTATGACCATCCGGTAGGTATAGTGGTCTAGAGTCAAGCTTGACATTATGAGTTGGAAGATCACAACCTAAGGGGGTTACTTCTTCTACGAGGTCGAGAGTAGAGCTCTTTTTCGCCGCCCGACAAGGATCCACTTCATCAACCGTCTCACAAGACAAGGAACTCGAAATCAAGTGCAATAAAGGAGGTGAAGGCATCAAGTTTTCTTCATTGGAGGCTTTAGGCTCCTCCAATTTCCCATTCAAGGCAAGTTCTAAGGCATCTACCTCTTTCTCCCAAGTATTACGTTCCTTTTCACTCACCTTGTCAATATGGCCTGGAGGAGGTTTGTCTTCACTTGGCTTTGGATTGTCAAGATCCGGTTCATCACGAAGAAAATTGTACAAATCCAATTTAATAGCCAATATATTGGCTCCCCAAGAGTTACCTTGAGAATCATGTTCAATTTCCTCCTCATTGTCGACCCTTGAAGCTTCAAATTCCTCTATTATACCCATAGCTTCACCATCCAAGAAACTCTCAACAAGGATTTCTTGGTTGACCCTCCCTTCTTCATTCGTGGCCTCATAACCGGGTTGATTTCCTTGTGGAGACAACCGATCTTCTTGCCCAAATGAACCTTCCTCAACACGTCGTGGAGCTCGAGTGGCCGACATCGTGATACGAGCCATGAGTGCATTGATTCGAGCATATTGCACCTCTTTTTGGGCCTTGAACTCCTCTTTGTCCCTTTTCATTTGAATTATCATCTCTTGTTGACTCTTTTGCAATTGAATCATCATCTCTTGTTGACTCTTTTGCATTTGAATCATCATTTGACAAAGCTCAAAGTTGGGGATTTTTGGTTGTGGGTTATGTGAGGGTATTTGGTAGTTGTTAGGATGTTGGAATGATCCTTGACAACTTTCATGGTAACCATATGGAGGGGGTTCATAAGATTGTTGATGAGGTTGATATGGTTGGTAAAATTGTGGGTCTTGGCAATTTGCCCCATAGTTGTCCCATGACGGTTGATGGTAGCTCGGATGCATAACGTTGAATGATAAAACAAAGATTAAGAGAAGGGAAAAGAGAGATTATACCAAACTAGTGAAGAGGAAAGATTGAAACTTGTAATAATAAGAAAACCCAAATACATCAACCAAGGTTGTCAATCTTGGTGGAGATCTTCAAGAATTCCCATAATACAAGAGTTAAACTAAGATTAAAGACTAATTAAAGACTAATCTACACTAATCTAAGCTAATCTAAGCTAAAATAGTCTAGGGTTTAGTGGGTAATGAAAAGTAAAGCATAAGATAGTGTAACGATACAAGAGGGGGGGGGGTATTTATAGGGTTACAATGAATAGGGAAGAAGGAAAAGCGAAACAGCTCTTCGGTGGGCCCATTCCGGCTAAGATGGAGGGCATCTCGGCCGAGATGGTGTGGTCTCGACCAAGATGGTAGTGATCTCGGCCGAGAAGGCTGTCCAGAAGCCGCCCTCTTCTTTGCTCTTCATCTTTGTCGAGATGGGGTCCTTCCCGACCGGGATGGGTCTTGTAGGCTTCAAATATGATCCCATAGGTCCCTCCTTGCTCTTGGTAGGCTTCTCATCGATTCTCGGTGCTCGGGAATGGGTCTCGAGGGCTCGGGATCGAGTCTACGCCACCGAGTGATCGTCGCTTCTCTTCGTTGGCTCGAAATGCGTCAGAAACAAGTCTTAACCGTTACCTTTCTCTATGATAGGCCGTTGGAACCTAAAACAAGCTAGAAGAAGCATAAGTAGCCTCGAATACCGCTCCAAAGAGCGATTCCACAAGAGAAACCGGGACCAAACACAACAAATAAGCACTACAAACCACACTTATCACGTGTCAAGCAAAGCCCTACAAAAAAATAGTACTAATACGCCACATAATATCAATTAATACAACATAGTACTAAACGGCTGGGCTCTACCGGTCCAAATTTTCCTTTCCCTTGCCATTCAGGTGTGCTTGCTTGAGTCTCTCACCATTGACCCTCCTAACGCAAGCTTCCACCTCCCTAGCCAAAAGCGAGACCAACCAACCTCACTTCCCCTCCTCACTCACATTTTCAATATGGGTCTTGTCGGTCTCGGCTCGTTTAGATGAACTGACGAATACTAGGACTGGTAACGCTGTCTTCGGTCGGGCGCTTAGCGACATTAGCCCACATAGCTTCCTTGTTCTATAGTACAGTCATCTCCACAATCCTTAACCTTTCTCTCACATCCGACAACCTCGGACGTCCGGAACGACCTTCTGAAATCGCTAAACCCCTTTCCAAAAGCAGAAATGCCCACGTAAGAGTGGTCGGTCCACACGGACAACACATTTCACCCGTCGGACCCACCAGACTTAGACGTCTTTTCATTTTTTTCTTTTAAGGGGATAAGCTACCCCACCTAGGCATGTTTTAGCCTTCTTAATGGTTATCGTCAAGTCGCGTCTGTAGCCTAACAAGGCAATATTATGAATATATAAAAAAAGTGGTCAAACTTTTTTTTTCAAAAGTCGCCCGAATTTCAACTTCGGCCTCGTTCTGAATGTCAAAGTAACCACGCTTATTTCTTAACACACTCGGTCAAAGCACGTTAATATTTTACATCTCGAGTCAAAGCATTTTAACCGACGTACTACCTGATCCGATCCCGACTCAAACTAATGCATTTCAAAACATCCGAAAGAAACGGTTTTCATACTCTCATGCAACGCTAAACACGCCCTAAACTAGGTCAAATCGCAAAGCAAACGAACGAAAGAGTGATTACTTGACAATATAGGTAAACAAATTCGCCAAACGCAAAACTAATCCAACTAATTCAAATACTAAGAATCTAAAACGAATATACAAAATATACAAATTCATACACAAATCGAGGCTAGGGAGGACCCTGATGGGTGGGATTTGTCGTGGATCCCGCCACCAAATAATAACCAACTAACCTAACTAGGGTAGCTAGGGCAAATCGGGTCAATCCACAGGGACGGAAAATGCATTTAGACAAATGGGTGCTACGGTCTAGGACTAGGTTCGAGACGAGCTATTCTAAGGGGGAGGCTAAGGACTAGTCTAAGGTCTAAAACAAGAAAAAGGAAGACAAAACAAGTAACTAACGACTAGAGAAAGCAAAGAATGAAAACTAGGGTTAGGTCGGGTTCATGGATGCGAAGAAGACAAAAAGGGGGAAACGGGGCCACTAGCATGCCTTCGAGGCCTAGGTAAGACCGATCGGGCTCTCGCTACGTAATCGGTCTAGGGGTCGTCCTCACCGGGCTCTCGCTACGTAGTGACGCGACCAAACTACCCAACCAAACACATACATACAAGAGAATATGCAAGAAAAACAAGGATTGATCGTCTCTAGTCTCACAAGAATTTCATTGAACATGTGGAGTGCAAGGTTGATGAGAAACAACAAAAACAACATCTAGTACTACCCATCTCACCCTAATCATCCACAATCACATCCAATCACCCTAATAACCCTAGCAAGAGTCTACTCAAACATATCTAATCTAAGACTAACACTAACAAGATGAACTAAAACAAGAACAAGAGCATATATTTGTAAAACTAACAAAAAGGATGAACAAAACAATAAACAAGATCTAAAGATTGAAGCTTGGATAATAAAACAAAGATTAAGAGAAAGGAAAAGAGATTATACCATACTAGAAAGGATGAAAAGAAGAAATCTTGCATAAATGGAAGAAAACCCAAATACATCAACCAAGGTTGTCAATCTTGGTTGGATTCTTCAAGAATTCCAAACTTACAAGAGTTAATCTAAGATTAACGATTAATTAAAGACTAATCTACACTAATCTATGCTAATCTATACTAAACTAGTCTAGGGTTTAAGGGGAAATGTCTAACATCTCATAGGAATACAAGAGGAAAGTATATATAGGGTTACAAGAATGAAGGAGGAAGAAAGAAAGTGACGCGGGTAGCAGCACCACGGTCCCGACCGGGACGGGCTCATCCCGACCGGGACGGGATGGTCCCGACCGGGACGGACCCAGGTCAGAAGGTGTGTCTTTTGTGCACCTCAACCGGGACGGGTTGAGGCCATCCCGACCGGGATGAGCCTTGTAGGCCTACTTTAAGCTTCTTTTGGTCCCTCCTTGCCTCTCATTGGTTTCTCATCGATTCTCGGGACTCGGGATCGGGTCTCGGAGGCTCGGGATTGGGTCCCAAGGTCTCGGGGTCGAATCCAAGGCACCGAGTGATCGTTCCTTCACTTCGTTGGCTCCAAAAAGTGTATGTATCGAGTCAGATTCACTCCAACTCTTCATGAATGGTCTCGGGAACCTGAAACGAGCTAGAGGAAGCATAAGTAGTGAAAAGTGTAGTTTGTAGTGCCTATTTTACTATGTTTTGGTCCCATTTTCCTTGCGGAATCGCTCCTTGTGAGCGGTTTATGGGCTACTTATTCTTCCTCTAGTTTCTTTCAGGTTCCCTAGACTATTCACGAAGAGTTGGAACGATTCCGGCTCGATACATACACTTTTTGGAGCCAACGAAGTTATGGAACGATCACTCGGTGCCTTGGATTCGACCCCGAGACCTTGGGTCCCAATCCCGAGCCTCCGAGACCCGATCCCGAGTCCCGAGAATCGATGAGAAACCCATGAGAAGCAAGGAGGGACCAAAAAGTTCTTATTTGAGGCCTACAAGACCCATCCTGGTCGGGAAGGCCTCATCCCTTCCGGGATGGGGTGCACATTTGAAGGTGCTACTGACATGAGCCCGTCCGGGATGGGGTGCACATTTGAAGGTGCTACTAACATGAGCCCGTCCCGGTCGGGACCACGCCGTCCCGGGCGGGACGAAGCACTAGCAGCCGCGCCTTGTTTCTTTCATCCTCCTTCATTCTTGTACCCATATAAATACTCCCCTCGTGTATTGTTTATGTATCTTATCATACCCTAGACTCTTTTAAGACTCCATTAAACATTCATAACCCTAGATTAGTGTTCCTCTCATTAGCTTAATTCTCTCTTTAATCTTTAGTTAATTATTGTAATTAGTTTTTGTATTAAGTGGATACTTGAAGATTCATCCAAGCTTGACAACCTTGGAGTTGATTTGGGTTTCTGTTTTATACAAGTTATCATCTTTTCATCTTCTTGTTGTTGGTATAATCTTCCTTTCTCTTGTTTATTGTTATTTATTCAAGTTTCAATCTTTACATATTGTTATTGTTTGTTCATATGGATGTTTGGATGTTTGTTTTGTTTTCTTTTGTTTATGTTAGTTCCATCTTGAGAATGAGTGAGTAGATTGCTTGTGGAGTTAGTAGGGGGATTAGGGGTAGATTATGGGTGATTAGGGTTGATTAGGGGAAAAGGGTGAATATTTGTTGTTAGTCACATATTGGGCACTCTATGTGTTTGTTGATTTGCTTGTATGAGTAGTAGTGGCCAATGCTTCCCATACTTGTGCTCATCTTCTCATTGTTTGTCTATTATGTGGTCATGTTGAGAATAGTCGTAGTCACGAGACTGCGGACTAGGGTCTACGTAGCGAGAGCCCGGACCTACCTTGACATTGGTCTACGTAGCGAGAGCCCGGACCGACTCTAGCAACTAGGAGACACCTACACCCTTGATCACCCCAATTACCCATCTACACTTATGAACCCGACCTACCCCACTTCCTTTCATATTTGAGTTCATCCTCTTAGTTAGTCATCATTCCATTAGTTTTATTGTTTAGTTTGTTTCTAGTTATTTCTCTTAATCTTGTTTTAGCTAGTTCATCTTTAGTCTAGTTCTTACTTCTCCTCCACCATAGTTTTCAAATTATCGCTTTCTTTGTGTTTGTTTGGTGATTTAGTCTCATTTTTAGGCCAACATAGTCTAGACTTCGCAATACCGTCTCCGTGGATACAATCCCGACTTACCCTAACTACCGTTAGGTCTAGCCGCTTATATTATTGACGGTGGGGACGTGACAAATCCCTACCATCAATTTGGCGCCGTTGCCGCGGACGGTGCATTGTTTAGACTTAGTTTGCTTATAGGTAGACCTAGTTACCCTTCTTTGTGTTCTTCTATCATCAAATGTGAATATTTTGTAGTTTTTCTTGTTTTCTTAGCTTCCTACTCTCCTTGTTTCTCGTTGTGCTTGATTATTGTCGTTGCCTAGTGCCCATAAAGCCCTAGGTGTTCTCACGTTTGTTCTAGTGTGTAGTGTATGCCTAGGAGGGGAGGCGATTTCTTTCTCTTCAATCCAGAGCCGGAGAGACTCTTTAGAGCCTTTCGCCAACGGACGATTGATCGGGTTAGACACTCTCAAGCGGGTACTAGCAATACTCATCAAGAGCAAGCTAAAGGATCCGACTTTAACGAGTCACCCCGAGAGACGGCCGAAGGGATCTTTATAAATCCCTTTGGTTCATCTATCCACTCTTCTAGTCCTAGTTCCCCCTCTTCATCTACATCAACACCATCTACACCATCATCTCCCGCAAATCCAATCATGCCTAAGTTTTCTTCTCACTCAACCTTCACGGAAGACGTTTTGCCGGGTTCATCCACTTTACCGGAGGCATATACCGGGAATTTTGTGGCGAAAACGCAATTTATTCAATTGGTCAAGAGAAGTCAATTTAGTGGGTTACCAACCGAAGATCCTCATCAACACATGGAAACCTTTTCGGACTATTGTGACGCTATTTCTCAAACGGGAATAACTCAAGACCAAATCCGGTGGGTATTATTTCCTTTCTCTCTAATTGGTAAGGCGAAGCAATGGTTCAAGGGGTTGGACAAAGCAAGACTCAGTATTGATACTTGGAAGAAGCTAGCCTTAGCTTTTTACCAACAATTCTATCCCCCGGAGAAGACAAATCTATTGAGAGCCTCTATCACGGGATTCCAACAACGTGATGAAGAAAGCCTCTATGAATCGTGGGAAAGATTCAAAGCCTTGATCCGTTCTTGTCCACACCATGGTCTATCAAAATGGTTCCTTGTGCAACAATTTTGGAATGGGTTATAAGAAGACTCAAGGGCCATACTCAACATGGGATCTAATGGTAGGTTTACCGAAGTGGATGACGACCAAACTTGGTCGAGGATTGAAGATATGGCGGTGCATAATTCCCAATACTCTAGGCCTAGAAAGGCGAATCGAGGAGGTAGGAACGAGGTAGATGCCATTACACAATTGAGCATTGATCTTGGGGCTCAACTAAGAACTCACATGGAGACCATTGACAAGAAGCTCCAAAGCCACCTCAACCAAGTTCAAAGCTCTTGTTCCTCCAACCAACACTCGATTCATGATGTTAATGCTTTGGGAGTTGTACCCCCTACACCTTATTATGGGATTTGCGATACTTGTGGGATAGTTGGACATGAGCCTACATATTGTCGGGGAAGTATTAAGCAAGTGAATACATTTCAAGCGTTCAAGCAAGGTACATCCTATTCTAATCAATTCCAATCTTCCCATCAAGTCCCTCAACAACAAGCTATGCAACCTCGTCCCTATGTTCCACCTCCCTTAAGGGACAACAATCAAGGTTACCAAGGTTATGTGGGTAATCCAAGACCCTTCAACAACTTCAAGCAAAATAACCAAGGTACCTTCCACAACAACAATCAAGGGTTCCAACAAGGGAACTTCAATCAAGGTGGTTTCCAAGGAAACCAAAGCATCCAACAACAACAAAACCACAACCAAGGGTTTCAAAACCACAATCAAGGCCTTAATCAAGGCAATTCTCATGGGTTCCAAGGGAACCGTCAACAACAACAAGCAACACAAGGCAATCAACAAAGCAAGCCTAGGAGCCGGTCTCCTATTCATGATTATGGTACTCCATTAGCCCTTACCGATACTCTGCATAATCCGTCATCTCCACCTCGGGATTTCGACGTACAAAAATCTATGATGGATATGCAAAGGAGTACTCAAGAGATGGCAAGAAACCAACAAGAGTTCTTTGCTTACGTTCAAAGGGACAACTTAGCAAGAGATGCTCATGCGAAGATGCTTGAGACTCAAATATCTCAACTTGCTTCGGGAATCTCTTCAAGACAAAAGGGGCAACTACCTCCTCAAGGTGAAACACCAAAATTTGAGCATGTAAATGCTATTACCACGAGGAGTGGTACATCTTATGATACCTCCTTAGCCCCTAGTGAGAAAGAACCAATGCAAGAAGCTACACCCTCCTCTCAAGGCAATTCAAGCAAGGAAAGTCCAATGAAGGAGCAAGTCTTATGGGAGATTGAAAAACCCCAAGAAGACAACACTCCCCCACTTCAAGAGAAAGAAAAGGGTAAATGAAAAGTGTCATGTGAGAAGTCCACCCCTATTGAGCAAAACAAGGTTCAAATAAAGTTGCCTTTCCCAACAAGGCAAATGAAGACTAAGGTGGATGTCCAATTTGACAAGTTCCTTAACATTGTGAAGCAATTGGATGTGAGTGTCCCGTTCACCGAGTTACTTACCCAAATCCCGGCATATGGAAAGATCATGCGAGAAATCCTAGCTAGGAAGAGATCCATCGACAAGGAAGAGACAATAGCGTTCACGAGGGTGGTGAGCGAGCTTATTCAAGGTTCCACGCTTCCAAAGTTGAAGGATCCGGGTAGTTTCTCGATCCCATGCACCATAGGCAACTATGAGATTGAGAGAGCTATGTGTGATTTGGGTGCGAGTGTGAGCATTATTCCCTACACCATTTGTGAGCGATTAGGGATGAAGGAGCTTAAATGTACGTCCATTACACTCCAAATGGCCGATAAATCTCTTAACCGACCATTGGGGATGATAGAGGACGTGTCGGTACGAATTGGGAAATTCTTCATTCCGGTCGATTTCATCGTGCTCGATATGCCGGACGATGCTCACACTCCCATTATCCTTGGGCGCCCATTTTTACACACCGCCAGTGCCATGATCGATGTGAAGAACGGTAGGATCACCTTCGAGTTAGGCGAAGAAAAGCTAGTGTTTGACCTCCAAGGTAACACTTCGCCTACAAATGATGAGTCTTGCAATATGATCCACACCACGAAAGACATTGATCTAGGGGATGATTCGGGACAAAGCTTGAAGAAGTACTCTTACGTACTTGAGGATGATGACTCCGAGATTGGAGAGGATGAGTGCCCATATCATGGGCTTGAAGATAAGTGCAATGACAAGGAGAAAGATGAGCCTCCCTTGGGGCCACATGAGGATCGGTGGACGTTTGGGTATATACCAAAGGATCGCAAGTACAAGTTCAAGCCATTGAACTTAGTAGATCGGGATGCCCCGGGAACGTCAATGCAAGGTCATGGAGAACCTTGGTATGTGGATGCCTATATTACTAGCTTGATTGAAGACTTTGCTAGGGCCTTCGACTTGTTTCTTCGTGCCCTCGATGGAGATGGAATCGGTTATTGTTGTTGAAAAAGATTGAAGAATGCACCATCCTTGGTTTGACGGAGTTCCACAAGAACCGTCTCATTGTATATATCTTTTTATTGTAGTTTCTTTGGTTTTGTGTATTCTTGTTATTTGGATTGATTGATGAGCGTTGTGAGGGAGAGAATTTGATGTGTATGTGAGCTTTGTTGGATAGGTGAAGTGAAGATGATTCCTAGAGAGGAATGGTTATAATATAGCTTGGATAGTAAGCATGAGGATCGGGTTTTTGAAGCTTGGAGTAAGCTTTTGGGTTTGTGGAAGGTCAAAAAAGACCCATCCCGACCGGGAAGGAGCCGTCCCGATCGGGATGGAGGTACACATTTTCGAGCTTACTGGAGGTCCGTCCCGACCGGGAAGGGAGCGCCCGACCGGGACGAGTGAGGCATCCCGACCGGGACCAACCATCCCGATCGAGATGGTCCCCCACTCCCCCTTTGTGCCTCTTCTTCGACATTCGAGTCCACCCAACCGTTGTATACCCCCTCCCAACCTCCTATCCTTACTCTTATCATACGCCCCATATACTTCATTTTCATACCCTCACTTCATTTCCTATCCACTTTACACCGACTCTCACATCAAATCCCACCCCCTACCATTACTACCTCTACCGTGAGTTATTCTCAAGTTTGAAGCGAGATGGCAACGAAGAAGACAAGCTACGTACCTATAATGATCATTGAGACGATGGAGCGAGTGAGTTACTAGCCGATTGGTTTAGGTAACTATCCTTACTTTTCCGTCTTTTGTCGCTTGTTTCCTCTTGTTTGCCCCCTTCCCATTGAGTCATGATGTCATGGTGGCCTTCGAGGCCTTAGTATGGTTGCTCCCGACTCTCGATGACGTGACTAAGTCGAGAGTCAATCGAAAAATCCAAATATACAAGATTTTCACTCCTTTTTTAGGATTTAGTCGGATTCGGGCGGAATCCGGGCTAGGTGACTTGATTACACCTAGCCCTCCCCTCCCATTTCCTTTTATTTCTTTCTTTTTATTTTCTCCCCCCATTCATATCTTTTCTCGTCTCGGCCCATGGTGACTTGACTACACCCAGGTCGGACACACTCTACCTTTTCTTCATCTACGTTTTTGATTTTTAGCTTTATTTTCGTAGTTTCTTTTCTTTCCTTTTGTCTCTCCGCACACTACGATCGAGCATGAGGACATTGCTCGGTTTAAGTGTGGGGAGCGATATTCTAGCATAGTTAGTTTTATTTTCTTAGTTTTCCGAAAAATCTTAAAAACCCTAAAAATTTGTAAATTTTTCACAAAAATCAAAAAGATTTTCTTTTTGTGTGTTTTCGTTTTGTGTCGTTGTGTCATATATTTGTTTTGTGTGCGTGTTTCGCCTCCCTCTTTCCTTATAGGTTGCTTAAATCACCAATAGCTTTGGAGAGCTTTCAAGACTCCCGGTAACATCTTATCCCTTTTTCTTCTTTACCTCTTGCGGAGTTTGGAGGAGATTGTGATGTTGTGTGCTCGGGTGGAGCTTTGTAAAGTTGTGGTTGATTTGGTGGCTTGTTTGGATGATCGGGGTGGTGTTTGTGTTTTTTATGCGTTTGTTTCTCCTTGTTTTGTTTTGTTATCTTTTGTCTCTTTTTCTTTCATTCTCGTCGTGTCTTTTTTTTGTGTGTGTAAGTATGTCGTATGTGTAATAGGTTTTCGAAAACCCGGTTTAGAGGTTAGTGTGCGAGTGTTTACTTTCCCTTCCTAGTAGTATAAATCGAGTCTTGGACTTTAGTCTAGTAGAATTACCCTAAATCAATGAATTCGTTGGTCTTTTACCTTGAGTCCACCTAGCTTACTAGGGATTTACTACGGGATTTGCATTTTGACCATTATGACCACCCACGGTGTGAAAAGGCCTTGGTTACCGAGTCTCGTCCCTTAGGTGACCGTGTTTAGGATCGTTTGATTAGTCCAAATTCTCCCCTTTTTGTGGGTTTGAAGGGAAGGGCCCGTCCCAACTTACCCATTCACCTACCTCCTACACAAATCCACACAATAAATTGCAATTTGTTGAATTCTCTCGTTCTTGTTACACAAAGAAATGCCACAAAGCCAAATCAAGCCAAAGGGGCTAAGAAAAGAAAATGAAAGAAAATGAAAGAAAGAAAGAAATGAAGAAAAAGAAAAGGCACAAAAGCCAAAAAGAAAATAGAAAACAAGAAAAAGAAATGGCATAGCAAAACAAAGCAAAAATGCAAAAGAAAGAAAAATGCCAAAAAGAAAATCGTCTCACAAAAATAATCCAGACATCTCAAAATAAGCCTTTTACCGACTATTATCGTGAAGAGCCTACCAAAGGACCGAGTCCCTAGGAAGAATGATAGCGGTAGTGGTCGGTCTTCCCTCACTTTGCAATGTTTTCCACCTTTTTACTTGGACTAGTTGGGCGGTTTCGGGCATGGGACGACCCTCTTGGCTCATCGCTAAAGGGGGCGGGGTCTCACATACCTACAGTGTCGACTAACACCGTTGTTCTTAGAAAGTTAGGAGGACCTAGGTAAGTTACCAACATTTTTGTTGCTTTATCATCATACTATTAGGGTTTAGTTCATCTCGATTTGTATGATTAGCTTGGGAACGTTGTCACTCGCCTTGAGTCCTAAACCGGTGCTACTTTCACCGCTTGTTTGAGGGAAGCGGTATTTGTTTTCTTTTGGGTGCAACCGATTATTTGTTTGTTTGTGTGTTTGTTTGTTTGTATGTTTTGTGTCCGGTTGCATCCACGGTTTTGTCGCAAGACCTTACTTGCCTTGCGGAGTGCACATTTCCTCTAAGTGTACTCGCGTGAGTTGAAAGGGCGTAGGGTGCGCTAATACCCACTCGGCTAGTTTAGTAGTTAGTATGTGCTTACTTGAAGGCGAGTAAGGGTTAAGTGTGGGGGAGTTGATAAGTGTAGTTTGTAGTGCCTATTTTACTATGTTTTGGTCCCATTTTCCTTGTGGAATCGCTCCTTGGAATCGGTTTATGGGCTACTTATTCTTTCTCTAGTTCGTTTCAGGTTCCCGAGACTATTCACGAAGAGTTGGAACGATTCTGGCTCGATACATACACTTTTTGGAGCCAACGAAGTGAAGGAACGATCACTCGGTGCCTTGGATTCGACCCCGAGACCTTGGGACCCAATCCCGAGCCTCCGAGACCCGATCCCGAGTCCCGAGAATCGATGAGAAACCCATGAGAATCAAGGAGGGACCAAAAAGTTCTTATTTGAGGTCTACAAGACCCATCCCGGTCGGGAAGGCCTCATCCCGTCCGGGATGGGGTGCACATTTGAAGGTGCTACTGACATGAGCCCGTCCCGGCCGGGACCAGACTGTCTCGGTCCTGACCACGCTGTCCCGGGCGGGACCAAACCGTCCCGGGCGGGACGAAGCACTGGTAGCCGCGCCTTGTTTCTTTCATCCTTCTTCATTCTTGTACCCATATAAATACTCCCCTCTTGTATTGTTTATGTATCTTATCATACCCTAGACTCTTTTAAGCCTCCATTAAACATTCATAATCCTAGATTAGTGTTCCTCTCATTAGCTTAATTCTCTCTTTAATCCTTAGTTAATTATTGTAATTAGTTTTTGTATTAAGTGGATACTTGAAGATTCATCCAAGCTTGACAACCTTGGAGTTGATTTGGGTTTCTCTTTTATACAAGTTATCATCTTTTCATCTTCTTGTTGTTGGTATAATCTTTCTTTCTCTTGTTTATTGTTATTTATTCAAGTTTCAATCTTTACATATTGTTATTGTTATTGTTTGTTCATATGGATGTTTGGATGTTTGTTTTGTTTTGTTTTGTTTATGTTAGTTCCATCTTGATAATGAGTGAGTAGATTGCTTGTGGGGTTAGTAGGGGGATTAGGGGTAGATTATGGGTGATTAGGGGAAAAGGGTGAATCTTTGTTGTTAGTCACATATTGGGCACTCTATGTGTTTGTTGATTTGCTTGTATGAGTAGTAGTGGCCAATGCTTCCCATACTTGTGCTCATCTTCTCATTGTTTGTCTATTATGTGGTCATGTTGAGAATAGTCATAGTCACGAGAGTGCGGACTAGGGTCTACGTAGCGAGAGCCCGGACCTACCTTGACATCGGTCTACGTAGCGAGAGCCCGGACCGACTCTAGCAACTAGGAGACACCTACACCCTTGACCACACCAATTACCCATCTACACTTATGAACCCGACCTACCCCACTTCCTTTCATATTTGAGTTCATCCTCTTAGTTAGTCATCATTCAATTAGTTTCATTGTTTAGTTTGTTTCTAGTTATTTCTCTTAATCTTGTTTTAGCTAATTCATCATTAGTCTAGTTCTTACTTCTCCTCCACCATAGTTTTCCAATTATCGCTTTCTTTGTGTTTGTTTGGTGATTTAGTCTCGTTTTTAGGCCGACATAGTCTAGACTTCGCAAAATCGTCTCCGTGGATACGATCCCGACTTACCCTAACTACCGTTAGGTCTAGCCGGTTATATTATTGACGGTGGGGACGTGACAAATCCCTACCATCAAGTAGCCCATAAACCGCTCCCAAGGAGCGATTCCACAAGGAAAATGGGACCAAAACACAGTAAAATAGGCACTACAAACTACACTTATCAACTACCCCACACTTAACCCTTACTCGCCCTCGAGTAAGCACATACTAACTACTAAACTAGCCGAGCGGGTATTAGCGCACCCTACGCCCTTTCAACTCACGCGAGTACACTTAGAGGAAAAGTGCACTCCGCAAGGGAAGTAAGGTCTTGCGACAAAACCGTGGATGCAACCGGACACAAAACACATAAACAAACAAACACATAATCGGTTGCACCCAAAAGAAAACAAATACCGCTTCCCTCAAACAAGCGTGAAAGAAGCACCGGTTTAGGACTCAAGGCAAGTGACAATGTTCCCAAGCTAGCAATACAAACCAAGATGAACTAAACCCTAATAGTATGACGATAAAGCAACAAAAACGTTGGTAACTTACCTAGGTCCTCCTAAGTTTCTAAGAACGTACTATTGGACGATCGGCGGAGTAGAAAAAGGATGAACCACGGTGTTAGTCGACACTGTAGGTAAGTGAGACCCCGCCCCCTTTAGCGATGAGCCAAGAGGGTCGTCCCATGCCCGAAACCGCCCAACTAGTCCAAGTAAAAAGGTGGAAAATATTGCAAAGTGAGGGAAGACCGACCATTACCGCTATCATCCTTCCTAGGGACACGGTTCTTTGGTAGGCTCTTCACGATAATAGTCGGTAAAAAGGCTTATTTTGAGATGTCGGGATTATTTTTGTGTGACGAGTTTTCTTTTGGCATTTTCTCTTTTCTTTGCATCTTTGCTTTGTTTTGCTATGCCATTTCTTTTTCTTCTTTTCTATTTTTTTTTTTTTTGGCTTTTTGTGCCTTTTCTTTTTCTTCAATCTCTTCTTTCTTTCTTTCATTTTCTTTGCCCTTTTTGGCTTGATTTGATTGATAGGCATTTCTTTGCAACTAAGAATGATAGATTTCAACAAATTGCGATTTATTGTGTGGATATGTGTAGGAGGTAGGGTAATGAGTAAGTCGGGACGGGCCCTTCCCTTCAAACCCACAAAAAGGGGAGAACCTGGACTAGTCAAACAATCCCAAACACGGTCACCTAAGGGACGGGACTCGGCAACAAAGGCCTTTTCACACCGTTGGTGGTCATAATGGTCAAAATGCAAATCCCGTAGTAAATCCCTAGTAAGCTAGGTGGACTCAAGGTAAAGGACCAACGAAATCATTGATTTAGGGTCATTCTACTAGACTAAAGTCCAAGACTTGATTTACATTACTAGAAAGGGAAAGTAAACACTCGCACACTAGCCTCTAAACCGGGTTTTTGAAAACCGTTTTACACACAAGACACAACTTACACACACAAAACAAAGACTCGACAAAGAACGAAAGAAAAAGAAGCAAAAGCAACAAAACAAAAACAAAATAAAACGACCACATAAACAACACAAACACCACCCCGATCATCCAAACAAGCCACCAAATCAACCACAACTTTACAAGGCTCCACCCGAGCACACAACATCACAATCTCCCCCAAACTCCGCAAGAGGTAAAGAAGAAATAGGGATAAAGATGTTACCAGATGTCTTGAAAGCTCTCCAAAGCTATCGGTGATTTAATCAACCTATAAGGAAAACGGGAGGCAAAACACGCACACAAAACAAATATACGACACAAAAACATAAGAAGGAAAACACACAAAAGAAAATCTTTTTGATTTTTGTGAAAATTTTTCAAATTTTTAGGATTTTTAAAGATTTTTCGAAAAACTACAAAAATAAAACTAACTATGCTAGAATATCGCTCCCCCACACTTAAACCGAGTAATGTCCTCATGCTCGATCGTAGTGTGTGGAGACACACAAGAAAAGAAAAGAAATTACGAAAATAAAGCTAAAAATCAAAAAGAAAAGTGAAGAAAGGATAGAATGTGTCCGGCCGGGGTGTAGTCAAGTCACCATGGGCCGAGACAAGAAAAGATATGGATGGGGGAAGAAATAAAAAGAAGGAAATAAAAGGAAATGGGAGGGGAGGACTAGGTGTAATCAAGTCACCTAGCCCGGATTCCGCCTAAATCCGACTAAATCCTACCAAAAAAATGGTGAAAAACTTGTAAATTTTGATTTTGAAATGACTCTCGATGTAGTCACGTCATCGAGAGTCGGGAGCACACTACTAGAAAAGATGGCAAAGAAACCATGCTAAAATGCCCTAAGACACCATTTTGGAGATGATCTCCAGGTCAAAGGTGTCTTAGGGTAAGAAACCATGTGAGAAAAATGGTTTCTTTGCTTATGCTTTAGAAATCAATTTTAAGAGATAAATGGTTTCTTTGGTCCATGAGAAAGACACCATTTGGGAGAGATAAATTGTAACACCCGCTATTTTTCCTAAGCATTTTCATTCTTTCCGTTAAGACTCCGTCTTAACTCTGTCACTTTTGGCCTTATATTTCATCATTTTACTAAGCTCTAATTTAATTTTTGAGTTTGATAGTATTATTAATTTTTTTTTTATTTTAAAGATTTAAATTCTTTTTAAATCCATTTATTTGGTTTCTTCGTAAATTAATTAATTTTTCCGCAAGGAATTCTATTTCTCTTCGAATTGACATTTTTAAGCTTGGATTTAAGTTTCTCCTTTTCCTAAAAATGTTTGAATACGTTTCTATAATATTTCCAACTAGTAAATATTTTTATTTACAAAATTTAGTTGTTAATGATTTTTATTACGAAGCTTCGCGAATAATTATTTTCTTACGCGAGGTTTACTCGAATTACTTTGAAATGCCTTTAACTATTTTACGATTATACTTTTTATCAACTTATAAATTATTTGAGACCATTTCCTTACATTTTGGACCGACTAAGCTCTTGGTCACAAGTTTTATTACGTTTTATTTAAACGTTTCATTTTATCACGTTAAAACGTAAACGTAAGATAATTTCTTTTCATTCATTGTTGCATTATTATCAAAACTCTTCATACTCCTTTTTCTTTTCATTTTGGCCGGCCACCTTAGCATATCACACATAGTTTTCATCAATCTTTAAATCCCATTTATAATTAGGAAACCATCCATTTCCTTACATCATTTTATTCATTTATCAAAAGTTAAAAAAAAATTCTATCATTATCCTTCTGGCCGTGACACTTCCCTCCTATTCTAGGATTATTTTGCTTCAATTCTAGTCTTAATCGACTCAAATTCATCGTCAAATAATCCTCTTTCCGTTCTCTTCGTTAAGGTATTAATCAACGTCGTTTTCGAACAATTTTTACCTTGATTTTTATTAGTTTTCTCATGGTATTATTCTGCCATGATTTTCGTGTTTGGTAGGATTTTTGGACGATCCCGAAGCCGACGAATATATCGTTGATTCAGACTTGGAGTAGAGGTAACGTCGATGTTACTCGGTATTGCATGATTTTATTTGTGTATTGCATGTATATTATTATAATTTTATTTTTGGCAATATATGTATGTCACGAATTCTGGAAAAATTTTAAAAGTTGAAATTTGCATGTTTCGATATTTTTATCGCTTTTACGAGATTAACGATTAAATCGTCATATTAATTTGTAAAATCGTAGTATTCGGCCTAAACTTGTAATATATGTTTATATTCTGGAAAATGTTGTTTTTGATGATTTTTAACAATTTAGTATTTTTCTGATATTTTTGATATCGATTATTGAATTATTACCTTTTTCGGACAAAAACGATTAAAAGCCGATTTTTAGTTCTACTTCTTAAACGTTTTATTTTAATCTGATTTTTGACGTGGTGAAACTTTCTGGTGAAATAGAATTTTCTGAATTTTTCCATAATTTTTCGGAATTTTTAAGTGGATGAATTAATTAATCACTTTAAATCATCGTTTATCGTTAAAACCGTGTTTGTTGTTTAAATTCTCGATTTATGGTCTTTGGTTTAAATCTGGAAAAATTATGATTCTGATGATTTCATATTGAAATGTATTTTTATGATTTTTAGTGCCTTAATAAAATGTTAGGAACAATAAGTTTATTAATGAAATCGTTAATCGTGAAAACGGGTTTAAATGACGGTTTTGTTGGAATTTATTGAATCTGGAATTTTGGAAAAATCTGGATAATTTATATTCTGGAAAATTAGGATTTTAAAGTGTAGTAATAATTTTTGGATATTAATACTTAAATCGTTTTGTAATTACTATTTTTATTAATCGTTATTGTCGAGATTGGACGATTAACGAGAAAACGCTTTAAAAACCGAGTTTTAGATTCTGGAAAATTTTCTTTTCTGGACAGAATTTCCATAAATACATTTTAACTATTTTACGTAATTTTTGTACTATTTATTAAAGTCTTTAATTAATAAGTATTGATTTTCGGACAAATTGTGCTTTATCGTTAAAATTCTTCGTCTTACCTAAAAGAATTATTTTTCCAGCTATTTTGAAAGTGTTTAAGTCTGAAACTTTAAGAGTTAAATCATCCCTTAACATATTCTAAATATATTCAATGGTTTAGTTAAATAAAAGACGTTAAAAGATTTAATTTGACATTTGCCGTAAAATTGTATTTGTAATTCTATTGTCGAAACTAATAATAGTTAGGGAATTTTAGCTTTTTAACTTTTGAAAACACCCTAATTAGTATTATTAAAATGTTTAAGACATTTTTAATCATTTTATAACGCTTATACGATATTTTAATAATTTCATAAAATTAAATGTTCACTTTAATAATTAATATCGTTAAGGCCGAAATTACTAATTTTCTAAATCTATATCGTTTACTAAAAATGTTGTATTAGTTTAAACTAATATTTTGCTATTTTCATATGATGCTATTTTTAGTAAGTTTCTAAAAATAGAAGTTTACTAAAATAGAAAGTTTCCTCTTTTGGAAAGTGATCCTTTTCTTTTTGTTCTCATATTGTTTATATTGAATACATCTTTTATATATCGATAATGGCTTGTTTTGGAGTTATGGAATAAGGACGGGTGTGAGGTTAGAGTAATATATTCTGGGGTTTACGTTTTTGCCATCAACTATAAGGCTGGTGTGTCTTTATGGGGCACACTGGTTGTTGAACCGAGCATATATGGTGTTCGGGAGTGTGTGTATATTTTCTTAAGCTCGTGCCTCGCAGTGTAAGACGCCGTCGGGTTGAACTGAGTATTTATGGTGCTCGGGAAGGGTGTACATATTATCTTAAACTAGGGCCACGCATTTATAAGTCGCCGTCCTATTATGGTTGAGTAGCCTAGTTAGAGACCGAAGTTTGATTTGTTTGAACTAGGTTCTCGAAACTAGTTTTTAGTATTCTCCTAGTGAAAGTCTAGCCGCCTACACTAATTCTATCCATAACGCCATTTTGATTATTTTATTTCTTATCGATAAATTGGTTTGCAGGTTGGCAAATATTTTTATGTTTTCTTCGGAAAACTCATTTTATTTATATTGTTTCGTTACGTGAAGTTTTTCACTAAAAGCTTATTTTCATTATAATGTTTTGTTGTTTTCCGTTTTCTTACTATTTTTCTATAATAGTAATTACAATTTTAAAATCCTGTTATACGGCTGGGAGAACGTTGACGTTGCTCCCCACTGATTGTGGCTATTATGTTTTAACATGGCAGGTATACGTGTTCCGGGTGTGGGCTAGCGAGCAGTGTGGATCCTGCTTGTTTATTTTTATAATTATGTCTATGGATTGTTCAAACCCCTTTTGTGGATTGTTTTAAATTTTGGCCATTTTATTTAAGGCCTATTGTTTGACTTTACCATTTTAATTTTACTAAGACATAGTCACAGCGTGTTTTAATCACAACTCTACAGTGTTTCCGCCACTGTATCGCGTTAGATTTCTAGGGGATTACAGTTGGTATCAGAGCATCACTGCTCCCAACGCTTACACCTGAATTAGGGAAAATACCAGTGACAGTAAATAAAAATATTATTAGAGATGGGTAGAAACAAATAAGGACTTAACTGTTAAAATTATCTGTTCCTGAACTCAATGATTAGCATTGAATATTTGTTGCTTTTGTGGGAAGAAAACGAATGAACAAGATATTGATAGGATGCTGCTCCAGATCGGGACAAGACCTGCTTAGAACTCTCAACGCCTGCTGACTCGAGTGGACAACTTGGTGCTCCAAGAAAGATGCCGATGGTGACTTTTAGCTCCAGTTCAGTTTACTTAAGCTACAGGCCTAATGATCAAGAGTAGATTCCTGTTCCATGATGTTGCAGTAGATCCAGATCGAGCAACCCAAGACTTGCGTGCTCGTTCCTCTGCAAGAAGATGAATTAATCCTTTTGGTTCCCTCGTGAACTTTAGAGGTCCGAACTTTCCTTTCTCGTTATAGGTCTTCATCATCTTGAATCATTGATTCTTTTCTTCCTGCTTTTGCCTTTTTCAATTCTTCTCTTTTAATTTCTCATCTTCATTCGCTTGGTGAATCCTTGTGCTGTCTTTCTATTCTACCATCTTCCTCTTGTGATTCTTTGGTTAGACCGGATTCTGTCTCAGTGAACCCCGTGAAAAGTTATAAATGTTTGAGGTTTAGTAAACCCTTGTTACCTGGTTTGAGGATTGTGAGTTATACCCTGTTATCTATCTTGGTAAGCTTTTGAGGATCGATTTGGATGATAAATTGTTGATTGATGGAATTAGGTTGATACTTCAGACACTGAACCTTGGGTTATAGGTTACTTTGATTATTTTGGAGTACTTAAAGTTGAGCATATTTTGGGAATGGTAAGAGTATGTCATATTTGATGGATACCTAGTACCTAACCTAGAATCGAACTAAGTGTAACTGATAATATTACTTCGGGATTCTTACCAAATGCTTATTTGATGGATGCATCACAAATATTTGGGATCATAGAATATTGTTTAAGTTGTTAGCCTAAGTTTTGTGGTACCAATAAGGTTTTCATTAATGTCGTTAGAAATTTTGGTTGACATAGATTACCCGTATTTCTTAAGGATTAGATCGTTGATCGTTGCTTAAGGTTATAACCTATAAACATTTTTTAGTTGTGTGATCTAACTTGGATAAATTGTTGTTAACATTGAAGAAGAGAAACATATTGTACAATTAAAGGTTTGATTTATCGCGTTGTTTTGAGGAATACTTAATGCGAGTCATCTTGATGGACTTATAGTTCAGAACCTTAGACCAACGAGATTGTGGCTTCGTTGAGTTATTAAATATTTTGTGGTTGCACCATTACGATTAGAAATTTGATAGACTTCTCAGAAACATTAATCGAATAATGTGTTTGAAGATCTGATTGTTGGCGCCATTACCTATAGGTTTGAGCGTGTTTGAGGATTTATTGTACTTCCCCAACTTCTGTAATTGTGGTATTATAAATATGTTGGTGATCATTTTTGAGGATTTCGTGTCCGAACATTGTTAATTGGTGGGTTTTATTTAGTCTTCCTTACTCGAGAAATGTGAAGTATACCTCGAGTTCAGACCTTATGAGCTTTAAATTTATGAACCTTAGTGATTACGATTTTGGGTATGTTTTGATAACCGTTGGAATCTTAATTAAAGAATTAGTCTAAATCATTTGTGGTTTCTTACTATACTAATTGAAAGATTATATAAGTATGTAAGACTTAATTTTGGAGGTTGTAGATTGAGTAGGACCACCCTGTACTGATTTTGGACTTAGCGTTATTTGATGGGAATTAAGAACCCGTGTTTGTGGGAGTCGTGCTAGGAATCTCGAGATGGTTAATTTCTTCTATAATCCTTGAGAAATCTTTCTGACTCTCAACTCCGTCTTTCTTTCTGCTTCTATTGAATTCTGTTACCGCATCTGCTGCCAATCCCTTCGACCTTCATCAATTTTGAAAGCTCTTATTTTTAATTTATTTATCCTTGTTCTATTTACCCGTTAACCATTTTTCAAACTTCCTATTTTATAAAAAGTTTGACTTGTTTAAAAAATGGATTATCGTAAAATTTTAACATTTTGAGTTATAATTGTTAATTCTGAATTTGCCCGTTTTGTAAAAAGCTTGACTAATTTAAAATTTTTGATTTTCATGAAATTTTAACATTTTGAAGAATAATTTCAAATTTTAAAACTTTCCATTTTGTAAAAACTTTGAGCAATTTAACATTTTGGGTTATCGTGAAATTTAACATTTTTTTTATTTATAATTTAAGAACTATATACTTCTCTTTGTTTTATCTTTGGTTGATATTTATATATAGATCTATTTCAAAATGCCTTAATAATTTATTATAAATTATTTCGAAATTATTTCAATTTATTTTAAATTATTTCAAAATTATTTTTAATTTTTGATTTTCAAGCGATCAAAATTTTATGAAGACTTTTATATTTCCAAGTACTTCAATTTGTATAGGATTGTTATGTAAAACGTTTTAACATTGTCGAAATTATTTCGTATGTTCAAGTTTGATAACATTTTGAAAACTTTCATAATCTTTGATAACATTTTCGAAATTTTAACGTTTTGAAAATTAATTTTCATTTTATTGTTGGGGGACTTTTGAATCCGTTATTGAAAACGTTTGACGGCTGGTGCAATTTTTACTAACTACAAAATTTGATTTCTCCAAACTAAATTTTGTTTCATAAAAAAAAGGAATAATATCGAAATTCATAATCAAAATATTTTACTTTTGTTTTAAAAATATTTTGGTTATCCTATTTCCTTCGAGTTTGTTTACAAATGTTATTTGACGTCATTATTTTACCAAATAACTTTTCTTTACGATTTCACTAATGAAAAAGAAAATGAATTTAAACTCCGGGTATCTTAGCCCAATTCCTCTCGGAATAAATATTTGCATTCGGTTTCGTATCACTTTGAAGGTTGTAAAATTTTCTTTTAAAGCAAATTTATATGCGAAATTTGTATCCTCACCTTTTCGAGTGGGGCAATCTCGATTTCCTATCTGCTTATTCTTAGTTTCGAGGACGAAACTTTCTTTTAGTTGGGAGGATTGTAACACCCGCTATTTTTCCTAAGCATTTTCATTCTTTCCGTTAAGACTCCGTCTTAACTCTGTCACTTTTGGCCTTATATTTCATCATTTTACTAAGCTCTATTTTAATTTTTGAGTTTGATAGTATTATTAATTTTTTTTTTATTTTAAAGATTTAAATTCTTTTTAAATCCATTTATTTGGTTTCTTCGTAAATTAATTAATTTTTCCGCAAGGAATTCTATTTCTCTTCGAATTGACATTTTTAAGCTTGGATTTAAGTTTCTCCTTTTCCTAAAAATGTTTGAATACGTTTCTATAATATTTCCAACTAGTAAATATTTTTATTTACAAAATTTAGTTGTTAATGATTTTTATTACGAAGCTTCGCGAATAATTATTTTCTTACGCGAGGTTTACTCGAATTACTTTGAAATGCCTTTAACTATTTTACGATTATACTTTTTATCAACTTATAAATTATTTGAGACCATTTCCTTACATTTTGGACCGACTAAGCTCTTGGTCACAAGTTTTATTACGTTTTATTTAAACGTTTCATTTTATCACGTTAAAACGTAAACGTAAGATAATTTCTTTTCATTCATTGTTGCATTATTATCAAAACTCTTCATACTCCTTTTTCTTTTCATTTTGGCCGGCCACCTTAGCATATCACACATAGTTTTCATCAATCTTTAAATCCCATTTATAATTAGGAAACCATCCATTTCCTTACATCATTTTATTCATTTATCAAAAGTTAAAAAAAAATTCTATCATTATCCTTCTGGCCGTGACACTTCCCTCCTATTCTAGGATTATTTTGCTTCAATTCTAGTCTTAATCGACTCAAATTCATCGTCAAATAATCCTCTTTCCGTTCTCTTCGTTAAGGTATTAATCAACGTCGTTTTCGAACAATTTTTACCTTGATTTTTATTAGTTTTCTCATGGTATTATTCTGCCATGATTTTCGTGTTTGGTAGGATTTTTGGACGATCCCGAAGCCGACGAATATATCGTTGATTCAGACTTGGAGTAGAGGTAACGTCAATGTTACTCGGTATTGCATGATTTTATTTGTGTATTGCATGTATATTATTATAATTTTATTTTTGGCAATATATGTATGTCACGAATTCTGGAAAAATTTTAAAAGTTGAAATTTGCATGTTTCGATATTTTTATCGCTTTTACGAGATTAACGATTAAATCGTCATATTAATTTGTAAAATCGTAGTATTCGGCCTAAACTTGTAATATATGTTTATATTCTGGAAAATGTTGTTTTTGATGATTTTTAACAATTTAGTATTTTTCTGATATTTTTGATATCGATTATTGAATTATTACCTTTTTCGGACAAAAACGATTAAAAGCCGATTTTTAGTTCTACTTCTTAAACATTTTATTTTAATCTGATTTTTGACGTGGTGAAACTATCTGCTGAAATAGAATTTTATGAATTTTTTCATAATTTTTCGGAATTGTTAAGTGGATGAATTAATTAATCACTTTAAATCATCGTTTATCGTTAAAACCGTGTTTGTTGTTTAAATTCTCAATTTATGGTCTTTGGTTTAAATCTGGAAAAATTATGATTCTGATGATTTCATATTGAAATGTATTTTTATGATTTTTAGTGCCTTAATAAAATGTTAGGAACAATAAGTTTATTAATGAAATCGTTAATCGTGAAAACGGGTTTAAATGACGGTTTTGTTGGAATTTGTTGAATCTGGAATTTTGGAAAAATCTGGATAATTTATATTCTGGAAAATTAGGATTTTAAAGTGTAGTAATAATTTTTGGATATTAATACTTAAATCGTTTTGTAATTACTATTTTTATTAATCGTTATTGTCGAGATTGGACGATTAACGAGAAAACGCTTTAAAAACCGAGTTTTAGATTCTGGAAAATTTTCTTTTCTGGACAGAATTTCCATAAATACATTTTAACTATTTTACGTAATTTTTGTACTATTTATTAAAGTCTTTAATTAATAAGTATTGATTTTCGGACAAATTGTGCTTTATCGTTAAAATTCTTCGTCTTACCTAAAAGAATTATTTTTCCAGCTATTTTGAAAGTGTTTAAGTCTGAAACTTTAAGAGTTAAATCATCCCTTAACATATTCTAAATATATTCAATGGTTTAGTTAAATAAAAGACGTTAAAAGATTTAATTTGACATTTGCCGTAAAATTGTATTTGTAATTCTATTGTCGAAACTAATAATAGTTAGGGAATTTTAGCTTTTTAACTTTTGAAAACACCCTAATTAGTATTATTAAAATGTTTAAGACATTTTTAATCATTTTGTAACGCTTATACGATATTTTAATAATTTCATAAAATTAAATGTTCACTTTAATAATTAATATCGTTAAGGCCGAAATTACTAGTTTTCTAAATCTATATCGTTTACTAAAAATGTTGTATTAGTTTAAACTAATATTTTGCTATTTTCATATGATGCTATTTTTAGTAAGTTTCTAAAAATAGAAGTTTACTAAAATAGAAAGTTTCCTCTTTTGGAAAGTGATCCTTTTCTTTTTGTTCTCATATTGTTTATATTGAATACATCTTTTATATATCGATAATGGCTTGTTTTGGAGTTATGGAATAAGGACGGGTGTGAGGTTAGAGTAATATATTCTGGGGTTTACGTTTTTGCCATCAACTATAAGGCTGGTGTGTCTTTATGGGGCACACTGGTTGTTGAACCGAGCATATATGGTGTTCGGGAGTGTGTGTATATTTTCTTAAGCTCGTGCCTCGCAGTGTAAGACGCCGTCGGGTTGAACTGAGTATTTATGGTGCTCGGGAAGGGTGTACATATTATCTTAAACTAGGGCCACGCATTTATAAGTCGCCGTCCTATTATGGTTGAGTAGCCTAGTTAGAGACCGAAGTTTGATTTGTTTGAACTAGGTTCTCGAAACTAGTTTTTAGTATTCTCCTAGTGAAAGTCTAGCCGCCTACACTAATTCTATCCATAACGCCATTTTGATTATTTTATTTCTTATCGATAAATTGGTTTGCAGGTTGGCAAATATTTTTATGTTTTCTTCGGAAAACTCATTTTATTTATATTGTTTCGTTACGTGAAGTTTTTCACTAAAAGCTTATTTTCATTATAATGTTTTGCTGTTTTCCGTTTTCTTACTATTTTTCTATAATAGTAATTACAATTTTAAAATCCTGTTATACGGCTGGGAGAACGTTGACGTTGCTCCCCACTGATTGTGGCTATTATGTTTTAACATGGCAGGTATACGTGTTCCGGGTGTGGGCTAGCGAGCAGTGTGGATCCTGCTTGTTTATTTTTATAATTATGTCTATGGATTGTTCAAACCCCTTTTGTGGATTGTTTTAAATTTTGGCCATTTTATTTAAGGCCTATTGTTTGACTTTACCATTTTAATTTTACTAAGAGATAGTCACAGCGTGTTTTAATCACAACTCTACAGTGTTTCCGCCACTGTATCGCGTTAGATTTCTAGGGGATTACATAAATGGTTTCTCATCTAAACTTAATAAATCATGTAGAGTACTTAAATGATTTCTTTGCCTACCAACTAATAAACCATGTGACATACTTAAATGGTTTCTTTGATAACCATCAAATTGAGAAAAATTATTTATTTGACATCCTAGTTTTTCTTTTTCTTTTTTTCTTTTAATATTTTTTATAACTCAAAATTAAATAGATGAACACCATACTCAAGGAAATATCATAAATATATTTATTATATATTAATGCCAAAATGTGTACAAATTTACATTGGAAGTTAATTACATTATTATAATGCATTATAACATCAAAATCTCCAAAAACAATTATGTTTTCCAAAAAAAAATACAAATTAATCTAAATACCCACTTCAGTGATGCAATGACATTCTAATCCATGGTTCTCTACATATCAACGATGCCATCATCTGCGTCGGACAGCCAACCACTATCTGCATTCCTCTGGAGAAAACAATAAATTGGCATTAGTTTGCTATCATTTAACACACCTTTTCCTTAAACATATACGTAGTATAATCATTTTACAGTTTACGTCAAGAAATTTCCAACAATCTTAATAGCACATCTTAAACATCAAGCTTATATATCAAAACTCATAATTCCGTTACGTTGGTGAGATCCCATCATCACACATTCACACCTCTCTGCAGGTGCAGGCACCGAAATGTCATTGAATTAAAGAGAAATGTACTGAAATGTATCACTATATTTAAAATCCCCACAGATATATATATATACTATATATATAACAAATAGTACCAGTTAAACATACTAACCATGAAACTTTCGGATTCATATACTACAGTGTGTAATTTATTAGTACTCTCCAACCAATATAAAAATGGCACAAAGGCTGAAATAGACAGACAAGCCAAAGCTTTATGGGCTATTTGTTTGTGCAATTACCGGGTAAATATATTTGTCTACACACAAATATATGAAACAAATTCAGAATACTAGCTGACTTCTGTCCTTGTGCTGGTATATGTATTTCAGATTGAAGAAGTTGAAGATCATATAACAGAAGAGGTTACAGCAGGAGACGACACAACCAAAGAAATAGACAACACAAAAGAACTGCTCTATGAAATCGTGACTGGCGTACAAGAGAGGAAGAACATACTAACCTCACTGCTCGACCTCCAATCTGACCTCTCCAGCAAACTCCAAGTCTCTTCGCTAACAAAAATAGGCGAATTGAGCATATGAGATTGAGCTGGCCACAGATAACTTTGCTAAGTACAGGAGATTGACTTGTGGTAGGGAACGGAGCGGTGCTTACAAGGGCAGGATCAAACTGGTATAAAATATATAGATATTCTGATTCGAGTGAGTGGATGTTTAGATATTACTGAGTAGTGAGTACTATCAATCAAATGCTAAGATAACGATAAGAATGGGTAGGGACCAAGTTCTGTATAGTAGCCATATCATGGCCCAGCCAAAGGCCATGAATTAATGGAACAGTAAAAACAAATTATTGGAAGCTTCTTCATATTCTTTTATTTTTTTTCTTCAAATTTGAAACGCAAAATAATTTCCGGCTGACAGTGAGTACAGTTCCAGTAACATGAAATTCATAACTAAACTCCTAATCTTGTTTGTAACCAAGTAGTCGGGAAGTTAAAATAATGTGTCCAGGATGTAGGTCAAAAAATTCCACAGTAAATCAAATCTTAGTATCAATCTAATGTAATGTTCATGGTTAAGTTGATAATCATGAGTACCGCATGATGTGAGTTGATATGAACTTTGAACAAGAATGTGAAGAATGATTAGTATACTGAAATGGAATGTAAACAAAGTAACCAAAACAGATTGAGAAGGTTAGTTTGAGGATGAATAAACCGTAACCAAGGATAGTGTGCTAGGTGAAGTAGACCTATACTTCAACAAAGCGGGTGCTAAATCAAACAACGCGATTGAAGTAGCGAGTTTAGAGCTTGTAACGCGACTAACTCTAGACTTTGTCTTGTAAGAAACAAGGACGTAAAAGAAAGCTTAGCTTTACTCAGGTTTTTGATTTCAATATTGGATGTCTTACTCATTCAAATAGATGGCTATATATAGCCTACAACAAGACCCTTAAACCGGCTGGTTAGGGTGACAAAAACAAAGCTTACACCTTATGTGAACTAGGAGCTAATAACAATGCTATGTAAACTAGGAGCTAATAACAAAGCTCTAACAAAGAGCATCAGCCACGGCACACTTGTGTGAACATGGAGCCATAAACAAAGCTTGAGGATGTGCACACTATGTGAACACAATCAGCCTCAAACACCTTCATAACTTCAGTACACTTCCCATGCTTGAATGAGTGTGAACCCAAGTTAATGTCTTCATATTACCTTGATTATTTGCTCCTTTATTCAGCTCACACACGAGCTAGCTCACTAATTGTAGTAGGCACACTACTAAGCTGGTAAGAGGTGCTAGTGTGGCTGAACTAAGAACAAGAGGAGCTAAGGTGACTTTATTGAACTCTTTGGTAGTTCCTTGATTCGGATCACCGCACATACCATGTAGTACATCAGTACATTCACAGTAAATTACAACATAGAGGACCTTTGTACCTTGAATTAGTTGGTTGGAGAGTGACAAATATATTGGTTGGAGAGTGACAAATAGCCCATACAGTTAGTAACCATACTAACCGGTACTCCGTAAGAAGTTGCTTGGTTCCTCAATTTTGAGTATAAACTGGTACTTATTTGAAATATTGGTTCAATTAGTCGCATTATTAGAATAAAGGAGAGGGAGATTCAAACTTGCAACCTTTTGTCCAGCTTACCTAACCTTAACCGCTAGGCTAAAACAATTAAGCATTTTTAAAGAATCAATCCAATATCATCTAGATTTGAACAAACATAAGTTACGAAGAATTAAGTTCCAACCACATACCGCCTTGGTACGATTCCTCATTCCATACTCATGCCTATGCGAGAAACAAACACCGCCTAGCTAAGAAGTCTTGAGCTCTTGGAATACAACAATATTAAAGCCCACGAGGAGAGTAATAAAGGATACCCTAATATATAGGCATCAAACGACGATTATTTGAGTTTTAAGCGTGACTTTTATTAGTAATTTCGAACTAAATAATGAAGAGGGAGTATTATTTTAGTAACGATTTTACGAATGGTTTTATTATTGCAATGGAAATATATAGGTGGGTGATCCAGCTAGTGACAACAATTGTTGGGAGAGGCCAGAAGATATGGACACTAAACGAACATCCTACGTAGTGAATGCCCCAAACTCCGCCTCGGACGTAGCTGGAGAAACGGCCGCTGTCCTAGCGGCCTCCTCCATGGCATTCCGGTCAGTGGACTCTGGGTACGCGGATACGTTACTAAGAAATGTCATCTCAGCATTTGAATTTGCGAATAGTTACAGAGGAGCTTACAGTGACAATTCAAATGTGAAGGATGGTGCCTGCCCTTATTACTGTGACTTTGATGGATATTAGGATGAGCTGCTATGGGGAGCGGCATGGCTAAGTAGAGCGACACAGGATGTGACATACCTTAACTATATTCTTATCTTTATCTTAGCATTTGATTGATAGTACTCACTACTCAGTAATATAGTGTGGCGATGCTTACAAATATAGTGCCGGTTTATACTCAAAATTGAGGAACGAAGCAACTACTTACGGAGTACCAGTTAGTATGGTAACTAACTATACCAGTTAACCATACTAACCATGACGGAAAGTTCACCTAGAGCAAGTCGCCGTTTTGTAAGTAGTGAATTAAACTAGACAAATAAATAATCTCTCATATTGAACTACTCTGTATATAGTTTTATTTTTATGGAATGGAGACCTTAAAAATTTCTCGTATTTCAAAATTTTACTATCGTCTATAACTCTCTAATATAAGCACCAAGTCGATCATAAAAAACCTATGAAATCAATTCCTTGGACATGAGTAATTGTTACAGTATTTAATCCGGCCACTAATTACCAATTCCGACTGGAATAATAAGTCATTCTCACAGTACATGAATAAATAAAAACGAGGCAACTTAACGACACAATAGTTACTCTAAACAGGCCCAAACCCGAAGGTTACTCTAAACCCTAAACAAATTGATATTAAATTCATAAAAAAGAGTTAAGAGACCTAAATTGATACTAAACCATCGATGATGAGGGTTAATTAAGAACTAAATTGACCCTAAATTGATGATTATACAAACAGATTAGAGGAAATTTGATTGAACTGTTTCCAATTGCAAATTAGGGAAACAAATTAGATGAAAATTTGATAATTATACTCAGATAAATAATAGGAATTCCATGAATAATACTCAGATTAACACAAACGATAAACGAATTCGAATGAAATACAGACATAATCATACTCAACAACAAACCCTAGAAACTGAATTGGGAAATTTATGAAATAACGAGAATCAGTACATACGCGTGTCGGAGTGTGCGATTGATTTGGGGGAAAACTGAAGTTGATCGGAATCTTCTTGTGCGATTGATTTGTGCGATTGATTTGAGCGTCGGAGTGTGCTGAATCTTCTTCGAGTCTTTCTCTCGTCTTTCTCAAGTTCTTCGAGTATTTTGGTTCTTGATCTGGGTGTTGATTAAGAAATGAAAAATAGAAAAAATGGTTCTTAAGTTGTGGGTGGTTTGAGTTATTTATTTAGAAAGAAATTAGGAAAAAGAAAAGAAAAAATGGTTAGAAATCATTTATCTGAGAAAAGATGTCTTCCACAGAGGCTGTATTAACAAACCATTTTTAAAAATGGTGTCTTTGTCATTTAAAAAAATCATGTTTTGAAAAATGATGTCTTTGTCATAGGATTCTATTATTAACAAACCATTTTTTAAAAAATGATATCTTTGATATTAACTTGTATGGGGTAAAAAATCATTTGCCTAAAATATGGTGTCTTTGTTATTATATAAGAGACCACTTATTTAGGATAATTGATTTCTTTAACCAAAGAAATCATTGATTATACTTAAATGGTTTCTTATTAATGATTTCTTTTGAGGTTATTCTAGTAGTGGCAATAACTACCAAGGCCTCGAAGGCCACCATGACACCGTGACACAAAAGTGTACAATGGGAAGGGAACAAACACAAAGGAAAACAAGCGATTAAAAGACGGAAAAGAAAGGATAGTTGTCGTACCAATAGGTTAGCAACTCACTCGCTCCATCGTCTCATAGATCAATATAGGTACTTTGCTTGTCTTCGTCATTGTCATCCCGCTTCAAACTTGATAAAACCGCATGGTATAGGTAGCAATGGTGTGAGGGGGTGGGATTTGATGGGAAAGTCGGTGTAAAGTGAAGAGAAGGTGAGGTGAGGGTATGTATATGAAGTGCAAGGTCATATGATAGGTGCAAGGGTAGGTAGGGAGGTTGGGAGGGGGTATAAAATGGTAGGGTGGGCTCACATCATGAAGAAGAGACCAAAAGAGGAGAAGGGGACCATCCCGGTCGGGATGGATGGTCCCGGTCGGGATGACACACCCGTCCCGGTCGGGAATCCCTCGTCCCGATCGGGATGGCTCCACAGAAAGCTCCAATTTTTGCACCCTCATCCCGATCGGGATGGCTCCTTCCTGGTCGGGAAGGCATATCCTTCCCGGTCGGGAAGCCTCCTTCTCGGCCGGGAAGGGTCTTCATGACTCCCATGACTCCAAAAGCTTATTCAAAGCTTCAAAAACCGACTTCCTAACTCAAAGTCCAAGCTCTATCCACAACCATTCTCCTCGACACTTCATCTTCACTTCACATCTAGCAAACAAGTTTAAATCATTCATCAAAGTCCATCCCTCACATCGCTCATCAAAATACAAAAATACAATGATTTCACAAAAACTAACAATCCTAAAAACCAAAATATCCAAACAAACATAAACACAAATACAAGCAGAAAAGAAAAGGGAAAAGATATTTACACTAAACTACTCCCACCAACTACACCTCCATAGCCATCAAGAGCTCGAAGGAGTAAGTCAAATGCCCTAGCAACATCTTCGTTTAAGCTCACATGGCCGAGCCTACCCACTTTCAAGAGCTTCCAAGTCGGAGGCAAGAAGCAATCATCTTCATTATGCTCGGGGTTCTTGTGATCTTCCGGGTCTTCGGAACCATGATAGCAACGACTCTTATGACCATCCGGTAGGTATAGTGGTCTAGAGTCATGCTCAGTGTTATGATGTGAGAGATCACACCCTAGGGGTGTTGCTTCTTCTACGGGGTCGAGAGTGGAACTCTTTTCCAGCGCCCGACAAGGATCCTCTTCACCAACCGTCTCACAAGACAAGGGGCTAGACATCGAGTGCGATAGAGGAGGAGAAGGCATCAAGTTTTCTTCCTTGGAGGCTTTAGGATCCTCCAATTTCCCATTCAAGGCAAGTTGCAAGGCATCTACTTCTTTTTCCCAAGTATTATGCTCCTTTTCACTCACCTTGTCTAGTTGGCCTAGAGGAGGTATGTCTTCACTTGGCTTTGGATTGTCTAGATCCGGTTCATTACGAAGAAAATCGAACAAATCCAATTTGATAGCCAATACATCGGCTCCCCAAGAGTTATCTCGAGAATCATGTTTACTCCCCTCCTCATTGTCGGCCCTTGAAGCCTCAACTCCCTCAATTCTTCCCATATCTTCACCGCCCAAGAAACACTCAACAATGACCTCTTGATTGACCCTCTCTTCTTCATTTGTAGCTTCACGATCGGGTTGACTTTCTTGTGGAGACACCCGACCTTCATGCCCAAATGAGCCTTCCTCAACATGTTGTGGAGCTCGAGTGGCCGACATCGTGATATGAGCCATGAGTGCATTGATGCGAGCATCTTGCACCCCTATTTGGGCCTTGAGCTCCTCTTCAACCCCTTGTATGCGAGTCATCATCACTTGTTGACTCTTTTGCATTAAAATCATCATCTCATGTTGACCCTTTTGCAATAGCGTTACAGCCTCTTGTTCACTCTTTTGCATTTGGACCAACATTTGACAAGTCTCAAAGTTGGGGGTTATTGGTTGTGGGTTATGTGAGGGTTTTTGTTAGTTGTTAGGATGTTGGAATGACCCTTGACAACTTTCATGGTAGTCATATGGAGGGCGTTCGTAAGATTGTTGATGAGGTTGGTATGGTTGGTGAAATTTTGGGGCTTGGCAATTTGCCCCATAGTTGTCCCGCGACGATTGATGGAAGCTAGGACGTGCCATTTCCATAACGTTGCCTTGATACCTAGGATGAACTAGAAGCACTTGAGCAAACCTTAGTATCCTAGTGCTTTTGAGGCACTAGGAAGAGAGAATAGCACACAAGAAGAAAAACGGAGATACACAAGGAGAAGAAAACACAAAGATCAAGAACAAAGTCTAAAACTAAGCACAGAAGAGTCTAAACTATGCCGTCCCCGGCAACGGCGCCAATTTGATGGGTGGGATTTGTCATGGATCCCGCCACCAAATAATAACCAACTAACCTAACTAGGGTAGCTAGGGCAAGTCGGGTCGATCCACAGGGACGGAAAATGCGTTTAGACTAATGGGTGCTACGGTCTAGGACTAGGTTCGAGACGAGCTATTCTAAGGGGGAGGCTAAGGACTAGTCTAAGGTCTAAAACAAGAAAAAGGAAGACAAAACAAGTAACGAACGTCTAGAGAAAGCAAAGAATGAAAACTAGGGTTAGGTCGGGTTCATGGATGCGAAGAAGACAAAAAGGGGGAAACGGGGCCACTAGCATGCCTTCGAGGCCTAGGTAACACCGATCGGGCTCTCGCTACGTAATCGGTCTAGGGGTCATCCTCACCGGGCTCTCGCTACGTAGTGACGCTACCAAACTAACCAACCAAACACATACATACGAGAGAATATGCAAGAAAAACAATGATTGATCGTCCCTAGTCTCACAAGCATTTCATCGAACATGTGGAGTACAAGGTTGATGAGAAACAACAAAAAACAACATCTAGTACTACCCATCTCACCCTAATCATCCACAATCACATCCAATCACCATAATAACCCTAGCAAGAGTCTACTCAAACATATCTAATCTAAGACTAACACTAACAAGATGAACTAAAACAAGAACAAGAGCATATATATGTAAAACTAACAAAAAGGATGAACAAAACAATAAACAAGATCTAAAGATTGAAGCTTGGATAATAAAACAAAGATTAAGAGAAAGGAAAAGAGATTATACCATACTAGAAAGGATGAAAAGAAGAAATCTTGCATAAATGGAAGAAAACCCAAATACATCAACCAAGGTTGTCAATCTTGGTTGGATTCTTCAAGAATTCCCAAATTACAAGAGTTAATATAAGATTAACGATTAATTAATGACTAATCTACACTAATCTATGCTAAACCAGTCTAGGGTTTAAGGGGAAATGTCTAACATCTCATAGGAATACAAGAGGGAAGTATATATAGGGTTACAAGAATGAAGGAGGAAGAAAGAAAGTGACGCGGGTAGCAGCACCACGGTCCCGACCGGGACGGGCTCATCCCGACCGAGACGGGCTGGTCCCAACCGGGACGGACCCAGGTCAGAAGGTGTGTCTTTTGTGCACCTCAACCGGGACGGGTTGAGGCCATCCCGACCGGGATGAGCCTTGTAGGCCTCCTTTAAGCTTCTTTTGGTCCCTCCTTGCCTCTCATGGGTTTCTCATCGATTCTCGGGACTCGCGATCGGGTCTCGGAGGCTCGGGATTGGGTCCCAAGGTCTCGGGGTCGAATCCAAGGCACCGAGTGATCGTTCCTTCAATTCGTTGGCTCAAAAAATTGTATGTATCGAGTCGGATTCGCTCCAACTCTTCATGAATGGTCTCGGGAACCTGAAACGAGCTAGAGGAAGCATAAGTATCCCATAAACCGCTCCCAAGGTGCGATTCCACAAGGAAAATGTGACCAAAACACAGTAAAATAGGCACTACAAACTACACTCATCAGACCCCTAGAAGCCGCGCCAATGGCCATCACGACCTCAAAAATGTCATTATCCAAACCTAGATCCTCCAAGTCTGTAAGAGGAGACTCAATATTATTCATCCCCGACAGCATATCTAGGGTAGCTATCTCGGGGATCCCTCCAACTTCCTCGGTAACACCCGTAGCCTAAGCCTCAGTCTCCCTCTCAAGCCGATGTCTAGCCTCACCTTAGGCAGAGGTCTCCCCCCGAGATCGGGCCAGCTGCTCCTTAAGGAAAGCAATCTTGTCAGCCTGAGACTGCAGGAGCCGTTGCTACTCAACATCTCTCGCCTCGAGCTCGGTCACGCGAGTCTCCAGCTGTCCCACCATATCCGAGACATCCTGCGAGTACACTCAAACATTAGGAAAATACGCGAGCAACCTAGAAAACCACCTTAGTCATGCAAAATTGCCGATCGAGGCCCCGAAGTATCACGGGAAACCCACGAGGCATAGGCCCGGAAGCAGTTGGCGGCCTGCCACAACCGCTGATGGCAAGCCGACGAAACCTGAGAGTTGAAACCATAAAGGTTACATAAATCGATCCTAAACCTTAGAACCCAAATCGAAAAGAAAAGCCAAAACTTACCCGGTATACCCGGTCACGCCACTCTTTCCCGGCATCCATTTCCTCAGCAGAACACGGGGGGAGAGGCTCGATGAAGGGTATCCCAGCCGCATCCACCCTAAGCAGCGTCAGGGGAAAATCTGGGGGCTGGATTTCATCAGCCGAATCGGCCAGCTGAGAAAACAACAGGATGGTCTGTCAGAGGATAAAGAAATAATAAACCGCGAAACAAGCCTCAGAACCAAAATTCGAACATTACCACGAGGCGGTACCAGGCTAACTGCCGGGTGACGTGAGATAGATAGGAGGCACCAGGCACCAGGCACCAGGCACCAAGTGATGTGAGTTGATATGAACTTTGAACAAGAATGTGAAGAATGATTAGTATACTGAAATAGAATGTAAACAAAGTAACCAAAACAGATTGAAAAGGATAGTTTGAGGATGAATAAACCGTAACCAAGGATAGTATGCTAGGTGAAGTAGACCTATACTTCAACAAAGCGGGTGCTAAATCAAACAACGCGATTGAAGTAGCGAGTTTAGAGCTTGTAACGCGACTAACTCTAGACTTTGTCTTGTAAGCAACAAGGACGTAAAAGAAAGCTTAGCTTTACTCAGGTTTTCGATTTCAATATTGGATGTCTTATTCATTCAAATAGATGGCTATATATAGCCTACAACAAGACCCTTAAACCGGCTGGTTAGGGTGACAAAAACAAAGCTTACACCTTATGTGAACTAGGAGCTAATAACAATGCTATGTAAACTAGGAGCTAATAACAAAGCTCTAACAAAGAGCATCAGCCACGGCACACTTGTGTGAACATGGAGCCATAAACAAAGCTTGAGGATGTGCACACTATGTGAACACAATCAGCCTCAAACACCTTCATAACTTCTGTACACTTCCCATGCTTGAATGAGTGTGAACCCAAGTTAATGTCTTCGTATTACCTTGATTATTTGCTCCTTTATTCAGCTCACGCACGAGCTAGCTCACTAATTGTAGAAGGCACACTACTAAGCTGGTAAGAGGTGCTAGTGTGGCTGAACTAAGAACAAGAGGAGCTAAGGTGACTTTATTGAACTCTTTGGTAGCTCCTTGATTCGGATCATCTCCTCCCCCTTGAAAAGGAATTGTCCTCAATTCTGAAAAGTCATCTTCATCAAGATAAAGAGCAAAATCTCCCACTTTGGACGTGGTATGCTCTTCATAACTATCCGGTAACTTCATCTTGCAACCATGGTTGTTTCCCTTGTATGGAGCTTCTGTTTGGGACATCAATCTGGTCTTTCTCTTGACAGCTTCATCCGTTGTGTAACAAACACTGAGGTGAGTCATTATGGAGGATGGCAAGTACTCTCTTGGTTTGAGGGGACTCTTTGGGAAAGGACTTGTTAAGTATTTGCTCATGATGCTTAGATTACTCCCTTGTGTTCTTAGCAAAAGGAAGTGCTCCTTCCACGTCTCTAAGGCCCTGGTTATGTCATAACCTACAGCTGGTCCTCCTCCTTGAGCTTCTCTAGTTATACACTCTGAAATAGGATGTTTTGGGACACAAAAATGGTTCTCTTTAGGAAGAAGATCGTCCTGCAAAACAAACTCATCAAAAGTGTTAAGAGTAACAGTCTTGCACATGGTGAGTATATCAGCCTCCGTGGAGTAATATTTCTTCAAGGTCTCAATTCCAAGCGTGCTTGCATCTATGGTGGATGAGTGTGTGTATTGACAAGATGAAGCCTTAGCCATGACATTGTTTTTCCCATCTTCATCCTTTAAGAATCCATGATCTCTATTAAGTGCCAAACAAGCTGGTATCTTAATAGGAATGTCAACACCTAGTTTCTTTAGCCACTCTTCAGATTGTTTCCCTTCACAACCACTATTAACCTTAGCTGGTTTCTTTTTAGTGGTCTTGACGGCATCAAACTCCCCCTCTTCTATAGCATGTACTCCCATATTTTTACTAGCAAACATTGAGAGGTTGGGTTTTCCGACTCGATTGGTTAACATATTGCATACGTTTTGAGGTGTCATGGGTTTGAGTACAATTTTCTTTCCCTTATCACTCAATTCATACTCATTCCTCCTCCCATGGTGAACTACGTCCCTATCAAACTGCCAAGGACGGCCTAATAGTATGTGACAAGCATCAATAGGAATAACATCACACAAAACCTCATCAACGTAGGAACCCATGGTTAAGCCAACCCTCACTTGTTTAGTGACCCTTACCTTGTTCCCGTTGTTTAACCAATGAAGTGCATAAGGGTTAGGGTGATTAGTAGTAGCTAGACCTAGTTTGTCTACCATTTCAGTTGAGGCAACGTTGGTACAACTACCTCCATCAATGATTAAACTACACCATTTATCTTTAACTTGACACTTAGTATGGAATAGTTGGTCTCTTTGTTCGGTGTCATGTTGAATGGGGTTAGCATGTAGAGTACGTAGTACTAAGAGTGTGTCATAAGCCGGGGGTTCATAAGCCTCAATATTTTCCTCTTCCTCTTCCTCGTTAACATTGAAAACAGCCCCTATACGTTGTTCCTCTTCCCATAATTCATCCCTAACAGTGATTACTTCTCTTAAGGTCACAACTCTTTTATTTGGACAAGCGTTTTTGTAGTGACCAAACCCTTGACACTTGAAACAACGCACTTTAGAGAGACTAGTTTCAGTGGTTGTTTTGGTGGTAGATTGAGGTGGGGATGCGGGGTTATTCTTAACAATAAGGGGTTGATTAATATTAGTAGGATTGACTCCATTACCATCATCCGTTCGAGACCAAGTATGACTCTTACTAGACTCACCCTCATGTTTTCCCTTCCCTTGTGCTTCAACTTTTAGACACAACCCACACAAGGTATCAAAATCAGAATAAGGACACAAATCAACCGTATTAGCTATACTACGATTTAACCCGCGTAAGAACCTAGCCATTTTTATCTCTTCATTTTCTTCTACTTCTCCCATTAGAACCAAGTTCTCAAATTCTTCTATGTATTCACTAACACTCATTTTTCCTTGTATAAGGTTAGCAATCTTTTTGTATAAGGATAACTTGTGCGTAGTTGGGACATACCTCTTACGTAGTTTACGTTTTAAGGACTCCCAAGAAGTAATCTTACCCTTTCCATTTCTGGTGCGTTGTACCTTAAGCCCTTCATACCAAAGGGAAGCCCCTTTGCTTAGCTTTAGAATGGCGTATTTGCACCTCTCTTCGTCCTCCAAATCCTTGAAGTCAAAGAGCTTCTCCATGTTTCTTTCCCATTCCAAGTAAACTTCAGGATCAGTACCACCATTGAACTCAGGAAGTTCATTTACCTTGATCTTGTCCACCGGTTCCCTTCTTGGTTGGAAGCGAGAATTTTTGGGATGGAAGTTCTCCAACGCCTTCTTTAGTTGTTCCAGGAAGGTAGGATCTTCAAAGTTCAACACTCCTGCCATGCTTTACGTTTAATGGATGACCAAAGCTCTGATACCACTAATGATGTGAGTTGATATGAACTTTGAACAAGAATGTGAAGAATGATTAGTATACTGAAATGGAATGTAAACAAAGTAACCAAAACAGATTGAAAAGGATAGTTTGAGGATGAATAAACCGTAACCAAGGATAGTATGCTAGGTGAAGTAGACCTATACTTCAACAAAGCGGGTGCTAAATCAAACAACGCGATTGAAGTAGCGAGTTTAGAGCTTGTAACGCGACTAACTCTAGACTTTGTCTTGTAAGCAACAAGGACGTAAAAGAAAGCTTAGCTTTACTCAGGTTTTTGATATCAATATTGGATGTCTTATTCATTCAAATAGATGGCTATATATAGCCTACAACAAGACCCTTAAACCGGCTGGTTAGGGTGACAAAAACAAAGCTTACACCTTATGTGAACTAGGAGCTAATAACAATGCTATGTAAACTAGGAGCTAATAACAAAGCTCTAACAAAGAGCATCAGCCACGACACACTTGTGTGAACATGGAGCCATAAACAAAGCTTGAGGATGTGCAAACTATGTGAACACAATCAGCCTCAAACACCTTCATAACTTCAGTACACTTCCCATGCTTGAATGAGTGTGAACCCAAGTTAATGTCTTCATATTACCTTGATTATTTGCTCCTTTATTCAGCTCACGCACGAGCTAGCTCACTAATTGTAGTAGGCACACTACTAAGCTGGTAAGAGGTGCTAGTGTGGCTGAACTAAGAACAAGAGGAGCTAAGGTGACTTTATTGAACTCTTTGGTAGCTCCTTGATTCGGATCACCAAGAGTGTATCCCCTCCTTCTCCGTCCCTATCCTCGAGGACCTCTGCGGCAGTCGGTGGTCTGAACATGGTCCGGGGAGGATCAACCGGCACCCTGAAATTGTCATACAGACACTGACGCACCAACCGCTCGTCCAGGTACCAAGTTGGATGAAACAACGCGGGAAGAAACATCCTCCTATAACTCTGAGGCCTCAACTCCGCAGTCACATACCTGGGCACGCCCTCATAATCGGCAGAAGGGCGGGCCACAAACTACACAAATAGAACCAACATCCAAATGAATCCCAAACCTTGTGGGCTATTGAACAAAATAGGCTATAAAAAGAAAACTTACATCTTCGAGGCGTAGCTTGTTAACCAACGCATTCTCCGACGGGTAATGGCTGATTGTGCTCTTAGGCTGGGCCATCCTCCACTCGATTCCCGCCGGGAATCTCTTCGGGTGAACCCGCACCGTCTTAGGTGCCAAACACGGGAAATACACTACTACAATTTTGATTTTAGAGGACGCTAATAATAGGACGCTTACACCTACAACCGCGCTCTATATGTTATTAGAATTTGGCACCTTCTGATCTTGATTAAATAGCACGGTTCAGTAAAAGAACCGTCCTATTTTTTTTACTTTTAGCGCAGTTGGCCAATAAAACCGTCCTAATTATAAAGAAAGCATACCACCCGTCCTATTAAACCCTAGAGTTACACGCTAATTGCTACTCATATCAAAACCCATCAAAACCTTCGCCTATTGTTTTCTTTATTCCCAAAAAGCCTCCGCGTCATTTGCTATCATCACCGCCGCGACTGTTCGTCTTTCCTTGGTCGCCTGCATCTGCGGGTCTTCCTCAAATTCGTCTTCCCCAAGTTTTTTTGCATCAACTGTCAACGCCTGTTTGTATGTTCTCAAATCTGGTTTCGTAATTTGTTGTTAACTTCAATTGGTTTGGGTTTAGTTCATCGGTTTTAGGGTTTAGTTCGTAATCATTCAATTTCTGGTCATTGTCCTTCAACTCCATAATCAATATGATTGTCATCGAATCAGTAATATTTGAGGTCGTCGTCCTTCAACCTAGAAATCGTTATTGATTGATAGACATTGATGCAGCTTATATGAATTTCGTCATGGAATCGTGATTTCCAACATATATAATCAGGTTTTTGTTACTCATTTTATACTTAAATGTTTGTTGTTTTGTTCCATTAGTGGTAGAAATACAATTACGGTGATTAATCAATCGATAAGTTAGTAGACATCAACCAAGAGGACTTGCTACTTTGTTAGATTGCTTTGTCCCGACTTGATTGTTTTGTATTAATTTCTTTCAAATTACGATAATTAAGTCAAGAGGATATTGTTTTTGTTATGATGCAATGGTATGACTGTACTGTATATGACGAGGATGAAGTGAAAGAGCAAGAGACAAAACAAGAATACATTCTTTCGTGTGACTGGATAAAAGTCATTTGCTCGACTGTGTGCATTGTTCTGTATATGATGTTTTTGGTTTGGTTGTACAGGTTGACGAAGGCTCGGACCCTTCGAGACACTTTAAGCTTGGAATTCATGAGGGGGCCGCAGGATAATGGAGATCAGTACTGATCATCCTATTGTCAAAGACATTTAAGTGTGTGTATATATAACACACACACATATATATTCTCTATTTGTATTATAATGTACTTCCCATTGACACTGAGCTTATATATACAGAGTGACCATCGAGATACTTGTTGCTCTTGGCATGGCTGACTTGCCCGACCTCTCCGAGGTTGCTCCCGGCCTTTGCTCGTGGCGTTGGTGGGCCTCGTAGGTACTGATTTTCTCTGTTGGTTCCTTGTTTTTTAGGGTTTTGAGGATTTAAGAGATTTATTTCTCCTTTTTTTTGCTTCTGTAAGATAATGCTTATGGACCAAGTTTCAAATAGATTACTATGGAATTTCGAATTCTATTGAACTCTAATCTTATCGAAGGATGGATGCTATGTTGTGTTATTTCATTAGATTTCATGTATTTTTGCTCGATTCGACACTTAATGTCACTGGCCGCTATTACTCCAACCTTGCTAATTTCTATCCTCCTCCTCATCTCCCATGTCTTTGGTATACTGCACTTGGACCATTTCTTTCATTTCATCATCAATTTTATAGAATAAATTATACAAAGTTTACTATCTGTGTGTGAGCGGGGTGATTTGGATAGGATTTGCTTAGTTAACAAAAAGCTTGGTGATTGTGGTTTACAAAGCGAGATTAAGGGTTGACTTTATTTTGATGGAGAATTCTATTCCTGTTACTTTGTAAGTTTTTTTTTGTTACTTTGTAAGTTACCCTCTAATAATCACATTGGTTATGAGAGGGCAATGAAACATGTGTCTGACCCAATTGCCTTTCAATAAGCAGGACATATCGAGTCACTTTGTAATCTTGTTATCATTGTGATTATGCTATTCTGATGTCATGTTTGGTCTTTTAGCAAGAATTTCCCAATCAATTGAACCACTATACCACTGATCAATTGAAGGCTAGTAGCTTACGGTATAATTGTTCATCTGAATTTAGTCTTTGAAAATGCACAGAAATTACTTCATTGTCAACTTTCTATAGTCCTTGAATACTACTATATACAATTCATTTTTAGAAATTAGTTAAAGTACTAAGTAGATAAGCAGTGATTAAACATATATATCACCCTCATTTCCCCTTTCATTTTTTATAGGTACGATTCTGGATTGTTTCGCTTTCTTTTGATGACACAACTCACCATCGGCCCTAGGCTCTACAGCTGCTATAAATGTCAACAACGTTACCTCCATGACCATGTCATCTCTAAAGCTTTTCAGGTACACTACTACTACTACACTCGTGCAACCTAACCCCAAACATTCAAATCTCAATTCACTAATTACCTTCGTATACATAGAGTACGCCAATCATTGACCTGCTAATACGAGTAGGATTAGAAGAATTTATACACACCTCGTGCCCTTTGATTCCACTACTATCAGTTAAGTATCATAGCTGTTTTGACTTCTGATGGATGTATTGAATTCTTTCTTGGTCATTAAGGGGAAAAATAGTAGGGCCTTTTTTGTTTTCCCATGACATGAACATCGATGTTGGCCCCAAAGAGGACAGACACCTCATGATCGGTCTGCACACGGTGGCTGATGTCTATTTCTCCGTGTAAGTATGAACGAGCCTATGAGGAATCTCAGAAGTACAAGGAAGGCAAAATCATACTTGAAAAGTCTAAAATTGTCAATCATAATTGCTAGTCCTAGTGCTACTCCAATTGTAATCTCTTCTACCCGAATGATTTATAAATTAAGTTTGATACGATACAGCCTGCCAACCATATGTATGCATTTCTTTTAATCAATAGTATTAGGAAAGTTTGTGTTTTGTGAATATTTGTTTAGATTTAGATTATTGTGCTGGCTATAAAGGTGAGAACCTATCCCTCAATGATAACTGTGAGAACCATTTAGAACCTTACAAATTATAATCCAATTATCTTACAAAGTCTTAGGCCTCTGCCTTTTTAGTGCATTGGGCTTATTGAATTTCTGTCAATCACTAATTTGACCCAAGATAGCCTTACTGTTGTCAACCCATCAATCCATGTTCTCACTAATCTTCTCCAAAGATTTCGACATCTGAAGAAAATACAGCTCGAAAACTTCTCAGGAGATCTCAGCAGGGGTATTGATATAATTTCACGATCCAGGTTGAACTTGGAAGAATTGAGTCTTTCCTGTAATGTAAATCTACCTGATGTTTGCTTACGGAATCTTGGTTTGAGTATGAAGAATCTGAAGATACTTTGCTGTTCGCGTTCATCATTGTAAGATTCTGATCTTGTCAATATTGCAGACTCTTTCCCTCAGCTCGAGGAGATAGATATCCGTGATTCGTACTTTCCTCACATTGTTGATGGTAAAACTGTTAGTGTTACAGATGAAGGGATCGAGTTTTTGACAGCGAAGCTGAGGAGACTGCGTAAAGTCAATATTTCAGGGAATCAGTGCATTTCAGATAAGTCACTTGTTCGTTTATCATTGAATTGTCCCTTTATTCAACAGATCGTCGCTGGTTACAGTATGAATATAACAGAATATGGGTATGCAAAAATTGAGAAAGCATACACCAAAATTAAAAAAAGTACGCTAAAATTCAAAAGTGAGGGTACGCTAAAATTGAAATTGAAAAAAGGTACGCTAAAATTGAAATTGAATAAGGGTACGCTAAAATTGAAAAAGAGTACGCTAAAAGTGAAAAAAGGGTACGCTAAAATTGAAATTGAAAAATGGTACGCTAAAATTGAATTGAAAAAGGATACGTTAAAATAGAAAAAGGGTACGATAAAATTGAAATTGAAAAATGGTACGCTAAAATTGAATTGAAAAGGATACGTTAAAATAGAAAAAGGGTACGCTAAAATTGAAATTGAAGAAAAGTACGCTAAAAGTGAAAAATGGTACGCTAAAATTTGAAAAGGGTACGCTAAAATTGAAATTGAAAAAGGGTACGCTAAAATTTAAAAAGGGTACGCTAGAATTGAAAAAGGGTACGATAAATTTAAGAAAGGGTACGCTAAAATTGAAAAGAGATACACCATAATTAAAGAGGGTACGACAATGGTATGCTAAAATTGAAAAATGGTACGCTAAAATTGAAAAGAAAATTAAATCGAGTAGGGCTTGAAGAAGAAGTGTTGTATTCCATATAAAATTCGTACAAAAGAAAATTAAAGAACAATATTTTAGATGAACTCTTAAGTTAATGAGGAAATTTGGAAAAAAAAAACGATAGCTGGGATTATTGCAATTATATTTGCCGACGATAATACTATTACTATTGTAATGAAATAATGAATTTAATCGAATAAGTTAACTCATAAAATAATTAATTTTAAAATAAATTAAAAGTTACTTAGGTTACTGGGGTCCCAATTGTGATAGAATTGATGGATTGAAGAAAAGTCGATTGAAAAATTGATGGATTGAAAAAAGGATTCAATGGTCGATTGAAGAATTATGGATTAAAGGATTACGGGTCGAAGAATTTTGTAGAAGGAGAAGGAGTTACGACCTTACGGGTTGAAGGCTCAAACAATTGTTATTAATTGATGGGATTGAAGAATTTTGAAGGATCCAACGGATGTGATTGAACACTATGATATAATGGCTCATATTATAGTTCTCATGGTTCTCATTGGAGGAGTGGTTCTCACATGAACCTAAATCTCTCTCTCTCTCTCTCTCTCTCTCTCTATATATATATATATATATATATATATATATATATATATATATATATATATATATATATATATATATAGAAATGGGATCAAGGGAGTTTGGTGAAAAGTGGGAAGTTGGGAAGTTGTGTTTTTGGCCCTTGATCTTGGGTTGAATGGATGGCTTAGATGGATGATGTGTAAACAAAAAAAAAAAAAAAAAGGAAATGAGACAGCAAACAAGCAGCAGTGGAGAGAGGAAGCAACCCTCCCCTCAATCACACTTCCCTCTCCTTTTCAATTCATTTCCCTAATTCAATTCATCTCTCCCTAACAAAACTCCATCAAATAAGCTCCATTAATAACTCCGACCATACTCCGTCAACAACTCCGATCATACTCCGTTTTTAACACAACATGACGAATAATTATACCAAGGTATGTTTATGCATAAGCTTTGATCATCTTCATTTTTTTTAGCTTCTTCATCCTCATCTTCATCTTCTTCAAACTTCTTTTTATTTTTCATATCTTTTTATTTTTTGGTATTTATAAAATTATTCATCCTCATTATCTAAAAAAAAAAGAACAACTTCATCTTTAAGATGAAGTTTGAAGATGAAGTTGTTCTTTTTTTGTGGGATGAATGGATCTTGAAGATGAAGATGAAGATGAACAAGTCATTTAGTGCGTAATGTTTTTGCAGAATTGCAAAGTCACACTCATTATGCTGTACAGTTACACTCATTATGTTGTAGAATCACGCAGATGTACACTCATTGTAGTCACATATTCAGTTGTATAGTCATACTCATTATGCTGTACAGTCACACTCGCTATGTTGTAGAATCACGCAGCTGTAGAATACCTTGGGATTAAGGTATCATTCGTTGAATCATCTTCATCTTCATGTTTGTTTTATTTTTCATACTGTTTTTTGTATTTATAAAATTATTCATCTTCATTATCCAAAAAAATGAAAGTTGAATATGGATGAATGGATGTTGAATATTTAATGAATGTTTAGATATTTTCATTTTTTTTAAAGTCATAGTCGTTCATTCATCCATATATATTCAACTTTCATTTTTTTTTGGATAGTGAAGATGAATAATTTTATACATACAAAAAAAAAAGGTATGAAAAATAAAACAAGCATGAAAATGAAGATGGTTAAACGCATGATACCCTAATCCTAAGGTATTCTACAGCTGCGTGATTCTACAATATAATGAATGTGACTGTACAACTTAAAGTGTGTGACTATACAACTTAAATTGTGTGACTTTTTTCAGGTATTTTTTTTAATGAATGAAGGTTGAATATGGATGAAAGAAAGTTGAATATTTAATGAATGTTTAAATAATTTTCTCTGATTCGTATGTATAATCATCTTTCTAATTATGAATGTGACTTTGATAATGATGATTACAAGCTGCCCCCTCAATCAGAAGCTACCCCCAAAATAGTCACACACTTTATTCGTTATAGTCACAAATATTGAGGTGTACAATCGCGTGATATGAGATTCACAGTCACACATGTTGATGTTTACAACCACACGCTATAAGGCGTACAGTCACACACTTTATTCCGTATAGTCACACTCATTATGCTGTACAACCATGCAGTTGTAGAGTCATTGTAGTTATATATTCAGTTGTGTTGTGTGATTTAGATTGATTGTGTGTTTTGTTGCAGCGAAATAGTTGGTGGAAAGAGGAATGTTGGTAAAAGGGGCGGTGGGAAGAAGAAGGTCGTGGAAGATACAACGACCGACCACGTAATTGGACAATGTATTGTTGCGCACGTACCGGAGACCATCGTTAAGCTCTTGTGTGTTTATGTGAGATAAAATATTTGCTTTAGGATGAACGTACTATGTGTAAATGATGTTTGGTGGTTTAGAATATTTTTATGTTTGACGTACTATATGTAAAGGATGGACTTTGTCCGATGTAAATATATTTTCATCGCTATTTTCTGGTTTCATAATTAATCACGCGAGGTCTATAGCAAAATCACTTATCTTTCCACCTGTGTGACTATACAATATAATCTCTATGACTATACAACTAAATTATACTCGTACTTATTTATACTTCAATCATCATTAGCAAAGATGATTACATACACTAATCACTGCAAGAATTTGTGTGATTCTACAATACATTGACACTACAACTGCATGATTGTACAGCATAATGAGTGTGACTGTACAACTTTAACTGTGTGACTATACAACATAAACTGTGTGATCCTACAACATAATAACTGTGATCCTACAACATAACGAGTATGACTATACAACTTAAACTGTGTGACAATACAACATAATCTCTGTGACTATACAACTAAATTATACTCGTACTTATTTATACTTCAATCATCATTAGCAAAGATGGTTACATACACTAATCACTGCAAGAATTTGTGTCTACAATATAATGAGTGTGACTATACAATATAATGAGTGTGACTATACAACCTAAAGTGTGTAACTACAAAACTGAAACCGTAAAATGGAAAATAAAAGCCATATAGTCAATTATTCTTCAATCATCATTAGCAAAGTCACATTCATAATTAGAAAGATGATTATACATACGATTCAGAACAAATTATCTAAACATTCATTAAATATTCAACCTTCATTCATTCATATTCAACCTTCATTTTAATCTTCGCAACAATACATTGTCCAATTACGTGGTCGATCGCTGTATCTTCCACGACCTTCTTCTTCCCACCGCCCCTTTTACCAACATTCCTCTTTCCACCAATCATTTCGCTGCAACAAAACACACAATCAATCTAAATCACACATACAACTGAATATGTGACTACAATGACTGTACAACTGCATGATTGTACAGCATAATGAGTGTGACTATACAACTTTAACTGTGTGACTGTACAACATAAACGGTGTGATCCTACAACATAATGACTGTGATCCTACAACATAACGAGTATGACTATACAACTTCAACTGTGTGACTGTACAACATAATCTCTGTGACTATACAACTAAATTATAACATTCATTAAATATTCAATCTTCATTCATTCATATTCAACCTTTATTTTAATCCATATTTAATCTTCTTTTTTTTTTTGATAATGAAGATGAATAATTTTATAAATAAAAAAAAAGGTATGAAAAGTAAACCAAGCATGAAGATGAAGATGATTCAACGAATAATACCTTAATCTCAAGGTATTCTACAGCTGCGTGATTCTACAACATAGCGAGTGTGACTGTACAGCATAATGAGTATGACTATACAACTGAATATGTGACTACAATGAGTGTACATCTGCGTGATTGTACAACATAATGAGTGTGACTGTACAGCATAATGAGTGTGACTTTGCAATTCTGCAAAAACATTACGCACTAAATGACTTGTTCATCTTCATCTTCATCTTCAAGCTCCATTCATCCCACAAAAAAATAACAACTTCATCTTCAAACTTCATCTTAAAGATGAAGTTGTAATTTTTTTTTTAGATAATGAAGATGAATAATTTTATAAATACAAAAAAAAAGACATGAAAAATAAAAAGAAGCATGAAGATGAAGATGGAGCACGAAAATGAAGATGAAGATGAAGATGAAGCACGAAAATGAAGATGAAGATGAAGATGATGAAGATGAACATACCTTCGTATGATGATCGAAGTTACTGACGGAGTATGTTGGGTTAAAAACACAGTATGGTCGGAGTAGTTGACGGAGTATGGTCGGAGTAGTTGACGGAGTATGGTCGGAGTTATTAATGGTGATTATTTGTTGGGGTTTTGTTAGAGAGAAATGAATTGAAAATGAGGGGATTGGGAAGTGTATGAGGGAAGTAATGTAGGGATTGATTTAGGTGAGGGGATGTTTCCCTCTCTCCACTGCTGCTGTGTCAGTTTTTTTTGTTTTTTTTTTAATTGAACCCCATCCATCCACCATCCATCTTAGAATGAATGGATGGAGGGATTAACACTAAGGGAGAGTTGGAGAGTTAGTAACTCCCTTGATCCCCTATATATATATATAGAGAGAGAGAGAGAGAGAGAGAGTCAAGATCCGGTGAGAACCACAACTCGTTGAGAACCGTGAGAACCTCAATAAAAACTCAATTATTATTTTTTTCGAAAATTTAGATGACTAATTTACCCATAGCTTAATTTATTCAAATGTTTTATTAGGCATAACTAATCATATTTTATTAAAAATATTAAGAAAATTGCTATTTATTCACGAAAAGTTAAAAGGGTACACTGAAATGCAATTTAGGTACACTAAAAGTGCAATAAGGTACATCAAAAAAATTAGGTACACTAAAACGAGTATTAGGTACACTAAAATTATATGTTTCCGTTTCCGTCACTAAACAAGATTTTTTTTACCGAAAAATATGTTACCCACCCATTAAATTTTACGACGAATTCAAATATGTCATTAAATTTCGAAAAAAATAATAATTTAATGGAGTTCTCAAGGTTCTCATCAAGTTGATGGTTCTCACATGAACTTAAATATATATATATATATATATATATATATATATATATATATATATATATAGAATTAGGATCCCGTCCGAACCAACTAGTTACACTTTTAAGGACCCCACTTACACTTTTAAAGTTTAACTAGTTACACTTTTAGTGACCTTAGTTACACTTTTAAGGACCTCAGTTACACTTTTGAGAAAAAACAAAAAATGAGAGGGTAATGGGATCATTAAAGAATGTAATTTCTAACTACTTAAAAATTATTCAAAAATTAAGGGAATAATGAGACACCAAATACTCTTATGTTTGTTTTAATCTTAAAAGTGTAATTAATATAGGATGGTTAAGACCTAAAGGATGGTTCTTTATTCAATATAGGATGGTTAAGACCCATCCTATTTAATCTTATTCGTAGTAGTGATAGGAGTAGATCCAAGCCTGTAAAATCTCAAAACAACTTAAGCAAAACCAAGCCGATAGTAAGCAGAGCTTGAAATACATGAGCGAGAAAAGCAACCAACCTCCAGTATAAGGCCTGGACCCAAATGGGCATAGCTGAAGCCGACTCTATCACCAACGGCCTCACCATGACTTGCAGACAGCGAGTCATCTCCACGAAAGCCGCGGTCAGCCAATCGTAACGTCCTAGCTGAGGCAGGTCAGTTAGGAAAGGCAGAATCCTAGTACTAAACCTCTCGCCTTTATCCGAGAAGTGGGTCGAACCTAGGAAGTACCACAACCACAACCGAGCATCCTGCTCTAGCGTGTTGGGTTCTCGACCCTCTAACACGCCACTCGCTCGAAGTGGTCGGTGATGTACTAACTCACCAAAGCATGAGGCGCACTGTATGCGTCACGCGGCAAACAATCCCCGATGAGGCCCCGCACCTCATCGCTATCTAGACTAGGGCCTTCGGCGGCCCACCTAATCCTATCCGGACCCTAGGGCAGACCAGTAATCATCCCAAAATCCTCTAGGGTCATCTCGACCTCCCCAAAAGCCATATGGAAAGTCGAGGTAGTATCGTGGAAGCGATCTATCGTCGCCCTAATCACCATAAGGTTGCACTTATTAGTCTTACAACCCACTAGCCGGACCCACTGCTCGACCACGGGACCTAGAGCAGTCCTCGAAATAATTTCCTTCGCCGCAGGGGCTAACTTCTGAAAATAGATATCGAGACACGTAGTAAAGCCCGAGAAAGTCCTTACCGGACCTGGGGACTGCAAGCCAAACCAATACGAGAATAAGCAAAACCAACCTAGCCTAACCCGACCGAAAATCTGAGGCATAACTAATAAGCACAAATAGGGCACTTACCAGACCACGCACGATACGGTGGGAAATGTGAAGGTCAAGATGAAACATTAGCTGATGACCATCCCAGTCCCGAGCCCACTCGGGATCCTTGTAACTAATCTCCTCATCCTCCGGTAGAGGAACCGGGACATGAGCCCTCCTAGCCACGGTCTCTGGAAGCTTACGCTTCTTCACTCTATCGTAATCGGCCTCGTTAATGGTCTCGGGGTTACGGCACTGAGACGAAGTGCTCCGTCGTCTCCTACGAATCCCTCGAGGAGTCAGTCAGCTTGCCCCAACAACCTCCTCACTAGCACCAACTGAGGAAGTTCCCTCCGGACGCTCGGTATCATCTCTAACAAAACCAAACAAAACAAAAACAAGTTCATCTCAGGTCAGGCTAAAGCAGCTTAAACAGGTCAAAAGTAGGGTCAAAATTTCGGATAAGGATATCAAAATTCCGAAAAGGTCGCTAGCATCCATTTTTGATTCCGGTCACAATGGAAGTGGTTTCGGGAAAATCCGACATCGTTACGACACCTTTTGGTCCGTCTTAAGACACACAAAACATTACGAAGGGTCCTAAAGGTCATCCTAGCCCATAAGAATCGACAAAAGAACTACCCACATCCTCACACACACTATTTGAGCAAAAGTACGTAAAATGAACACGGGAATAATCGGGAAACGGTCCTTAACCCTAGCATTCCAAACACATTTCCATAGCGAGCCATTGTCGCACCTCGAAAACTCTTATCAAACTTATATCGACTTCAACAAGCTCTAATCAACCTTAATTTAACAATAAGACAAAGCACAAGCATCGAAACTTAGTGAATCAAAATCACCCAGATCTATTTTCTAGGGTTTTCATTAAAACTAACTCATAATCAATCAAATCAAGCAAAACCGACAATAAACAAGTAAAAGACACTTACCCGGAGTCGACATTGTCGTAAATAGCGGAAATCGAAACGAAATTTGGCGAGAAAAGTTGAGAAATCGGTTTTGGGGCGAAAGGGGCGACGCGCTCGAGTTTTGTGTTGAATGAAACGAGCGTCCCAATTTTCGATTGCTTAAGCAAACCCGAACCGCAGAAACCCAACCGCCCCAAATGACGCACCCGAGTCCTAACACGCTGGGGGCTAGGCGCCTGAGTATTAGGGCGCAGACGGATGCGCGTCTAAACAGCCTAGTGCAGACTAAAGCAAGACAAATAAGACTCGAAGTTCGATACACATAAAACATGCAACCTCTACGACAAACAAAATAACAATAACAGGCAATCACTAATCAACATCGATAACAAGCACAAGAGCCGCACTTAACTTAAACGCTGCCCTCGAACACATAATAAGGCGATTCGAACTAAACTAAACTAAACAAACTTTGAACAAACTCAAATACACAACAAACCAAGACCAAGCAAAAGCAAACCCGAACGAGATAAGACAAACCCGCAAAACAAAACTTAACTAAAACAAATAAAAGAACAACAATTTTGCACGAGGGACGTTAGTATCCAGGAGGCACAGCAATTTTGCCCGAGGGACGTTAGTATCCCGGAGGCACAGCAACAACAATTTTGAGGGACGTTAGTATCCCAGAGGCACAGCAAAAGCAATTTTGCCCGAGGGACGTTAGTATCCCGGTGGCACAGCAACAACAATTTTGCCCGACTGACGTTAGTATCCCGGAGGCACAGCACAACAATTTTGCCCGAGGGACGTTAGTATCCCGGAGGCACAGCAACAACAATTTTACCCGAGGGACGCTAGTATCCTGGAAGCACAGCAACAACAATTGGTTCGAATAAAAGCCAATACATACACATTTAAAATTAAACAAACTCCTAAATAAACCGAAGAAGACAAAGCGCGCGCGCATAAAGAATCAAGAACGAGATGACCAGCAACGGCCCGGGCCCAAAGCAATCAAACGCAAGCGAAGACGTCAGGTATGACTTCTAAGCCTTGGCTGGCGAGCCTCAACGCACAGTCCAACGGACTTAAAACGACCCGACCGGACAGCCACCAGGTCGTAATCTTCGATTGACCTAGGCGGCTATACTTTGACTTTCGCCTTGTCCAAGCCTCAGTCAAAGTGGGGGCTTCTGTAGACACCCAGATTTGGACCTGGTGGCTGCAGAGGTGCCTAATAAATACCCGATGACGATAGGACTGCAACGCGACGCAGATTCGTGATGTTTTAGGTAGTTTTTCTATAGAACGGAACAAATAAATTACTCAGGCAAATTAAAACTAACATTATGGCAGCATTAGTCGTGTCGTTACGGTCACATAGACACTAATTAGAGTCAATTATGATACTGGGACCCCGAGTCGGTCCCGAAACTCGAACCGAGTCAGCACTGTGCCATGTGAACCTCGAGGCGCACACCGGAGGCCCAAACCCACGGCGCTAGGTCAAGCCGCGGGAATTCTTAGACTCTAAGCTAAGTATCACACTCCTCCCTCACGGTTTTGGAAAGTATCAAAATCGTATCTTCAAAACTCTAACCGCCCCACCTCACGCGTCTTAGTCTCCCCGCGCCTAAGCCTAGGCGCCTGAGTCTTGCTGCGCCTCAACTCAGGAGCCCATATGGGCAATGAGGGCCGAAAACACCTATAAATACCCCCCTTCACGCCCTCATTTCGACACACAATTCTCATTCTTCTCTTCCCCCTCTATACTCTCGCTAAGGGCTCGCACTCCGACACCCGAGGCAAACGATCCACTTGATCGTAGTTCCGATATAAAAGCGACATCAATGCTACTCCTCACTTTCGAGCACCCCACTCGATACCGAGGTGCCTGTGATCGACTAGCTCAAGTCTAGTAGCGAAGCTCTGTCGGATTAGCCGCAGAAACAATCCATAGCAAGGAAGCTCTGCCGGAATAGCCGCAGGAAGGGTCAAACGGTAACGAAGCTCTGCCGGAGTCACTGGTCAAGCTAGGAGGATCCGCCAATTGAAGTTGTATCATCACTAGGTTGCCATCTAAACAAAAATTTCCATACTCGTACTTTCTATTATCATGCACTACGACAATACTATATGTGGACGCTAGGTCCACAAACACTCACTAAAATACGTAACGTCCCAACTTCAACTACAAACACTAAGACACACTAAATAGACCCGAGTAATTCCGAGATCCGTTCTCGAACTATCTATGCATCGTGTTCTGTTTAGTGTATACTCGGAGGGTGCAACTCCTCATTATGTGATTTACTTACATTCGCATTTACAGTTTTTCGTATGATTTATTGCTTTTATGACCTTATAATCGCATGGTAAATCACCTAACACGGAATTCAAAATATAAAACAACTAAAATTGAACAAAGTGATGGTCGGGTTCCGTATTAGCCCAGGTGCTCGCCTTACTAGGTTCGACGCATCTCTATTAATACCGAACCGACGCATCTTAAGCAGAATACCAGGTAAGGTATACCACGAGAACGACTAATATCCGTATTATCGCGTTAAAACTGATTTGCTAATATGTATAATACTAGTACTCTCTACTCTCCTACGTGCATCTTTTCATGGCCTGCTTGTCACGTGAAATCGCATGCAAAGAATGTAAGCACAACTACTTTGACAACAAAACCTACTTGTCCTTAAACAACCGACGTAGCAAAGATATAGGGTTAAAACAACGGATGTTACATTATTTCTACCACAACAAAAGAACTAGGATATCAGCCCACCGATTGATTAGTAGAGGCCGCTATAGTGCGGGCAGGATTGGGTGTTGACATCTATCGGATGTTGGCTTCCCAATACGTACCCTCACCCCTTACTCAGAATCGACGATTTCCGGATGTCCGAAACCATTGGCAATGAGAGTCATTCCAGGCATGGAGTGCTTAAGGGTACAAGTCTTTATCTTTAGGTCCCTTGCCACTCAACTTTGAGCCGGCAAGGGATCAAAGTTGACTTGAACGGTTTTCGAGTCCCCATAATGGACTCGGTGGCGACTCCACAAATCAGCGACAACTTCAGTTCACTAAAAAGGTTGCCTTACCAAACAAAACGGCCTTTAAATATTTACAACCACGACTCGATAGATTCCAAACGAAAACACGGGTGTCCCCCACCCGTCTAGTACAAGTCCGGATCGTCATCCGAATCGAGGTCCGAAACTTCGCCCCGTACGCGAGATCGGACCGGCCCCCGGTAGGGAGGGGGCCGCGTGGGTGGCCGCCGCCACATGTTGAAAAACCGGGTTGGTCCGCGCGGGGCGCCGGGCGGTGCGGATGGACGTCCAGAGAACTCAATAAGATTTAACTTATCCTCCCAATCTCCTTGAAATTTTAAGGCACAAACTCGCAATATGTCCTCAAGTATTTGATTTGTCCTTTCAGTCTAACCATCAGTAACTGGATTAAATGTTGTCCTCATCTTAAGCTTGGTTCCCTAAGCTATCCGAAGTTTCTCCCAAAATATTGAAACAAGGTTGACATCTTTATCTAATATAATATCCTTTGAAACCCCATAAAGTCCAACCACATAATGTATATAAGCATCATCAAGTTGCTTCTTCTTTCATA